>VWZX01005792.1:799528-894036 GCA_013399015.1 Galbula dea | reverse complement strand
CCCATTGACCACAACTCTCTGACTTCTGTCCTTCAACCAGTTAACAATTCTCCTCTCTACCCAATCATCCAGACCACACTTCCTCACTTTAGCTGCAAGGATGCTGTTGTCAAATGCTTTACTTAAATCAAGATAAACCACATCCACTGCTCTACCATCATCTGTCACCTGGTTATGTCCCCATTGAAGGTTATCAGGTTGGTCAAACATGACTTCCCCTTGGTAAACCCATGCTGACTGCCCCTAATGGTTCCCTTATCCTTGATATGCCCAGAGACACAGTCAAGGATAAAGTGTTCCATCACCTTTCCAGGGATGAAGGTGAGGCTGACAGTCTATAGTTACCTGGCTCCTCCTTCTTACCCTTTTTGAAGACTGAAGTGATGTTTGCCTTCCTCCAATCCCCAGGCACCTCTCCTGTCCTGAATGACTTAGCAAAGATGATGGAAAGTGGCCTGGCAATGACTTCTGCTAGCTCTCTCAGCACCTGTGGGTGCATCCCATCAGGTCCCATGGATTTATGGATGTCCAGATGGCTTAACTGCTCCCTAACCCAGTCCTCTTCAACTAAGGAAAACTCCTCCAGTATCCTAACTTCATCTGGGGCCTCAGGGGTCTGAGGCTCCTGAGGACAATCTCTAACAGTATAGGTCAGGAGAATCACAGGAAAAATCGAGCATTGTTTTTGTGGCTGGTATAAAAATATAAACTGAGTATAATGAACTGGTTAGAGCAACTGCCATGTAACCAGGAAAAATGGCCCAGTTCATCCAGTAAATCCACTGCACAGTAATATTCATCAGAACAAGATTTCCATTTGTCCAGTGAGCACTGTGATGTTGTTGTTCTCACACAAGTGTTTTAAGCAGTCTTGTTAAAACTCAGCTTTCTGACACTTAGTGCAGTACAGGCAAGTAGTGTATGTTGTTTCAAACTTCAGTGCAGGCAGCTCTATGGTGAGTATTTAAAGGATTTTGCTAGATGCAAATGTATCTGTCAATCAACTTCTTGTTGTTTTTGCTTTATGGTTGTTCCAGAAATAGAACTTTCTTTCAGTAGCAGGACCTAACACTTCACCTCAGCCACCTAATATCTACCTCTGTTACAAAGTCAGTCCAGTGAATAAACACCCCACTCATCCTGTGAAAACTTAATCCAAGACCATACTTTGGCCATAAGCACCATCTGACAAAACCAATCTCTTGCTGGTTCCTGCATCTATCAGAATTAACAGTAGTATGTAATGCCCAAAGGCTGTTTAGATACATGAGTGAGAGATAAGTCATGCTTCCTAATTATGCACTTCACTGAAAAATACTTATTACTTATTACCTTCATGCTTTTTCTTGCCCTGTGCATTGTGCCATGATATCCACTTCTAAGTGAAGATGGCTTGACACTGACTGGATTGTAAATGTGGGTGCAAATACAATTTTATGTTATATTGCATCAATCTCCTGCTTTAGCAAGAGAAAATAGTCCTTCTGTAAAGAAGCCACTGTAACTTGTATTGTAGAAGCTCTGATGTATGGCAGTTATCAAGACTGGCATATCAGTGTGCATGTGCCAGATAATAGTGTATTTTTCCCACCCATGCTTTTCTTCTAGGATTTTTAAATAAATGAAACTGATAGGATAGGTATTGACCATAGAGTTAGAATACCTTTGAAGGCATGCAGGACAAGCCACAGAGTTTTTATGTGCATTACCCATTTTAAACTAGTTTCTTTACTCATTCAGTGTCTCTGTAACACCTACATAATTCTCTCCTGCTGACCTTTACACCTTTTTGGTTAGCTCAGAGAGCAATGCTGATCTCTCCCACCTGAACTGTAGCTATCATGCAGTACCTGTCATTCTCATACAGACCAGAAAGGATTTTGCAGGCTGCTGTCCTTCATCCATACCTCATACATCAGTGTTAAATAAATGCTTCAACTCAAGAGATGCCCACTTAAGAGACATTACCACCATCAACCCAGAAGGTTCTGAGGCATGTAGGGCACTCACTAGTAATGCCTCTGAGAGGGAGTCCCAGACATCATGTCATCAGCAACACTTCCTGCAGCAACTGGCATTCTTCCTGGAGATCATTCATCCAAACAGTGACCCTGCCTAACTCATGAGCCCAGAAGATAGTAATGTATGTGCAAATATTAAGGTTTCTTTTTCCAAGGGAATTCAACATGGTTAACAAATTCTGCAGTCCAAGTACTCTTCATCCTACGACTGCAACTGCTAGCACTTTCACAAAGCTGTCTTAATTACAGTGACCCTGTGCTCTCCAAATACATCAGTAGTACAAGGGATGATTCAGGATGACAGGGTCGCAAGCAATGGGAAAGAGTGTCTGATCCATGCCCCACTTACATAGACCTCTAGTTCACAGAGTATCTGCCCTAGAGTTAAAAAAAAAAAGATGTGAAGGACTCTGTTTTGATAGAATTTAAAAGGACTTGAGTTCCAGCTCTCTTTTATTAATGTTCCGGCAGGACTGGATCTGTACAAGACATAAGTACTAGAATAGAACATGTAAAGTAAAGGATTTGTGGATGTGAAAGCTGGTAGATTTGAGTCTTCTGGAGAAAAAGGACCTTCACCCTCAGCCTGAAGTTAACTAATGCAGCTAATTTAACATCTTTACATTTTAACTGGACAGTAAAAAAGTTTCTAATTTTATGTTATAAACCGATAGAGACAGTTGAGGAGAACAGTGAGTTGACACAATAAGAATCCAGCGCCCAAATTTGTTGTTGCTGAACATCTTCCCAAGGAATTCTAAGAGCTCTAGAAAATTCTTCCCATCACTGAAAATTTGTCCACAGAGGCAAAGCTTTCAGGGGAGTCAGGGGTACAACTGCTTAGAAAAATGTTTATCTCTCTTTACCCAGGCCACCTTCAGCCCTGCCTTGATCAGGAAACACAAACAGGAGTTTTTACAAGATACTTCTACTGCAGTAAATAATTTGGAAACAAGAAAAAAAGACATCTGTAAGGTTGCTCCAAGAGCTAATCTCACATCCTCTTCAGTCCTTGCAACAGAGTCCTAATATTATGTTAAGGCAATATATTCTTATACAATAATTTATAGGAAAATAATTCAATCTTCAACTTTCAGCTACTCGTAAATCTAAATGCTTACTTCTTTTGCTTAAGAACATAAATAAACCTCAGCATATCTCTCTTTACTGTGGCATAATATTAAGTAAAAAAAACCCACAAAACTCTAAAGAATCAGGGAAAGGTGACATAGCTCTCTTCCTCCAGTTCAAGCAAAGTTAGACTGAAGGTATTTACTGGTGTGATTGTTGTGATCCCACTGATGTGATTTTGCAGTTGACCATATGAAGTTCATCAAAAAGGAAAAACCAAAAGGCCCCAATTCTGTCAAAACTGACAAATGTCTGTTCAACTATGCTGCCATAGGCAGTCTTATTCAAATCAATGGAAACCCACATACACAGAAAAACTCAGCAACTTTTTGAAGAATTCTGTCCTTTGTCAAGATTTTATTTTCCCTCAGTTTCTGTGGGTTGCTCAACAACTAAGGGGAAAAAAAGAATTAAAAACTAGCTGTAAAGCCACCAAAACATAAAGGGGAACACCAGGTACATATACTTTATGTAAGATTCTTTTTTCTAACTCTTGCTCAGAACTACATGGATTTCAAATACAGTTTATTCCTTTAGCTTCATATATCCTGATCTATGTTTTTATATAAAGCTATTTAGTGTCCACTCAAAGCACTGAGGGTTTCTTACGACAAGTAAAGTAAAACAAGGACCTCAGAACCAACTGCTTGTTGTGGTAAAAAAACCATTTTCTCTGAGGCTTTCTGCCAATTTTGCATTTCCTCACTCAGTGTGACCACCTGATTTTTTTTTTTTTACTTGCAGGCTTTCACTTGTAACTGGGTTTTACTTTGCCTCTGGTACCTATGGCTCTCTTCAGTATTTGCCCATATTGCTCATAGGTCAGCCTGACCTGTATATAAAACATGTAGATAGATAAAATGTAAGTGTTCAAAAAGGAAATGTGTTCTGTTAATAGACCAACTTGTGTTATTTTATCCAAGTAATCCTCTGCACAATGGAACTATGCAAAGGTCCCATCAACCAAAGCACTAAAGAAGTGCTTCTGATACTAATATTAAATTAGTAACTCTTTTTCCTTCCAGTTTATAAAACAGAAATGGTGCATGACCAATACATTCTTTTCTCCTTGGGAAAGTCTGAACACATACCAATAGAAAAGACATGATGTCCAAAGGGTGCTCCTCAGAGCTCTACCATCTTTGCCACACACCCAAACTGCACATAAACAAAACAAGGAAAAAGTAACAACAGCATGAGGCAAACTTTGTGCATGTTCTTCTACAGCACATCTAATCCCACCAATTTAACACAGCAGAACCAAAACAATGAAAATAAGGGGACAGCTAGGACGACATCTGCTAGAAAAAATTTTCAGTTTGTAACACAGGCAACTCTGAAACATGCTAATTAGATTAACCTGACATTCATTTACTTAAATCTGCTTTTCAAAATACCACAGGAACAAGGCCTTTATAAATTTTGATTCTGTTCTAAAACCACACCCAGAAAGCTAGGTAAAACGGCAGTCTTCTGCAACGTGAGATCAGAGGTGGGAAAAGTTCCACAACACTTTTCACACAGACAAGAAACATGGGGACACGAACGCAGAGACGCGCTCCACTCCACCCTACCCCCCTGCCACACACATCCCTCCCTCCCTCCTTCACACCCACACGGCAAACACCAGAATTCGAGGGCAGCACCCACCCCGAACCTCCCCACAGGGCATCGGAATAAAATAAAGAGGATCCTCATACAGAGCACCCATCAGGTCCATACAACAGACTATCTGTTACCAGTGGAACAAACCCCTCTTCCTTCTCTGCCTCCCCCAGATAAATCACTACAGAGAGAGGGAAACTTGCGAGAGACCTGCCGCCTGCCCTTACCTCCTCTAGTCTCCAACAGTGCAAGCCGGCCGAGTCTCCGCCGAGGGCAGCAGCCTCCGAGCGCCACTCCCGGCCCTCGCCACCTGCACGGCGGGGCCACTCCGGCAGCATGTACCGCACTCCCCAGCCCGAGCAGAGGGCTCCTGCGCCATGCTAGCGCCATCCCCGAGGCCTTGCTCAGGAAGGACAGGTGAATTCATTTACTTCTCTCTCCATTATGTTTAATAATCTTAAAGTTTTCAGTCACTCCCAAACAACGTTCTTCATGCAAACGTATATGCACAGGACAGAACAAGCCCCAGGGAAAAACACGTGTCACTGTCAAATGTTTAGCATTAACACGTTGATCAAAATACATTCTGTGTACTTCTGCCTCATTCCCTCCTCCAAAATCTGATTTGATTTTCCAGCTTCTCCCCTAATGTTTAACACCTCACACACTAAAAAATAAAAAAGCACTACTTTTTCAACTCTGCTTTTCCCAGGTAGATTTGTTTCTCTACAAAGCCTCTGTGATTAAATACACAGTAAATAGCAATCAGTCCAAAATTCTCTAAGCCTGTGACTTATTTGGATGCCAATAAAACCCACTGCACCTTTCTCTTCAGTTCTCCATTTCCTTAACTTCTTTAAGGTTGTCAGGTGCATCTGTGCTCACTCTTCTACTGCAATATTTTCATTCTTTAGGATTTCTTCCTGAAAAACTGCACATTATGAAGCCTACAAGTTTTCTGAAAACTCTGCAGTAATTTAAAAAATTGATTGCCTTTTCTGTTGCATCTTTTTTCCCCTAAAAATCCCTTCAGGATCAATCTGAAAAAATCAACTTCAAAATAGCAAAAATATTGATGTTTAAATTTCTTGTCAAAAAAGGAAAAATTAAAAGTTAATAATATTCTAATATTTAGTTATGGGAATTCAGTTATTCAGTTATTTTCGGTTATGGAAAAAAATATTATTTAGCTTGAGACATATAGACCAATCTGAATCCAAAATGCTGACTGTTGTCATTACCAATCTGATGCAAAACTGAAAAAACCTTATCTCATGGTCTCCAAACCTCATTAGCAGATCTCCAGTCAGTGTAAGGCAGTACAGTTTTTTGGTATCTTCTTGTTCCAGCAGATCTCTTCCACAATGTGTCTGGTACATCCTTGTTTTCTTTCATTCAAGCCAGAAGCACCAGAGTGCAGATACAGCCTTTCTTGATATATTTTTCTGAGCAAGTAAGTTGGGGGTTTTTTCTGTGGTACAAAGTACAAAGGAGCATGGCATGGCAGATTCTGGTCATTTTTAACAGAAGAATTTAGTGGTAGTAAATTTTATTAAAAGGAGACAAACAGGGTGCTTATAAACGTTCCTTGCTCACCATTACTCAGCCATTTAGGAGAATGAAAGCTTTTGAAATAAACAAAGTGCTGCTGTCAAAAGCAGAATAGTCTACAGTGAAGAAATTAGGAGAGTAAAAGGAATTGGAATTACCCTGGGGATAGGAAGGAGATAAAATGTGTTATCTAGCAGAATTTGGGGTCTAGCCAGGAACGTATCTTTCAGCAGCTACGTCAGGGAGACAGATTGCTGCCCATTGCTCTTTGCTGCCCCTACTGATCTTCTGGCAGAGTGGGTTATGTGAGCCTTCCTCAATTTATTTCAGTCCAAAGAGGCCAGTTAGTTTGCAGAAACAGTAAGTCTTTGCTAATCTAGTGCATTTTGAAAACATAAGTTAGAAGAAGCTTGTATGAGCAGCACTACTAGCAGAATCGAAGGGATTTGGAATTCGTGATAACTACCCAGAGAAAGGCTGCGGTTACTAATATCTTCCAACAGCACAGCCAAAGCTGGAAGAGCACATCTGTTCACCTCCTGAAGAGGACTAAATTTCTGTTCTGCTAATCCCACTTTCCACTATATATTCAACCAAAAGTGCCCCTAAATGACTGAAGATCCCTCTGTGCTCAGAGTTCCTTCAGTAGCATTAATTTGGCAAAAGTGGCCAAAGAGAAAAGTGAATGTTAGTGTTTGAAGCCTAATCAAAATATGGTGTATAAACAGCATAGCAGTACATAGCTCTGCTGTATCTCATCTTTTGCTGCTCTTAGTACTCTGAGTTCTTAAATCAGGCAGCTCCATGCAGCTTTAATTTAGTCAAGGGCCAAGCAGCTATGAATTAAAGAGCCAGAGGGCTAGAGCTTCCAGCAATCTGTTATCTCCCAAATGTCCAATTAGAAGAGATAACACATTCAGAGATAAATTTCTGGCAAGAGCTGAGGATGAGATTTTGCTTGAATCAACAATGTGGTCAACATGTTGAGAATGATATATGAAAATAACATAAGATAAAGATCTGAAATGTTTAAACAAGAGATCAGTTATGGGCCCCTTGGAGGTGGTAAAGGTAAATTATTAAAGAATTTATAATTACATTCATGCCTAATTATTAATAAACAAAGATGGCTAACAGCTGCTGCAGCAGATTTACATTTCTTAAAGAAACAAGAATTATAGAAGAAAATCAAGATCAGCAGAATTATTAGATCGGGAAGATGGAATGTCTGTAGATGACAGAAAAGCTTTTGTCAAACTATTCTGGAGGAAGCAGGGAAAAAAAAAAGAGATTCCTTTTCAAACCTTAGAGGCACTAGTAGATTGAAGAAAGCTAGCACAACTATTGTGAGAACACAAACAACAGAGGTATCAAGAAGCTGAAAACCAGAATCAGGCTCAAAATAATATGTCCTCTTCTTAAAGATGTCAAAGACTCTAAGTGCAGCCAGGGTAGCCTGGTAAAAACAGAACATCAGTGATACCAGGTGGCATTCAAGAAGACATACTCAGCATCTGTACCTGCCCTTGCTTAAACAAACATTTTACAAGGCTACATTTACATGAAGACCATTTGTTATTGCAATTTCATCAGGAAGAGCACTGAAGTCACTTTCTAGTTCATCAACACAACAGCTTAGGCTGGCCAGGGTAGAAACTGTGAAAAGCACTGGCTATTGCTTGGTTTTAATCATTGTGCTATTACAACTGGGTGGCATTACATCTTTCATGTACTCTGAATACAATATAGCAACTTTTCTCAAGACCAATGTCACACCATATTTACAGTCTATCTCAGAAGACTTTGAAGATAATTTCTATTTAAGTTTCATCAGATTTAAACACCAGCATTTACCAGATAATGTATTCTACCCAAAGCTTCACAAAATATCCTGTTAGTGTATTTTCCCATTTTAAGTGAGAAAATGTAATAGGCTTGCAGTCAGTGAAGAGCAGTGTTTTAGCTAATTATATATTGGATACTTGTAGAATATGTTTTCTTCTCAGAGTAGAAATAAGTTATATATTTAGCGTTGATGAAAACTGTTACTGTCAATAGGTACAGTTTGTCTTAGGTCACTGAATACTTTCCATCTCCTAGCATCCATTCAGACCACCTCTACTGCCATTACACACCAATTACATCTGTCCAATCACAAGATAAAAAACATCTAGACTCACATTTGCAAATCTGAAGTCCCACTTCTTTGTTTATACCCAGAAATATCCCACCCACTGTTTCTTCCCCATTCCTTTGGCAACTGTCGCGATTATGTGCATGGAAAAACATTATTAAGAAAGTTGAATGGATTTTGATTCTTTACATTGCAAATGTTCCTCCCTGGTGGAAAAAAAGCTCTAATCATACTGTCTCATTGCTCATTCCTTACTCTTCTCCCTGTTGTCTCTATTACTCTCTCCTTCTGTTCATTCTTCCTTCTATCCTGCTTCCCCAAATTTACTGCCACGCCACACTCTTTACTCTTTCTTTCTCTGCAGGGAAACTCATTGCTCTCTCCTTTCTATCTCTTGATGATGTGACTTCTCTAACAGATTCTGCAGTAAAATCCATCTTCTCTTCCTACAAACCATATGCAAAAGCAGTAGCAGAAATTGGAAGATAAGGCAAACGACCCCCACAGTGATCAGGTCTCTGCACATGGTAGGCAAGTTCTCTGATGAAGGAACATAGACTGAAAACCCTTTTGTATTGATAGATCCTGTTTCTAGCAATAAAGCAGAAATTTCAGTAGATTGAATTGTTGGTTGTTGTATCAACAGCCTGGTGGTGCCTAGAGGCTTCATTCAAAACTGAGATCTCAAAACTGTTTTGGGTGCTCCACAAACACAGTAAAACTAGCCTCTCTCCAAACATCCCACTGTCTAAACAAATCAAATATCCAAGGAGTGGGACAATAGAAATATTGAAAGGTCAAAAGATTTGCCTGAGGAAACTGAGTATATGTTGTCTGTGATTACTTATTGATGGCTTGTGTACTTATTTTCATTACTTATGCCATGGCCAAGTAGTAATGGGGGGAAAAGAAAAAACTTGTGCATGCTTTCAGACCATTGTCTGGAACATCTTAAGATGGTTTTGCATATTTAATTGCTTAATATTGATAATCTCATACTTAAATTGGGAAAATCCATTGTATTTTGGCACTGCCAGGTACCAAACTTCTGGTTTAAATCACTCTGTTTGTCTCAATGCTAACAAACTCACAGCAAAAGGGGTAAGTTTTAATTATTTTTTTTTCTTTGAAGGAAATCACCAAAACAAGTTGTGTGGGTTTGGTGTGGATTCTCACTTTTGACACACTGTGAAGGTGCTGTCTCTCACTGCCTGTTTGATCCATGTGTGGATTAGCACACAGGAAAAACAAAAAAAGGTGTATTATTTTCCCAGAGAGCCTCCCAGATAATGTAAAGATCAGAGATAATTGCGTGTCAGTTCTCAGGAGCAGAGAATGTCCTCACAAAGTTTCCTGGGCTTCTACATTCCAGACAAAGCATAACACAAATTCCAACCAAGTACATTCTGACACTACTCTTTGACAGATTATGGGCAGGACCCCTTTCTTAGATTATCTTCTGAGACACACATATTAGCATAAACATAGATTTCTCAAGAACTGGAAACAAATACAACCAATATTAGGTGATTTCACTTAATTGAATTAAACTTTACTAATAAAATGGGGGGAAATATGCATGCCTAATATGGCAATTTTTAAGTTTTAAGAAAAAATTACTTTTTTCCCCTCAACTAGATGTAAGATGCAAGGGAAAATTCATCTTGTGTATTATCTAATAGGCTTTTCAGAACTAAAGACCACAGGAGGTAGGGCTAACAAAATTAATATGCAAAGAAGTTCAGCACTAGGGACCCATAATTTTCTTGCAAATGGTTTCACTTTAAGGATGAAACAACACAAGACAATACCAATTTCTTTCTGGTTTTTTTTGCAAATAGATGATGCTTTAAAAAAATTAGCACATGACAGCAGGTGGGAAGAAACTAGAGAAGTGGATATTCAAAGTAGAGAGTGACTACAAATTTGATTTGCTTAACATTTTATTAACTGATTTGAATTCACTGATACGTTAAAACAATGTCAGGAGATACATTTCATTAAGATGAGATTGGTTGTCATTTAGACATGAAGTAAACATTTAGCACACCTAGTGAACTAAAGTGAGTGAAAAATGATCTGACCTTCAGAAAGCAGTCATAAATAACCAGGACTTAGGAAATTCTACTGGCCATGTTTTGAATGTTATGTTCATTTTTTGCTTGCATTAAATAATAACATTACCAAATGCATTATTAATTAGACATTTTTATGGCAAAGTAGTGCTTTTATTGTATTAATAGATTTTTATCACATCTAGTATATGCAAAACTACTATGACACATGGTAAGAGAAAGTAAACTCCTGGCTTCTGTGTATGGAATTAACATGGGCATTTAAGGTTCTGTTCTTTTTATCTGCTTTGTAAGATGCCAGCAATAACTAGGTATAGTTTCTTGTAGTAAAGAGCTCACTGTGGTTAGATTTCAAACATATATGCCTGCACTATAGGAAATGGTTCAATATAATAGGATTCCCAACAATTCAAAATAGGTGAGTGTCAGCCAAGCTTCGAAGGTGACAATTCAGCTCTGCTTAATTCAGGATTTTGTAATCAAGACTTTGATAAGGAGAAAGGTTACATATCTTGGCTTGACCATCTCATAATTTGATGTTTATGTATGTCAAATGTAGTATATTATGGCAGAAAAAGATACTGAAAAAAAATAGTGTCATGAAATGAATCCTCATTTAGAACTGGGTGTGTCCTGGTTTGGGTTAGAACAGAACTAGTTCTAACCCCAAACCAGGACAGGGTGGTATTCCAGATCTTGTTTTAACAAGAACAGTGCAATAGATACTGCAGGGTATTAGTGTGAAATATTTTTTTCTGTATTTTTTCACATAAGAAAAACTTAGCCTTTAAAAGTTGAATACACCTTTGAAAGACATCAGGAAGTAACTCCTGATAAGGATTGCAGATTTTTTTTGCCTTTAGCCTTTGCAAAGTGAAAATATTGTGTTCTTTACGTACCATAGTAAAACTCTATAAATACTGTGTTCACTTCTGTGAATAGCAATTCACACTGTCATCTGACTATCATGATTCTTCATATTTATAAAGGTGTACATGTTCATAGAAATAAAATTAAGGATTCTTATAAAAACAATATCCTTAGAATACAAAAAAAAATAAAGGGAGTGAGAAGAAGCAGAGCATAAGGACTTCTCCATTAAACAGTCCCATACGAAGCTCTAGTTCGCACATACAATATTTTGTATTTCTGCAAAATTCTGCAAAACTTAAGAATAACCTGACATATTTTTGCTAAATTCAGGGAGAAAGTGATTAAGTAAGATAAAGGTCAGTATAAGGGTATGAAAAACACAACATTTTATAAGAGAAAAATGAATAGATGACTCTTATTTAAAACCATACACAAAGAGATACCTGTATCCACCTACATGAATTTCCGCCAGTCTTACTGAGAAATCTTTTAGTAAGAAATCTAATGAAGTCCTTACCTTTTTATTTATAAAACAACTGTTACATCATCTTCTAGTAAAACAAATTACCTAAAATATGTATCTAGGTCACATTCCTTCAACAAGAAGCCTCATTCAAGTGAGGGAAGCTTGAAGTTACAAGGGAAGTTACATGTGTGTGTTTCCAGGACTGTACTGTAGTTTGATGCGTCCTATAAGTTCTCGTACTCATTCTCCCTAAACTTTCTTTTCCTCATTTAAATTTTTTTCTTTTTAATAATTTGGCTACTGAAATCAGAAAAGATATATAAATAGAATTTGCTTTGGTGATTATCCATTCTTAGGGGGTGTTGTAGTTAACTCAGATGCCTAATTTAGGGTTTTCACCCTCTGGCCATAGCAACAATAGCATCAAAAATAAAATGCATTATTTATAAAAGTATAGAATTGTAAATTCAAATATTTCTAATTGATTAAAAATCAAGCTCCATTTGCTCAATATAAAAAGGCTTTGAAATGTAATCTCTGTGGCTTGATTGATTTATTACATAATGTCTTTTTTTTTCTTTCTCTGTACAAACATTTTAAACGTGCTTGATAGTTTTCTGAATGCAAATTATTTCTTCCATTTCCCTCTGCACTCAATCTATTAACTTTTACAGTATTTAATAAATTGGTGTAGGCAATATAACATTCAATTACTTTATCCATAATCAAATTAATTATACATCAACATTTTTCAAGGCCATAAAATATGAATATCTAATAATAGCAATGTTTGCATTATGCTATAATAGCTAACGAATCATTTTCTTTATGGGATAGTAAGAGGATCATGGAGACTGACAAGAATTTTGGCAAAATTAAATACAATATAACATTTATTTATTTATTATTTCTATAAATCATATCCTTGTAGTCAGCAACTGGAATGAAACTGGGTAGTTAGAGGAGTTTTGATTGGACAAATAAAATTACATTGCTTATCAAGCAGTTCTTGAAGAACAAGAAGAAACATGAAGAAAACATCAACTTGTTAAGACTTGAAAATCTGGTTTTCTTCACTTAAAGGGATATTTATCCTTCACATAAACAAAACCAGGCATTTTCAGGTGTTTCTGTGACCCTTCATTTCAGACCAGCAACATGTTTCAGCACACAACAGCTGCATGCAACATTCCCACATGGAATCTCCTCTGTCCCAACACAACAGGAAAGCCAAAATTTCTTTTGCTCAGTAACACAGCAGAGATTATTGGCTTGATTATACAGTGTGCTGGTCAGCTTCAACACTTCATCCATACTTTCCCTGCAGAGGAAAGGATCACTGTCTTCCAGCACTCTCATCCCCTGAAAGCTGGATGCCCATAACTGGACAGGGTATTTGCATGAGCTTTTCCTTCCCAGGTAGCTTCTGGGCCACAAGCTTTCCAGAAAGGGTAGGAGCAAGAAGAATTTTTGCTGTTTTCCCCAGAACCTGGAGGTGTTTGTAATTAATATCACAACTTCCCACTGAACTTGTAGTGGCAAACTGAACATCCCTGCCCTCTCTTAACCTGGTTAAAATCTGCCATGTGAAGGATGAGTGCTTGGGAAAAGTCTGGGGAAACCAAATACTGTGTCTTCTCAGACACCCCTGCAAGAAACAGTACTCCAAATACATCGCAAGCCTAAACCTTGGCACAACATAGTTAAACACCAAAATCCTTGGTCAGTGTGACATTACTCAAGCAGGTTGATGTAAAATTAGAGTGGAAGTAGACTGAAAATCTTCTCAGTCACAGCAGCATGTCTGGCCTTCCCGGCAAGACTCCTGCAGCCACAGAGCTGCAGGCAAGCAAGCAGAGATGCCACTGCAGCAATGCTCCTTCCTTCCAGCTCTTCCTCACACTGCATCCAGGCAGCCCTGGTGGCATCTTTCTTGCCAAAACATTTCTGCTATTGCAATGGTTTTCCCTTTGAGAGAAATAGTTTTATATAGTTGATCATGCCTCATCTTGATATAAGAGCTAGAATGCTCTAATGTGGAACATGTGGTGTTGCACTTACTGACATAGTTTAGTGGGCACAGTGGTGATAGGTTGACAGTAGAACTTGGTGACCTTAGAGGTCTTTTCCAATCATAATGATTCTATGATTCTATGTAAATATCTAATATTAAAGGAGCACAGGATGCTCATTTGGTTCTTACTCAATATTGTCATCTAGGGCAAATGTTTGATATTCCACCCTGTTTCTTAATGGTCTCTGTTCTTTAACCATCCTTCAGATTCAAAGACCCATTTCTTTTTCTTATACTTCCCATAAATCATATTATGAGTTTTTTTCCACAGCTGTTCAGAAATATCAAAGCATTAAACCATGCATTATGTTACCTTCAGCCTAAGTGGAAACAGGCAATTATCTAGCCTCCAAATAGTGGAAATACATACACAGGAGCCAAAAATCCACTGTGGAGAAAAACTACACATTTATGATGCAAAATGAGACTTATGTGGAATCTGATTTCATGGAATATGAAATATTTGAGTGCTTTGTGAGAAAGCAAACTTGTATTTCTGTATATCCTCCAATATATATGGAATACAGAGTTTCAAATTTATTTTTACATGTAACAAATGTGGTGCATGTCTCCTAAATTCATAACAATCTCAGGCTAAATCAGCTTTACAATTATTATAGTGCAATTTTCCTATCAAAAAATGCCATGGACTTACTGTTTAGCTTTCAGTTGATTTTATTTGCCAGATTATGTACCAAATGGTCCCATGGGCTTGCTGAATATATGGGTGCTAACCATGAAAAATGTGCATAGTTTTAATACCAACTTTGTAAATTGCCTTAATAATAGCCTGTGTAATGTAATACTATTTTCAACCAGTACTTTTAATTTCTAGCTCATAAAGCCTTTTCATTGAACCCCAAGGGTCTAGCTATAAAAGTAAGATTTAATTTTGTATATAATGTGGCCTAAATTAGTTTTAAAGCAATAGGAGGAACATGCAGCTCAAAGAGATAAGACTGAAATTATTATAACTCAATGAAATTTCCTATAGCAAAATTAATCATTATTTCCATTTTACCATAATTTGACATAAAAATATAAGACTAATGTAGATCTAATCAAGGTACATGTTTTAAATTACTTTGTTGTAAATTACAGAGGCCATAAAAAGAGTGCTGCAAACTGTATGACAGCAAAAGATTTGAAGATGCTTCCAAAGTGTAAGTTGAGTATAATATTTATTTGATGGAATGAGTACTCTATAATATAAAAATCGTGTATTTATGTTTGTATCTTTGCCAAAACTGGAAGTTCATACCCAGAAACTGACAGCACAATCTCCTGGCTATCAGTCTTGGCATGCTTGCCAAGTGCCTGTGATATTTGGTCATTTTTCCTAAAAGTGCATCTCCTGGAATCATGTGATTCTGCAAAACCTGCTTCTCAATTTCTACTCCTCCCAACTGCAGAGAAAATCTAGCAAGCATGAAGGATAAAGCAGATGAAAGGAGACAGCACATAAGAAATATTTTCTGAGACACTCTTTTTTTATTTATTTATTATGCTCATCTTTGTTCAGGGGCTTGACATATTCTTGAATATTGAATTCTTGGACTTGGAAGTCTACTCTGTTGGCTATTTTAAATGTATGAAAAAAAAGTCAGCAGACTTCTGCAGTCATTTATTCTTTGAGGAGAAAAAAACCCAAACAGTAAATCTGTGTTTAACTGAGATTTTTCAATATACTATATAAAACAGGGCTCAAAATTTTTCCTGCTACATTGCCTCTAATTCTCTTTCTATAGGAAGATGTCTTCCAATACTACATGCTTTCTACTGTGAATAGTTCCTTTAGGTTTTAAAAAGGCACTGATTACAGCTACCTTTGTGGCTAAATCTGATATGACTTCAAATAAGACAGGTATAGGGCATAGAAGAATAAGAAAGAAGATTTCTGAGTGTATCAGAAAATTTAGGTTATTCCCAGCATTTGGAATAGGATTTAGAATGTTTTCTATATTAAAAGTTTATCCCACTAACATTTTATATTAAGATCTCTCAGCTCTGTGATATTAATACCTGCATGACTGGGTTGCACTTACAAGACCAGCAAGGTTTTGTGTTTTGTTTAGTACTCTGAAAGGTCCTGAAAAATTAAAAAAGGGAAACTAAAACCAAAACAAAACAAACAAAAAACCTGGGCTTTTCTTCATCAAAACCATCAATGAAGCACAGGAAGGAGTAACAGTCAGACATACTGCCTTAGCATGCTTCATCACTGTGGTACCCAGGGACATTTTGGACCCATCATGAGCCTGGACTTTGGAAAACTTTGCCCAAAGAATCCTGCAAGTTCCTGATGCTGGCTCAAGGCTTTTAGAGTAAGCAGTAAAACTTCCCCCAGCTCCAATATCAACAGGCTCAGCCTCATCAAGAGTGGCTTTGTGGAATATCCTCTGTCAATATTTCTTTTTTAAAGTTTATTTCATCTTTGTAAGCCTTATTGATTTTTGCAGCTGCTGCTGATCTGACCTCAAGAATTGAATAACAGGCTGCAGCTCCTGCAACACCATCTCCTACTCCAAAGTTTCACACCTCCTGCATATTTGAAATACCTAAATATGCCTGTTAACTGTGTGTTTCTGAAGCCTTGTAACATATCTACTACCAACAAAAATTAGTATCTGTATCAAGCAATCTGAGTAATTATGTATATTAATTATACATGAATATATATATATTTATATACACAGGAAGGAGGAAGTGGTATATTAGCTGTATTTTGTTGTTGTTTTGTTACTGACATCCTAAATGATTGTTTGCCCAGCTGATGCAGAGTGTGGGAAGCAGACACTGTGGCACTGACTGCATTGTGTAGGACATCATGTTACCTTTCCCCATATACAGGAACCCACCTGTGCCACAGTGTGGTAGGGCAGTCTGCTTATCTCTCTGTATTACAGCACTTGGTTGAGACATAAGCAAGACAAGCAGCCAGAGGCACGTGCAGGCAGAGCCCAGAGCCATGGCTGGACTGTGCACCTTGGGTGGCTGCAAAGCCCTTATTTTTGGAGGAGTATCTGTAGCCTTTGGGGCAGCAAAAGGGCACTCATTGTGACACTATGGGCAGGAATCAGACAGATGTAACTGCCAATGTCACAGCTCTTACCCGGTGTGACTGCAGAGTCTAGGAGGATAATTTTGTCACAGAAATGGAAATAGTTAATGTTCAGAGAGGCAGCTAAAGAGTTAACTAATTCCAGTAAGAAATACCTGTTTAACAAGGTGTCATCTAAATGGAAGTTAAATTTGTCTGTGCCTTAAATAATTAATTCAATGGGATTATATGACTGGCTGAGGCCAATGGACCTTAAAAATCACTACACATTTTTAACAGCAGCATGAAAAGTATACTGCATTAAAACATTGCCCAACTTTCAAGCTGATCTCTTTCACTAACATGTTTTTAGTAAAACCATTCCATAACTAAGCTAGAATAATAAAGATATGTTCTGACAGAAAGCCAGAGGCTTGCTTGCTGCTGAGAGTCTTATGTCAGTGCCATAGGTGCTGAGCCGAGGCTGATGCAGGCACTGGACGTGCAAGGTCCCAGCAGTGCAACAGGCTGCAAAGTGAAAAGTTGGTCTCCTAACATCAGCCACATCCTCAAAGCAGCACTTTAAAGGACTATCTGTGAGGTAACAACAAGAAGGCTCAATATAGTATTAATTTGTATCAGAAAAAGCATTATTTTGTTTGGTACATTTGTAGTTTTTACAGAAAATGCACTTTTCTCAGTCATTTGGTCAAATTTTTTTGTTTTACTGAATTTGGCTGGAGAAATAATGGTTATGGATAAATCTTCACTTGAAGACAACTCAGGAGGACAAATTCAAATGCTGAGAATTTTTCATTTGCTTTCTGTGACAGTGCTGGCAAAAATCAAATAGCCAGGAAAGCTGTATGACCCTCTGCTGTCCCTTAGACAGGTGGGTTATCCCTGGTGTCTTCCAAGTGGCAGACCTGAGCTGAGAGTCCAGAGAGAATTTATAAGCATTGCCAAACAGGTTTTTGAATGCTACAGATTAGATTTGGAATTAGTAAGAGCTGGTTTTTTATTTGTTTTCTGCTTCAGTAAAGATATTTTTTGTCACATTCAGAAGAAAACAATAATCTTGTGAAAGTCCTTGGAAACTTTTTTCAGTTTTCTTTTACTCCTCTGTAAAACTTTCAGTTATCCAATCTGGAAACAGAGAGAGTGTCTTACCATGCAGAGTGATCAGTTACAAATGATCAATAGCAAGTAGCAAAGTGCTGAAAATCCAGGCATTACTATCAGCTTGCAAACATCTTTTGTGCTCAGCATTTCACTTTCACTGAAGTGCTCATTGAGCAATCATGAATAATGAACACAATAGTAAGAAAGAAAACAAACAACAACAAAACACCACCACAACACAATTTTGTTCAGTTAGAAGTTGGCTAGGAAAAAAGTCAAATAAATTACTCCATATGATCAGTGTTCCCCTTCAGTTACTTCTTTATCTTCCTCTCCACAGTGAGAGCCACCAGGACCTACCTTTTTTCCTGAAGGTTTTTGACAATCTGCTACTAGAGCCTTTCCTGCTCTTTCTACAGCCTCTGTCTGTCTTATGGAAAATACTTAGTGCACTGCAACCAACCTCCCCTTCACATGAAAGTGCTCTAATCCCACCAAACAAGAGTGCCTATTTTTCAGAATAGAGAATGAGCTCCCTTATTTCATCCAAGCTATATTTATCAATGCCCAGATTTAATGCAGAGATTCCTAGCTCTTCCTTCATGGGGAATGAGATGAAAAGAAAGAGTTAAAATTTTAGGGCTTAGGACAAAATACATGTATTTGCTCAAGGAAAAAAGTTATAACAAGAAGATATGCATGCCTGATGATGAATGAAAGCCAGTTTGTACCTAATGTATCGAAGAAATTGTTCAAGAGCAGTTAATTTTGCCATTTCAATGTCTTTATGAGTTATCTGCCACAGAAGTATTTGTTTTTAAAAGATGGGTTGCCTGGCAACCACTCTAACATAGAGCAGCTGACTTTTCTGAACTTCGGGAAATGTATTATTCATCAGCCAGTATTCTTTACTCACTTCCCTTCATTTCCAGATTCCCTTTTCTGATTGTTTACATGCTTTTTTACATTCTGCAGAGCAGCTTGATGGTCTATCAAGTACCATACAATAATGGACACCAGTTTTTGCAACACTACTTTCCTTCAGGAATTGCCTGCAGATCTGCTGATATCGGTTTATGGGTAGGGAATTAAGACACCAGTCGATAAAGAGATAATAAAGACAAGAGCTGCTTCAGATTACACCACTTGGAAAAATTACTAGAAATTAGGAGTGGGGGGAAAGGAAATATACAGAAGTTCTTGCCAATAATGAAATAGTTCCCAAGGGAAAAAATGGACATCTCTCTTTCTAAGCCTTTTCCTCTGTAATTTGTATGGCAATACAAAACCTGAACAGATCAAAAGAAAGACACTGACATTTTGACCAACCTAGCTTCTTGAAGCCTTCATTATTAAACAGTTTGATAAAAGCACACTCGTACATTGGTTTAATCCTCCAATTAATGTGGAGATGTTGTTTGATCTCCAGCAAGGCAACCACATCTCTTGAACTGCTGGTGTAGAGTGGCATACCTTGAGGCCCTGACCCAAGGAGCCACTGTAGGGGATGTCATTTTGGATAATAGTTTAGAGTGTGTTAATAATGCCCTGAAAGTGATTTGTGGTACTCCAACCCTCAAAACCTAAGGTAAGATAGTTTTCCTATTTTGAATCAGCACTAGATACACACACTGTTCACTTTTAATGAGTTCCCTTTTTTAGGAGGGTGTTCTTGCTTAAACATCTATATATGTTAAAGGTACACCAAAATAGCATTTCCAAAAGGTTAAGTAAATTAAAAAGAGGCAAATAAAAGCAGTATGCCCAGCCTTTGGTGCTGCACATATGTTCTGGTAGTTTGATTCATCTTTTCCCTCCGGTTTTTAATGTTTTTGAAGTAAGTTAAGAGAAATTGTTTACTTAAGAAGAAACCATTCTAAGCCAGTATATGCCATTAAAACTGCTCAGCAATTCTCCTTCTAAGGCCACTAAGCAATGAACAGTGTCCTCTGAGAAGAGTTTGAATGGAGTACAACGTGCACATGCCCCCAGCAGCACAAGGAGAAACTCTTCAGCAGCACTCCACCAAATGCCTCCCATCCTGGGGGCTGGAGGAGGCAGTAGACCTGCTTCATGCAACATTATACAGAGGCATATCATTTGTGTCATCACTCACTGTAATAAAATGCCCAAACATGATGCCACTACATCCTAATTGTCAGATATTGGACCGTGCAAGTTCAGTGGGTTTCTTACCTCTCCCAATCTTAGCATGCTAGGTGACTACAAACACTTCCAGGGAGTGATCTTTGAGAAGAGTCCTTTAAACAAAATTTTTTAAGGAACTTTTCTTCTATTGCACCTTGCTAAGGGTGACTGCACTAAGTGAAGATTTGATTTATTCTCTCCTTAGAATATTATTTTAGTTTATTAGTTTATATTAGTTTATTTTGTTTATTCTCTCCTTAGGAGATCTTTAAACTACTCACTGGCTTTCTACAGAGGTATGACATCTTTTCAAAAATTATGAGTGAAATCTTTGTCCTAAAGAAATATGCCTGACTTATTTAAGTCACTAGAAAAATTCCCATTGCATTCAGTAAAATCTGCACTTTACTCTAGGGCTTCATGATAAACAGCTTTTTTGGGCTCATACATAAAAGACCAGCTGAAGGCCTGAAGTTCTCTAGTTACTGTTCAGCTATCCTGTTCAAAGAAGAATCCCATGTTTAGAACTACTAAGTCAAGGGGGGGAGGTTGGGTTAGGTACCAGTTTTGTACATATTTGTATATATTTCATTTTACCATTATCATTAAAGTAGTTTTAGTTTCTTTTCCAATTCCCTTTCCCTTCCTGGGGGGGTAGGAGAAGAGGGTGTAATAGGGAGCATCTGTCACTGAGTTGGTGGTCAGCCCAGCCCAGCCCCTCAACACACACATAAAAGACTCCCTGTAGCAAAGCACAGAAGTCTGAAGTGCAGGTGAAACAGGTATGTTTTGAGCAAGTCTAAATATTGCATCCCTCCACATCTTTCTGTTATCACCTTATCAGTGTCATTGACAACATAGATCTCCAGAAAGAAATTTCTGTTTTCTATTTCTATTTCTATCTCAGTCCTGTGGTTATTTTTTAAATAACCTGTTAATCTGCTTTGTTGCCCTCTAGAGGAACTGTCAGACTTCCTGTACATATTAGTTATGTAAAGCTGCCCAAGAATTTAGTGTGCTCAACTATCAAAAATTCAAGAGAAGGATTTTGCTTCTCTTCAATTTTTTTTTTTAATTTTCTGAAGAAAAACACAAGACCTAGAAATTAAGAAGGCTTTGTTTCAGAGTAAAAAAAAATCAAGCAAAAGCCAAATTCCTTCCCAAATCTTCAGCAATTTTTGAAGCTTCCATTAATGTTCCTGGGGAAAACGTGTGTTTTGGTTTTCCACAAACAGAGACATTACAGCAGGCAAAACAGATTTCTGTTTGACCCCAAGGTGCTGCTAAGGGTTCATGTGTCTCAAAACCTGAGTGTGGAAGTAGAAAAGAAAGCAAGAACTAAGGTGTGAAAACATTCTTTCCTCTAGCACTGTAATTTTTTTATGGAGAAATGTAGGATAGCAGCTAAGAGGATTCCCCAGTCCTTATGAATGCCCTATAGTCTTATGCAAGGGCATCTACTGCTGTCATGTTTGGGCAGGCAGACAGATACCCCTTTCCCCATTGCTTCCTCCCTCCTCCCTTCCATCCATCTTCCTCTCATATGCTCCATACCACCCCCTTCCCTGCCCAATTCCCAGGCAGTGGTTCCATGTCTGCAGCCCTTCTGACTCTGTAAACTGCCCAAGCCTGTGGTAAAGGTTCCTTATGCTTGCCTTAGTGTGCTCAGTCAGGCTGTGGGGCCAGGCTGGAAATATCAGGCAAGCAGTAACACAGTAACAATTGTCTTTCTTGGATATGGTTGAAATGAACCTTTTTTAAAAAGTTTACTTGTTTGGTCTGCTCTCTGTTGCACATGACTTTCCTGGCATGCTTTATTTATGTATTTGTTATCTTAATTATTGCTGTTGTTATCTATTATCTATTGTTAATATAGCTAATATATACCTATTATGTGTAATGCGTACCTTTACCTATTCTAAAATTACCTCTCTGTCTACGAGAGAAGAAACTGTCTCAGGAACATCTGATCCCAGGTGATTGGATTACTAGTAACTAACACAGATGGTTCCAGTTGGTGGACTTCTTACACTGCCTGTGCTGCCTGCTCTCCAACACCAAATACATTTTTAGAAGCCTTAAGGAGACAACAATTAGGTGAGGTAATGGCTATTCTTAGCTTATCATCTCTCACGCAAATGCTTTTTCCATAAATAAAACCTGCAATATCCATCAACACTTGGAACTCACTCTACATATTCTAATGACAGGAGAATGAAATAGGATCTTCAGATTTGTTTTCAACTGAGTAAATGTGTTGATTTTTAGGGCACGCCTTCCGAGATATCCTGGGTTAATAAATACATGCAGATGGTAAAACAAATTGACATAATATTAGTTGAAACACTAGCTATCTGTTCAAGAGTTATTGTATTAGTTCAGTAATGGAAAGGAATTTGTTACACTGTAACTTGATCCTATTGCTACCAACTAATTTTTTTATTTTTTTTTTAATAATAGAAAAGGCTTCCAGTTTTCTCAAATTTAATAGTAATTGAATTCACATTTTCTGAGCTATGTAACAAGCAGCTTTTTTATGCATAACTTGCATTCATCTTGGAACATGATGTATTTTCAAAGGCATTATGGAAAAAAGTGCATAAGCAGTTAGATTTGAATATAACATATTATACCATTCAATCAGCTTACTACAGGCCGTAGCCTTAAAAATAAAATTATACCAGTACTGCTAGCATTTGTGCTCCAGAGGGAGATGGTTAATTCCTCAATAAAAAGTAAAAGGATTTGCATCTGCCCTGGCTGACTACATAAAAGATCAACGTTTTTCTTCTACTAAGGGCAAAATGTTCTCTGTGAAAACCAAGTTAATGCAATATTAAAGCTGCAGACTTAAGCATATAAAAATGAGGATAGGCACAGTTGACAATGAACATTCAAGCTTAATTCTATCCTTTGGTGTGTTTACATTAAAATGTAGCTTGCCATTATATGATCACTTCATTAGCAATATAATTGAATATATTAAGCAGTAGAAACTGTGTGGCAATCATACCAAATCTGGTTCTTTGAAAAACAAGTTCAAATAACTTTATAGTGTCCATGTTATATTCCAAACTTTCACCTTATTATGGCTTGGGCAGGATTTTATCTGTAATAAGAAATGCAGTGTTTCTTATTCCTCACTTACAAAGTTTATCAACAGAATATAATCAGGGAACAGAAGCATAAAAGGAGAAAGATGCAGTTTATTCTACATATATGACACAAGTTCTCAAACTTCAGCAAGAAAATGAGTCAGTTCGAATACTAAACTTTTACATAAAACATTTTATTCTTAGAAACCTAGTTCCCAAAAGCTGGAAATATTCTTTTCTTAAAGACAATAATATATTTATTAATAAGCTACTTGGAATAGAGTAATCTTTTCTTGGTGAAAAAAATGTATTTTCATACCAGAAATTTGAAGCACAGAAACACTACTAAACCCAGAGGATTACTTCATGTTACATATTTTATATTTTCTTCAAAAAGGTAACAGTTATATTTGTCTCAGAAGGTAAACATCTTCCTTGTTAAAACTCTTCCCCATTCTTTTGGAATCCATTTCTCAAATCAGTCAAAATACACCCTTACTACACCCTTTATGTTCACATCAGATCCTCCTCCCCAGGCCTTGCCTTTATACAATTTCTACGCCAAAAGATTTAATCAATCAGAAAAATAGTTTGGTTAAAATCAGTGCAACCTCATATCACAAACAAAGCATTGTTGGTACAGGGTTTGTTTATACCACTGCTGCTTGTTTTTGTTAAAGCTATACTGAAATAACACACTTATGTCCACACTAAGCTGTTACACTGATTTAAACAGTCTGTTTTCTCAGCAATTTAGCTAAATTATTAAAACAATGACATAAAAAGAAGTGCAAAATAAGCTAGATAATAGAAAACAAAAAGCCTTTTCACCTCTCATTTTCCTCAGCTTTTGTTTGGATTAAAATCTTGCACATCATGTCTAAGGCTATAGTCATGAAAAGCAACCATATTAAAAAAGAAGAGGATTTGGAGGGCTCTGCAGCATTCACCTTTTTTCAAGTAAGAGCTGCAAAGAGTAGAAACATGGAGTAAAATTATCATTAGTTCAGCAGTGTATGAAAGTGTCCTTTTAACAAGAAAATGTTCTACTTCTCATTTCTTCTCCATTTGTGAAAAAACAGTGAAACTTTTTCTCATTATCTCTGATTTATTTCTTCATTCCTGGACCTGGAGTGTAATAATAGTCCAAATGTAATAGCCTTGACCTTTGCAGCTCTTCTCAGGGAGGTCATGGTGAATTCTGTTTAAGTCACGAGCAAAGATTTCAACTAGCAATAATACAATGCACTTAGATTATATCTAACTTCATAATATGTGTAAGGGCTTCTATCCAGTGGAATATGTATCTCAGCTGTCCCCTGTGGCTAGCCAAACAATCCACAATTTTTTACAAGCAGGGAAACTGAGGCACACCAAGAGTGAATTACCACTGACGGAAACTAGCAAAGATGGAATTAGAGGTCAGGTTTTCTGCATCCAATACTCACTTTAACCACAGTCCCATCCTTCCTCCCAGTGCTGTCCATGTCCTCCCATAACAAGACAGTTATTATTTAAAAATTGAAGCGTGGGAAGGTTTGTGCAGATGAACATTGCCATTACTACTCTTTTGTGGTGCTTATTTGAAAATCCCAAGGAACTTTTGCCTCATTAGGCAATGTCCAGTAATAAATTTCTTGCCTCCACTCTCCTGCCTGCTTCATCCTATTGTCTTTCCTAATTCACTGCACATCAGGATTGCCATTTTTGGTACAGTGCTAAATTCAGTTCTTTCTTCAAATTACCAGAGTCTTGGGCTGTTAAAAGGAATATAAAAGGAGCACTCCATTTTATAAAGGGGCAAGCAAACTGGCACAAAGTACTACTTAAGAGTATACTTACCAGCAAGGAATCCTTTATCTCTTTTCTCCCACCATTTTGTCAAAACCATAAAAAGAAAAACAAAATGGCAACCACTAATATTCAGATTAATAAAGACCCATATGATTCCCAGCTGTTGACTATAACTGGCAATCTGTGTACAGTCTTTGTACCCAATGTGGTTTTCACAATACCCGTTTTTTTTCTGCCTCTCAATCAAGCTCCAAATAGGAACTGGTACATAGTAGGATCTGTGCAAATAATTTATTGCCTGTCTTACTTTTAAGGAACTGCAAATGGAATGTGAAAAAAAAAAAAACCAAGGGAAAAGATTTTTGTCCATTAATTAAGACCTTATAGAGAAAAAGAATGAGGTTTTACTTGTTAACAGTGAACATTGGTTCATGCTTTCAGATTTCATGACTTTCTGTAAGGCACAGGCATTCATATGGTTCTCACATTTTCTGAGAAGTCATGCAGAAGTTAAGTTTAAGCATTTACCAAAAGCTGCAAGGAATACTGTTTTCTCTGAAAACATTTACGGGTTTCCTCACAGGAACACATTCTAGGTTTACATAGCCAAACGCATTAAATATTAATACAACACATTTGTATTGGTTCCTCTTTGTTTTCTGGAGGAGTACAGTAAGCCATATTGTGCAGTTTGACAGTGCTAGCTACATTACCTTCAACTACTTTTAAATGCCATCTTCTAATTTCATAGGGAGACAGCTAATTTGGAAATAAAAAGGAGTGAACTCTCCTCTCCTCCCATGTGCTGCCAGGTCGGCCCTGCAGCAGATGCCCAGCTCCAAGAAGGTTTCCTACACTGAGACAGTGCCAGAAGGAGGCAGTCCCACCCTCCCAGCCACTCTCCCCACAACACAGGAAGAGGAGGAGGCCTCTGAGCAGCTATGGGATTCGGGTTGGTGTGGACTATAGGCATGGCATTCCTCTGCTCTCCAGCTATCATGGAGGTCCCAAGGGTGTTGCTGCAGATGGCAGTAACTTAAAACAGCCTCACTGAGTGCACTGCTGGCACCCCCAGCCTGTGGGAGCATCTCATACAGCCTCCTTTGAACACCCTCGCTCCTGTATTCAGAGCCAAGCTTGGTCTGGCCACACACAAGGTTGGAGGCTCATGGAGATACGGGCCTGGCTCCTGGTGAAGCGGCACCTGGAGGAGCCATGAAGTTGTCTCTCTTTAAAGAATAAAAAAGTAATTTGCTTATAGGAACTTCAGCTGAAAAACACTTGCAAACACAACATAAAGGTAAGTCTTCTTGGGGAACAGTTTACAGAAACGAAAACAACCCTTGTTTTATTTCCTGCAAATCAGGAACACATTTACTAGTTGTTAAAATGGACTTGTGTATGACTCTCTAAAGCCTAAACCCTATTATATATGTGGAACAAAAAGGATAATGACAACAACCAATATTTATCATATATTTTCTATGCAAAGGAGCTGGATAATGAAATGTATCGCAGAATACATACATATTGCTAACGTGATGTGGTTTCACAATATTCTTCCTTGGTAAATTATTCTTCCTTTGCATAATTGTACAAATTATGTGAAAATATTCCTATTGAAAGTGAATATGATTTGTACTCATCACTCAGAGGCAATTACAATATGAAGAAAACTTGATGCATTCACTACTTTAAAAACAAGACATTTTTGGACACAAACAGAAATTAAGACAGCGGTTCCTGGGAAAAGATATACAAAAGTTTTAAATCAGAAATTTCATTCTCTCCTTCACTACCTACATCATTGAAACTGCCCATCCAGCCTTACTTTTCTGTTTCTAGCAGCTAAAGACAACTTAAACATCCATATTGTCTGAGCCAAGGCTCAGTTTGACTTGAGCAATCTGCGGGGGTTTATTTTATATTTGGTAATTGTGCCACTTCAATGAGCTGATGCCATTCCCCCTGTTCCCATGTCCACCCCTGTTTCTTTCAGCCAGTATAGACCTGGTTCATGATGGAGCCACAAACACAGCAGTAACAGTGCAACATAGAGACCTTCTCTTTTGGCAGCTCAGTACTTGCAAAGATTTTTCAAGAGCACTTATGTCTCCTTTTAAGATCTAAAATTCAGTAGCCATATATTGAAACATAAACACCATCTAGCATGTCTTCTAAAAATGTAGATCATTGAAGACCTAAAATCCCCACAGAAGCGTGAAGCATCTTGAAAATTCCAACTGGTTAAGAGGAACAAAGACAGATCAACCAAGAAAGCACTCATATGTTAATGGAGTGTACGATGTTTTTCACATCTGCCCTTTGGGGTGGGCCTGATACTTCATGGCTCACAAGGCCATGAGTAATATGTGGTGTGAAGCCTGAATTAAGTGACTGCTCAAAACAAAACAGCAGCCTCTGAAAGGTCTGAATCTCTCATGAAGATAAATTGGGAGAAATTTAGAAGCCAGTGACAGATAAAGAGATGTCTTTGGGGCAAAATTTTTCATTAAGAGTTTTTAATTGAAGTAATATTCAAGACAAATGTTTCCCCAAAAACAGTAAAGAGAAATAACCATATCCCAGGGCTATCGTTGTCCTCTCCCATTCTAACACAGCCCCAGCTTAACTGACCTGTGTCTAGCCATCTATCTGTTTGCCATAGAGAAAAATAAAAAGTCAAGTAAAAATGTTGATTTAATTATATTTGCCTGTTGTGGTGGTATAAAACTTCTACAAATACCCAGAACAATGTGTGAGTGGGGAGTGTGTCCCTTATAAGTACTGAAGTTAAAATCTTTCTATTGGCTTCCACTTTGGGAGGAATGGTGCCTTTTAAAAACCTCCCTGGAGGTTTTTAAGAAGAGGATAGATGTGTTTCTTCAGGGGATGATTTAGGGGTAAGAGTAGTGTAGGGCTATTGGTTGGACTAGATGCTCTTGAGGGTCCTTTCCAACCGTAACGATTCTGTGATTCTGTAACTCTAAGCACGTGCTTGATGGCTCTGTAGCAAAGGGATGGGATTACTCACAGGATGAATGTTAGTTTCTGGATACTGAAATACAGCACACACAAATGTGGAAAAGAGAACTGTGACTGTGGAAGCTTCACATTGCCAACTACATTAGCAAGCATTTGGGAATGGTTGCAAAATGCAGGTGATTGCTTACTAAATACGGTCATTACGTATGCATATGGCTCTAAATATTGAAAATAAGTCATTTATCTCCTGCCACTGATTAATTGAGGTTTGTTCTGATAATGGTCCATAAAACACTTATAGTTTGAAATTTTCTGGTGTATTTGATGTAGAAGTTTTAGGTTCAGTTAAAATATAGACCTCATATGACAATAAATACCTGGATAAGCATTTGGTACTGTATTGAAGAGGCATACTCACAACATGAGCTACATAAACTCATTCTCTAAATGGAATATGTTAAGAGACATCAAGTACAGATGTTTCAAAGTAGAATTTAAGGTCTCCCTGGGTGTCCCCAACTGGTGATCACTCTATTATAAGCTTAACTCTTCACAGACAGAGTTCGGATTATAGTTTATCTACCCAACTTTACATCAAGGAAGAATAACTGTTATGTTTCAACAGTTCTTTGCACCCACTACCTAATACAACCCATGAACAGCTGCAATTTCACTGTCCTTTCCTTTCTTATACCCCTACACCATTTATTCTGTTAATGTAGGTTAATTCTGCAAATAACACTTCTGTAAATTGTTCTTGCAAACTGCTACATCATTTATGTAAGGACTTCTGTGAACTTTGAAAAATTAATGCCTTTAATTTTGGTTGATGGCAACATCAGCAGAGCTCTGTAAATTGCACTTTAATGAGATTTTGCTACAGGGGATAATCTGCTACTGACAGAGTAACATCTTGAAAACATCTGTAGACCTATAATTTTTCTATGACGATTAGATCCCACCACAAGAGTCCAAATACACTGCAGAAATAAAGGAAAAAATATAAAGTCCTAAATGAATATCCAGCCTATTCTTTAAAAAGAAGAGGAACACAACAAAAAGTTTCACATACTGAAACTAAATCAATTTTTCTGACTAATTAACATTTAGCTTTATTTAATTAAGAAAGACTATTACTGCCTTCACTGCTGTGCATCTGTATATAATGAAGCAAACAGCAGTAGGTATAAGATACCACAGAGGGATATGCCCAAGTAACCCAGCACTATAGGTGCAGAGGAATGTCTATTATTGTTAAGTAACTGACATCAGAGTCTCTCTTTAATGTTGTCATAAATAAAAGAAAGATTTTCACAGATGCTTTCACATATGGTTTCTTATTTGTCTCTGATGGAGACTGGGAGTTAGATTAGATGCCAAAATTAAATGATTTAAATAGACAGCTGCATAATGCAAACTACTAAATCACACCTTTTGAACCCTTTCTATTTATAGTAAGCTCTAACTAACAGAAGGACAACAAATCTCATTTTGCTTATTCCACTGTAGGTTGTTGCTATAAAACCATCACTTTTACAACTCTGAAACTTCAAGGTACATTATGCAAAGTGCATGGGATTATCACAGCAAACAGGAGTGGAGAGCATAGAATCCAAGATTAATAGATTAACTTAACTCATTGAAATATGCAATTTGTGTTCATCTGTAATAGTTATGCAGGATGAAATAAAAAGGTGGGTAGGTAGAGGACTCCAATGCAAACTACTGGAGAATTTTGAGTTTGTCATCATCTGAGTTCAAGTGAAGTGATGAACATCAGAGAAGGCACTTAATGTCTCAGTCAGTGACAATATATCATTTATGAGCATTAAGACATTAAATCTTTGGGATAAAATTTTGCATTGAAAAAGGTGCAAGGGAAAATGCAGACGTGTGAGTACTGGCTATATAGCTATGTCAGTATCTTCAATCTGACATGGGTAAGCAACATCCAAGCATGAAAAGAACACAGAAAAAAATAAAGACAAACCAACTCTATGTGTTCAGAGCATTGTGTTCAAGAACTTGCATCAAAGGAGGCCTGCAGCATTTCAGGAGAAATATTCTTTATTAGTATAAACATTCCTTGAATTGTTTTTGTATGTCCTATACAAACACAAAGAAAGGAATAGGAACTGCCAAATCCTACTGGGATTGGAAATCCACACCTGAAAGCAGTTAACACAGGCTGTTCCCAGCAAAATGGAAGGCACTAACTAGTGCACAATTCTGAAATGTTCTATCAAAGAAGATTTTTCCTACCACCTATATGTACATCATTTAAGATATCGTGTTCCAAAACACAGAGATAAAGAGGCACTATTTGAAAGATATATTTATAGGTTTCTACATAGACTATTCTATCCACTGTGAAAATCTGAGAAGCAGCATTTAAACCCTGTGGTACAAGCTGGCAGTCACACACAAGGTGATGCTCTTGTCTTTGTCCCCATCCTGCCCACCACTGCCTGGGCTACGTGCACAAGAACCACTATGGTGTAGCTCTGCATAGTCCTCAGAGTGTTGCCTAGCTTCTGCCATTTGGCAGACTTGGACCTTTTCCTTTTGTACTGAAATTAGAATATATTCATTTTATCTCCTATTGCCTCTTCTTTGGGATTTGTGAATCAGAGGCTAGACCACTTTTCCACTGAGTTCAGCTCTCAGAGTTTTGAGTAGAGCTACAGGGACATATATAGACCTCACTGCTTCCTTCACATAGGCACAGTCCAAAATTTGCATCCCTCTAGCACCCCATGTAAGCATCTAATGCAGATTAGAGATACCCTTATCCCTTCTTCACCACTTCAGACTTGTTATGGCTCTGCTCCACTGTCACCCAACAATTAAGGGACAAGCCAGGAGTCAGACAACTTCCAAACTCACCTACCCTTTTCCCACCCTGACGAAGTGAAAACTTGACATGAAAAAACAACTTCAGCCTGTTACAATTCAAATTTTACTGCCAAATAAATTGAACCAGGAGGTATGCATTTTGTCACAGGAAGAGAGTAAGGTTGCCAGCACTCCCAGTCCCAAAAATAGTTAAGTGGATTGTGCTGCCTCCTTATAGCTTGGTCTCATATTGCATGCTGTATTTGTCAGTACCATATTGAATTCATCGTTTTTCATTTTTCTAGACTGTCCTTTTACCAGCTAGCATCATACAGTTTATACCACCAAGAAATTAACATCTAGTGGTAGCAGTATTTGCCTGCAGCATGGTACTGTATAAATAGAGGTAAAGAGAACTGTACTCTTAATGTTTATAAGATCCTTTAGATACCCAAAGTGCCTTCCATATATTCAAATAAGTAATGTCAACACAATGTGATCTCCATTCTCCAGAGAATAAGTAAGGCTAAATTTCCTTTTAGAATTTCCCAATTCACTTTGCTTCATTTCTAACAGTTTAAGTCTGCTATAAGTAGCCCCAGGGAAAAACTTCCAAGTGCCTTGTGGTTTATTAACTACATTTTGTATGAATTAATATCATTAAAATAATGCATTTTATGTAAGTGTCAGATGAATTACAAGATAACATTAGCAAATATTTGAGGCTAAAGAAAATGTATTTCCAGCACTCTCACTTCTCCAACAGTCTCAGTGTAACTAAAGCTCTAAAGGGACTCAAGAGGTGTATAGATGTAGATGTGTTTGCCACTGTGAAACATTTGGAAAAGACTAATTTAAGTTTGAAATGTGGAGCACTGAGACACGACAATAGGCTTAAAAAGTAGGCACTTAAACCTTTTCCTTACTTATGATTCTCTTGACTGGAGTAAGCCTCCTTATCTTTCCTCACTAAATGCTAAGACAACGAGTGTAGCACTAGCTTTACAAAAAGATTTACTGTGCTGTACTATAAATAATTAACCTACAGAGGGAAATGAAGCTTTGGCTGAAACCCTTGATAGGAAAATCATTAAAACATACATGCCTGTTTTCCCACAAAAAATCTGAGGATGTTCTCAACAAGTAGTGATGTAAATTTAAAGCAACTGTGGCTTCTCTTAGTTACATGTCAAAACATGAGAAGTATAATCAAAGTTAGCATGTGGAAAACCACCAAGCAAGCTAGAATTCAGAATCAAATAGGACTGAGCACTCAGAGGGCTCCATCAGAACTTTCTGCACTGTTGTTTCTGTGGCACTGTGTTCTGTGGATAAGAAGAGCTCTAAAGGGCCCTGCTTTGAGGGAACAAACAGCCCTTCACCAATACTGCCAGAGTGCTGCTGCATTCAGAGGGCTGCCTCCTAAATTACTGCAGGTCTTAAAAGTCCTGGAAGAACCTATTTGGTTTTATGCAATTTAAGGATTGATCCACTATAGGCAAAAACCTCTGTGTGAGAAACAGGACTATATGTTCTTTGCATTACCCTGTGCAAAGAGAAGCTTTTCACTACTGTTCAGTTCCCTTTATTTTGCTTCATGTCTCATTACCTCAAGCAGAATAATGAATAATATTAAAATAGAGTCCACTAAGAGTGATAATTAGCAAGTGGCTGTCTTTTTTGTGAAAAAGAGTTTTATGAATGTCTGCACTTTCTGCTGTCAAAAACACTCTTTATTAAGGCTCTGTCACTACTGATACTGGTATTATATTCTGTAAGTGCTCTGTTACTCTGTGCTACAGTTCAGTAGGTCTCAAATCTACCACACTGAAAGTCACTAGAACAGGAACTATATGGCAACGACAGAAAAAGTCAGATATCAACCCATGTTTACCTGGTTTCTGAAGTGATTTTCAGATTAAAAATCCAAAGAATCCACAAAGAGAAGATGTTTACAGAAAGGAGGTGTGGAATCTATTTGAAATAGCATTAGTGCCTAAACTCTAAATCTGAAAAAGGCTTGCATTTTCAGGAACCTTCTTAGAAGAGGAATGATTGAAAATAAATTGCATTGGAACTGTAAAAAATATTCCAAATATCAGTCAATTTTGCCATCTGGTAATAAAGATATGAAGGTTGAAAAATGTCAGCTAACTTCCCAAGTAAAGATTATGAACTTCAGCCAGTGAACAAGCTTATTTTCAAGGACAGAGATCAGTATACAATTGATTGCCATGTTATCCACAACCCAGAGAATTTGATTGTCTTTGCTAACAATAAGACAGGAAGATAAAGTTTATACTTCACTGATAAGGGGAAAAAAACCAACACACCAAACCAAACCAACAACAACAAAAGCAAACCCAAAAACAAACAAAAAATCCAACAACAAAAACTCCTAGCTGACCTTGAAGATACTGTTTAGATTAGGCAGGGAAGAATAGCTTTCACATTGAAAATGTTGAAAATGGCCAAACCAAACAAAAAGCATCTCTTTGTATTTCTGATGAGTAGACAATATCCAAATAAAACCCAAATACTTTTGCCTGCCCTATAAATGCTTGTCAAATGGCTGGGTAAAATCTAGGGAGCACAGGAAAACAGATGTTGCCTCATCTGGTTTGATGCTCGTATGAATGTTAAAGTCTCTAAGGCTAATAGTACAGTTCCAACAGTAGCTCTGACAGAGTTTCAATGAATACATTTGTGATATATTTCATACACTCTGATAGTCTATACACCCTTGTAACTAGAAACTTTGATCCTTCCCTGGAAGTACAGGAAACACCTGGACAGTCTAATAAACTCCGCTACACAGTTGGTCACTTTGTGCATTGCAACCAAATTGTAACCAGATCTCAGAAATATGAGATGTGGATCTCCATTTCCTCTGTATCACAGCCATCGATGCAATATTTCCATGCAAAAGTGAGCCCTTGGGGAGGATAGTGGTGGGAGAAGAGGCTCAAACCAGATGAAAGAGAGCCAGTAAACCTAAATGGATTTCTGTATAATGTGTTTCTGTTCAAGAAAGAGGATGTTGTCCTTTCTTCTGTATGCCTCAGTTGCTGAGGACAGATGTATTATCTGAGCTCTTTCTGCTCTCTCTGCTCCTTTACTTTTCTCTTATTCCCAGGCATAAGCACCATGCTTTCCACATTTCCTTCAGATTACCAATCTCAGTCCAGAAATTGTGAGCACAAGGTATTTTTACCAGCAGTGACTGTGACCGATACAGGACAGCTAACCTCTGCCAAATAACAGTTCTTTTTTCAGCAGCTTTGGTTATTGCCCAAAACCATCACTTTAATACTTACAGTGTAACTCAGAAAGAAAAACAATTCAGGGTTTAGGAACATAATTTCTTGACACCAGTCCTTGATTGCCAGTGATTTTAAGACACAACTTTATTATGCTGTTTATCATGAAAGATTTATGTTGGCTTAATATTTTTATACCAGTAGAGTGATTTAACATGTCAGCTTCCAGAAATACTAGCTTGTTGTGTTTATGATTATTTGTTATTGCTGCTTTAATATCTTTGCATTCCTTCCTTTTTAATTCTTTTCCTTCATTTGCATATTGAGTTAAACACACCAAGCAGTGGTAAAAACTTCTCCTTTGGTTCATACTGGTATTCTTCAATCCTAAGTAAAAGACACATACCCAGTAGGGAAAAAAATTGTCACCTCCATTCTTTCTCTTCATTTTGTTTACAAAAGAATGCATTGCCTAGTTGAGACTCTCCAAGTCAGAATATGAATCTTTATTGTATCTCCAACCAATGGCTTCCCACCCCACCAGAGAAGACTCCCCAGGGAGGGTTAGGAGAGCACTCACAACTAATCCTATGGGAAAACATGCTGAAGCCAGTTTTATTCTTTACACTCCTGTCACTCTACTTACCTTCCTTGTACAAAGTTACCACTGACAGATAGGTCACACTAACCTTATTTTAAAAGCATGCTTTGGGGTTTTTAACTTGTCATTCTGACTTCCCTGGATTCCTTGTCATCCTCATCTGTCCCAGAGCCTGACATGTTAGCTGTTTACTAAGTGCCACACACAGGCTGTATGCTACAAATATAATAGCATTAATTAATGGCCCAAATATGGTAAGCTAAACTTAACCACACCTAAGTTGCTTGTCATAATATTACATCTTGTCAAAGGTTTTGCAATACCTTACTTAAAAGAGATGTTAGAGATAATGGATGCTTGTTGCATGATTATTCCTCCTTTATTTAAGAGTGAGCATGACATTTGCTTTTATCCAGACTTTCAGCATCACCTAAGAGACTTTTGACATTTCTGCTGAATGGTGGTGGTACAAGGAGGTTGTTATTTAGGAAATAAATTAAGGCACATGCTTCCATTCTTCCCTTCTCAAGAACATATATGTTTTGCTCAGTCAGCACATCTCCTGCTTATCTTGGACAACACACTTAGTGTGACTTTGGGGTTGTCCTGTGCCTAAATAGGAGTTGGACTTGATGATTCTTGTGGGTCCCTTTCAACGTGGGATATTCTGTGATTCTGTGATCTTACAGCATGCATAAATTGGATTGGCTGATGAGTGTAGATTAAAATTTGACACAAATTTCATTACATATTCTTTACCTCCAGTTATTTTTATTAGCTTTCTTTTATCTCATTTGCACAGGTTTGAATCTTTTTTGCTGGTGTTCATTTAAAACATTTTTTTAAGTTCTGTATCTCTTCCTTATATAGTTCTTATCATCCTCCTCCTCACTTACCATTGGTACACTCAGTAAGGTAGACCAAATAAATTCATGAAACAAGTTCTTCTTTCCAAGAAATTACTGTGGTGTCTACAAAAAGATGCATTTATAGTGGAATAGATCTTCACTTCCCATAGAGACAAATTTCTTTAAAAATCTAAAAAACAAAATAATTTTTCCAAGAAGTTTTCCAACAAATTAAAAAGATTTTATGTACCTACAAATTCTGATCAAAGTAGCAATTAAAAATGCATTTTTTAAAACTCAGTTAAAAATACAGCTTTGCTCTGGACTAAGTAGATACAAGTTTAGTTCAGTGTAATACACACTGAATCCATTACACAAGAGGGGGAGAACAACAGCCTTAGGTTGTAGATTTTCTTTTTAAGTGCAAACCAGCATGTGTGTTCTTTATGTTCCTATCTTTTGCTTTAACATCAGTAAAATTTTACACTGAATTCGGGTCTAGTCCTAAAAAAAATTATTTTTAGCTTGGAACAATTTTGAAAAGTTCTATATGGAATGTAATTTCATTGATATTTTTTTACAGAACTAAAAATACCATACTTGAAAATGTGTGTAATAAATAGAAATATATTACAGTATTATTTCATAGCAAATGGAGAAAATTAATTAAAGCTTATAATTATAACAGAAATGTTCCTTTTAACTGGGATCTAAGAGAAAATATTTAAGTGAACAATGAACTTCCTCACAGTTAAATTGGACAAAGCTTCTGGTTTAGCAATTATGCCATTTTCAAACCTTTGATTTAAAGCAGTTTATCAAAGCTGACTGCATGTCTTAATTGAGCTTACCATTCCAGTGTAAGAGTTTGAATCCTCTACTTTGCTTGCAACATGTTTTCTATCCACATGCAAAGGGAAGAGATAAGCATATTTTACTATTAATAAAAAAAATGTTTCTAAATGTACATGGTGTCCTACCTCACCTGATAACAGCCACAGATTTAAGACTTTGGTTCTTGTTTTTCTACTCACTGCTGACTGAATTATGTTTAGAATATCGTTTTTGAAATATATTTAGAACATGGTATTTTTTCTGATCAAAATAAGGTGTCTCTTCTCTATTCTTACTACTGTCAAGCATATGATTTACACACAGTTTAATTATTCAGATGTTTATTATGTTCTACATAATGAAATTTGGACCCTCATATTTTCTTCCTACATGCTCAGTGCAGGCTGCAATTATAGCCACAGATATCTGTTTATTTGATGAATTTTGCTTCTTCTGCATAGTTTGATAAATATGGAAATAAGTCAAAACCTACTTTATATACAGTAATTAAAGTGAAAAATCTAGTCATGATGCAAATCCTTAATTGGACTCCAGGAGAGATATGCAGAATTTCTCTTTAATAATATGGGATGACTGGGGACAGAAAAACAAAGCATACTAAAATACGGTTTAGAAGCACAATTAATCACAAAATAGAAAACAACCAATTTAGCATAGCTCATTCAGTGACTCTCAAGGCTCAGGTAATGTTCTTTTAATCATCTGGCTCTAATATTAAGGTTGTGTCATGTGCAGCTGAAATAAAGTACGATATATGTGCTGATCTTCAGTGAGAAACATGTCCTCTGGACTAATTTGTAAACACAGCCTTTTCACACTAAAATACTCTGTCTACTGAATGATGTGTAAGTGAATGATCAAAGCAATGTAAAACGGTTTTTAACTATTATTATTTAATGTATTAATTCATTAGAAGAAAGAAACTCTCTTGCAGGTGGTTGCAGGGAATATGGTTTTGTTGGCTATGTATAATTCATTTTGTTTTCTCATTTTATTAAGACAGAGCCATTCTTCTGGCTGATAATGTTCAAAAGAAGAATACACTTGTTAAGCACTATTAAACTGACAAGCTAGAGCACAGAGCAGGTGGGTCTGAGATACGAGTCACCAGGAAAAGAGGCCTGTACAACCTACAGAAATAAATGCTTTCTCTCTAAGGTCTGAACATATATTGCTCTAAGCAGCTAAAATTAACCATCAGTGTTACTTAATTTCATTGTAAAAATATTATTCTCCATATTGCTTCCTGTAATATCCCATAAGGGGAATACAATCATACTCTAATCGGAAGGTGTTGGATTTATTGTGCTAGTTTGTTTAAACTACAAATATAATTAATCTTCTTTTTATTCCTCCTAAATAAGAAACACCAGAATGACACTTTTGTCTTCAAATGGATTATAGACATTGAGTAGGAGACAGAGGTCATCCCACTGCATTGCCATAATTATTGAAGCAAATATCTACTTCAAAACCTGAAGTGTTTTGTCAAGCACTCATCCTGCCTGACCTGGCAATGGCTGCCGACCACACCAGAGGCTCTCTGGCTGGGACATGACCAGAAGGACCACTCTTCTGTTACCCAGATGTGCCCACTGGTAGAGACCATGACTGCAAGCTTCCATGCTGAGAGCAGCTGAAATTAGAGAGGCTTGATGTCCAGTATTCAAAATCACTGTTAAAACTCTTTCTAAGTTGGAATCCCAACCGTCTTTGACAGATAAAAGGCGTCCGTTGCAATCTAGTTTCAATGTAGCCTACTCTTGACCACCCTGAGATGACCTGGCACCTCTTCATGCACCTGCTGTAAAACTTAAAGGCTTCAGAAATTCTTTTCTTTGAAGTGTCCTAATAATAACAGTATAACCTTTGATGTTTCTTTCTGTACCACATGCTTGAACTTCTGATAATCTAAAGTGTATAACCTTCAATTGCTACACACAAACCAGTTGCACATCTTGAGAACACAACGCTATAAACCTAATGCAAACTGTAGTAACAATGTTCTTATTTTGTTTGTATTTAGCAGTTTATTTATATAGCATCATAAACCTAAACACTTAACACACCAATTGGGTATTAACCATCCAAGATGATTAGCATGGAGCAGAATTCACCCTCTGCAGCCAAAGACAGAAAAAATAAACAAACTCATGCAAAATGAACTCTTTGTGCAAATACAATATTTCAGGACAAGATCTTTTTCACACAAAAAATCAGAGAGAAATTCTGTTTCCAAAGGCTTGAGATCACATTCAAAGAGTGTTTTTTGAATACACAAAAATTACCAGACCCTGATGAAGTCAGGGAAAGTTATTTTAAAAAAACATTCCTAGCCTGATCATTACTTCAGGTTTGTGTAAGCTTTTACAGAGTCCTCTGAGAATGTCTGTCCAGCTCTGTTTTATGTTACTTCACAGATTTTTAATATTCAATAGTCCTTATCCCATGCAAATGTTTAGATTTAAAAAGACTTGTTTCTAGTCTCTATTTTTAACTTATACATCAGGGATTAATTTTATCCAAATGTATCATTTATATAGCTCTAGGGAGAGAGAAAATACATCCTCCACATAGCCCTAGTCCTGCAAAGGCTCATGAACATGCTGAACTTCCCTTGCTGTAAGCCATTCTACTGAAATTGTGAGCATCTGCAAAGTGCTGCTCCAGCATTATTTAAATTCCTGCCTTTCCTGTTAATCAGTCTTTTGGGTGGTCATTTCTAGCTGACTATTTTTCACCTTATCATTTTCCAAACCTTCAGGGCATTAGTTCTTGGTTGGAATTTTTTTTAAGATTGCTTTTGAGAACAGTGAATTTTGAGGGAAAAGTATTTAAACAATAATTATTATTCACATTTCAGGGTAATGTGTTTTGTCCAGTTATTCAGAAGAACAGAAAAATTCTTTTTTTTCTTTCTTCATAAAGAAAGTCATCATTTATAAAGAAATAATCATCACTAAAGAGAAAAGTACTTCTGTGCAGATCAGTGAAAACAGTTCAGTCCAAACTGTTCACATGTATCAGGAAGGAGGACACATGGTTCTGATCCTCTCTTTGGTTTCAGTTTTGTTATCAGATGTTTGCAATGGATCCATACTGAGCTCAGTTCAGCTGACAAAGGTTCAATCCCTTTGGCTTCCATTGCAAGATTAGAATCCAAATTCGTAAATTATCAAACTGAGCACAGTTACAGTTACAAGAAGCCACAGTAGAATGGAAAAAGGGCTGGAGAAGGATAACAAGTATGAACAAAACTCAGTAACAGCCTCCAGGCTAAATAAACTAAGCCTCCTGGAACTGGGAAAAAAAAAAAATACCTAAATGACTAACAGAGACATAGTAAAGCTCCATAATATCAAGAATGATGTGGTCAGGATATATGAGGAATGATTGCTCACTCTCTAGAAGAGTTGAGGGGCCATCAGATGAAAGTTGTAAATGTCAAGTTCTGAAGAAAAATAGGACATTCTTGATATACAGTGTGTAGTTAAGGTAAAGAACTCTTTTCACTGGGAGACACTGAGACTGCCAAAAATCTATATGGATTCAAAAAGCATCTGGAGAAATTAATGGAAAAGAAACTCAACAGGGCTCGTAAAGAGAAATATGGCATCTCTGCAGAATGAAATCCCACAAGAAGCTTGGAGTGTACCCCAAATGATACTTGGAGATATACTGAGATACTGAGAAGTATCACTGCACAGTTCCTCTTCTATTCTTCTCTAGGCATCTGTTGATGGCTATAGTCACGCACAGGATATTGGGCTAGGTGGACCTTTAGCCTGCCCCAGTGCAGACACTTCTGCATTTTGAAGAAAGCTGTACAGCTGCCTGACTCATTTCAATATCTTCCACACTAAGGCAAGAGATATAGACCATTATGAGAATAAGACAAATCTGAAGAAATGGCATATTGACATACACAGAAAAATTTGGCATTGAATTTCTCAAAGACAATATTGTTATATAGTGATGGAACCAGGCAGTCCACTAAGAGATCTAGTTCAAAGTCTCCTAATTGGTTAAAACTCATCTGGAGGCAAATTAAAAATAGCATCAGATTATTCATATTGTTTTGACATCTTTATCTGATTTTTAAATTTTTAAGGAGCCTTTCAAATGAGTGTTCCTAAAGAAGAGTGAAAGCTTTAGCTGGCTGTAGGGTACATACTTCTACCTCAGCCTCCAAAGCATTTCCCAGATTTGCTCTATTTTGTTTTTCACTGGTGATGGTTTCCTACCATCAGAGGTTCCCAGAACTCTGTGGTATCTCAGGCACCATTTCACCTAAAAAAAACATTATCACCTCCTTGGCTTCTAAAAAGATATCTCTCCAGCTTGAAACTACTTTTACCTCTGTATGACTTTACAAGCTTTTTTCTAATTTGCTACCCCCTATAATTCTGGTTATTTTTCAATCTGACTCTTTTGTAAGTATCTCCTTCCATTATGCAAAGTAGTTTCTTTTCAGATTTTAGATTGCAGAGCTACTCAATGTGAAGAAATTTTTTTCAGTGGCATTTTTTCATTATCATGTTGCACTTAAACTATTTCTTATGGGAACTTGATAATGTTCTATAGCTAATTTGGGTTAAAAAGTTCTACATTCTTCTTTCAAATATTTGCAGAAATTTTCTACTTACTGACTTCAATTAACCAAATTTATTTCAATTCAACAGTCTAAATTCATTCTTCATCTTATTCTATTGAAATCTAGTGAGCAAAATATAGTGGGACACAGCTGAATTTCACATCCAAACCCAAAGCAGTATTTTGATGTTGTCCATTACACAGATGAACGAAAGGGGAATACTCAACACTGAAAACTCAGTGAGACACATACTCTAACCTATACAGAAATTTAGTCTTAATTAGGTTGGTCCTTACATCATATAACTATAAAAATTCTACTCCTGGACCTAGTGATTACCACTGTGAAGTCCTGGAGTGGAGTTATATCAACAATAAGTCTCCCTTGGGCTTCAGCAGAGGTCAGGGTTTCCCCACTCATCTGCAGAATAACAGCATTGTGTTTATTTAAAGAAACTCAAAAAATAATAATAAAAAAAAAACCAATTAGGAAGCTTTCCAAGAGCAAACAAGTTGAGCAGGAAGATTAAAAAAATGAAAGAAACTGGGAAGCAAGGCAGGACTGTGAGTATTTACATCTTCTACATATGGAGTTTGGAAATCCAGGTGGTTTCTGTTTTGCTCCTATTTGCTTCAGATATTGAAATATCCAGATGTCAGTACAAAAAACATACTTGAGAACTATAACTTTTTAAAAGAAATTGAAACTAATTTCATTTCTACCCTACTCTGTCCTACCAGTTTATTCTTCCCTTTCACTGACCCTTTGTCATTAGCATAATCAGTTAATACAGTAGTAGAAATAATTGGAGGGTTTTGCACTTTTGTTATTACAGTTTCCAAGGTTCAACTTAACTTATAATAGAAGTCAGCTTGTTGAGTCAATGACTTCAGAGAGGTTTGGATTAGCTCCAAGTTAGGGTGCTTTTTGGTTTTAGTAACACATCCAGTATATCTACATGAACAAATATGCTTGCTCATGACCAATTGACCAACTTTGGGACAAGAATAGCTGTTGCAGGTAAACCCAGGGTTTATCAGCTGAAGTATACTATTCCAACAGTGGCTGAAGGTGGGTGTCTTTGGGAAGGAGGCTAAGCACACTGGGAGATGAATGGGAGTAGTCTCAGTTTCAGCTATTTTTTTGCTCAGAGGCTTCCTGAACCCTGAAACTGGTGTTTCTAGCCCTCTATACTGTTTTCTTCTATTAAAATTTCCAGTCAGTTATCAACTCATATAACATCTTAACATCCTGTGGCAAAAATTTTCACAACTTTGTTATGTACTATTTGGAAAAGTATATACTTTGTGTGATTTTAAACTACCAGCTGACATCACTTGCTGACTTCCATTCTTGGATGTAATAATAAGATAATGAATAAACGTTAAGGCATTTTAATAGCTGGTGGTTTTTGATTTTATATGTATTTTCTCTTCTATAAAGGTGTCACTGTATGTCAATTAGTTTGTAAAATAACATTCCAGACATGCAGGTAATATGCAATTGATAATATTGTGCTGCTTGAGTATGCTGAACTAGACTATGAAGCATGGTATCAGCTATTCAAGAAGTTGAAAGGAGCTAACATTCCTGTTTTAAACACTGGATTATACTAAAATCATCAAATATTACTCTCAACACAACACTGAGGAGAAAAAACAATACTTCTTCAGATGTAACTCTGGCTTCAGGAGCCAAGAAGCACTGGCTGAACCATATGATTTCCAACACAGGTGTCTGATGAACACAGAGACTTACCTCATTTACTCAGAGCAACCAGTCTTGTTTAGAAATTGGGCAACCTGTCTTAACTTTCAAATGGCTTGAAGTTTTTCCACCAGCTGATGCTGAACTAGTCTGATGCCACAGTGGCAAAACTATTAAGTACATAAATGTAAATAGGCAAATAGTTGTTATGACTGTAAAGCATCCTTCCTCTGCCAAGCAGATATGATAAACAGTCTCAGTTACTACAGTACTATCCTTTTATTACAAAAACCTATAATGTAACAAGTGTCTCCTGCCAAAAGACAAAACCAATGTTCATATCTTCAAAGATTTTTTCCAAGAAAAATGTGTGGGTTTCTGCAGTTATTGTGATTTCTACTCTTTCATATTGCTGTTGTAGACTAATCTTGTTTGAGAGGTGATAAAAGCTGAAGTCACTGCAAGATTCAGTAGCAACCTTTGCTACCACCAAGCATAAGGTTTGGGAAAGAAAATGGGACTAATTGATGGGTTTGGGAAAGACAATGGGATTAATGGCACTAACTGATGGGTTCACCTGAGATTTCATCTCCCATGTTGTCTCATTTGCCCTAACTTAAGCACACCATTTTAGTCTTGTTCAGATATGTTGATGCCAAGCCAAGTGAATTAAGAACTCATCAGTGCCAGTAACAAAGAGTACTATATGCTATCTGTATACTAAAACTACAGCAACTTCTGCTTCCACAGCAATCCTGCTAATACCTTCACATATTCATTAAGCAGATGGGCACTATGAAGGAAACAAGATTGCCTACAGAACTCAAGGTTAGTTTCATTGAAGCTTGTTGAAGACAATGCTTGAACATGTATTTTCACATAAACAGTGATGGTTTACAATTTCTTGGAATAATTGAACAAATCCCCTCACAGGCAGTGGAAGTATTTTCCCTGGCCAGTGAGAGGAAATATTCAGGAAAAGTTCTTCATCTCAAAAGAGGGATTTACTTTCACTTGGAAGGAGAATATTAAAGTCTAGAAAATTAAAATACTAATTGTCTTTCTCCATTCCTTTCTACAGGAAAAATTAAAAAAATATTCCAAACAAACATTAAGAACAATATTTCTCACAGAACTCTCAAATAAACAGAGATAGATCATTTACTTGCTTTTGGATTTAATATTCAAGAAGAAAGAAATCATCATTTGCATCAAATAATTCAATTTCCTGAAAGCTAAATAGTTGGCACTAAGTTTGTTATAGCTTAGGATATATTTGTGTATGATTATGTCAGGTATTTTTATCAAAATAAAATCAGTCCCAAGACCAAACATTAAGATGTAGTTCATGACTGTCACAGAAAACCTCATGTTTAGGACTCAGCTGAGGGGAAATTTAATGAGCTAATAGCTTAGAGATGGTAGATTGCTGAGCTCTGTATTTGTGGTTTGAGTTCATTCAACTGTATGTGCAAAAAGTAGAAGTTTATGATAGTTCCTGAGTGAATTTTATTTACTTGGAAGGGATGAGAAATTTGATCTACTAATTAAAGAGGTCTACAAAGTATTGGTTTTGTTCTTAGCAGAATGTACCTGAATGCATATGTTTTATCTTTTCATTATTATTATCAATTAAGAGCTTAGAAGAGAACTTTAATGGGCTATTTCTGTCTGCTTTACAGGAGAAAACCAGAGATACATAAAATGAAGACTGCAGAATGCAATTATTTTGATTAGAGCTTTGATGAATTGCTCAGCAGAGATGGGAAACTCAGACCATGAAGCTTTACCAGACCCTATTAAAAAGCCATGCAAAACAGTTTGTATTAATCTGTCAGTGTCTTACACTCAAAATTTAAAAAAGTTTAATACCTTTTTTCTTGTTCAGTGTGAAACTGGTGTTAGAATAGAGAAAAATCTCCAATCCACAATGATAGTATGACAGAATTGAGCACATCTGGATGTGGTGCATTCCTAGAGTACCTGGACTGTTTTGGAACTCTATTACCCAGAATTTACAGAAAAACAGTTGGGTTTAGAAAAATAAATATTTTTCTATTGACAAAGATCACAATAAATGCTTCTTTAAAGCAAGGCAAGTCATTCTATTGGGCATAAATTAAATGACTATAACTATTTAAACTTGAAACTGTTACAAAATCACCTCAGAACATAGCAGAGGCAGAAGTCATAGAAAGCAATAACCCAAAGAATTTCTGCCATCAGTACTGACAAGCAACAACCACAACAAAATGAGAAAGGACATCTTTCAAAACATAGGTAATTGAAGTAGGAGGAGGAGCAGTGCTTTTAGAAATATCACTTACAAATAGTAGTATACTGAGGCTCTTAAAAGGATGCTTCCTTAGAGATAGAAATACATATTAAAGTATAATTTTAAACTACAACATTCATACTCCAATAACTTACTCAAATTTCCTGGATCTCAAACTAGGAAATCAGCTGATGCTGTTTATTCTCCAGACTTCTTTCCTCATTCCCAAACTGTCTCCTATATATAGTCCAATGCCAAAACAAAAGACATGGTTTTAGCTGTGTCTGGGAAAAGAGGATTGACTAACTCACCTCTTGAGGTCTTCTTAAGTCCTATAGCTTTATGATCCAGTTGCTTAAATGAAGAGAACACCTAGTTTTCTATCAAAGCTTCTGTCCCTGTAGAAAGTTAAGTGCCCAGACTGTAGACCAGAACCACAGAATCACAGAATGGTAGAAGTTGGAAGGGACCTCTGGAGATCATCTAGTCCAACCCTTCTGCTAAAGCAGGTTCACCTAAAAAGGTTGCACAGGATAATGGCCAAGCAGGTTTTGAATACCTTGAATGAAGGAGGCACCATAGCTTCTCTGGGCAGCCTGTTCCAGTGCTCTGTCACCCTCAAAGTAAAGATATTTTCCCTCATGTTTAGATGGAATTTTCTGTTCTTAAAGAATCTTACTGCAGAGGATACTTCTGCAAAATTATAAGCTTATAGCTGATGTTTTGAGACCATATCCAAACAGAACACAAACCCCCTAAAATGCATCTTAAATAAAATATAAACACACACAAGTCAAGAGTTGGAAAGACCTCTGCAGAGCTGCTATGAAGCAGTTCCATGTTGTATGACTTTTTCCATATCTTAAAAAAAAAATAATCAATTGCTTAGAAAGTCTCTATCTGAACATGAATAGAACATTCTTGTATTTTCATCTAATGACAAGTAGTTTGGCACCACTCTTATTCTTTAGTCCAGTGGAGATACTAAAACCACTCACTTCTTCTCCAGCAAGGAAAGCCAGCATTTCCAGAGCACAAGTTCATGAGGCTTGAGACCCCTACAACATTCAATAACTTGCAGCAGCTTGATTTCAACACATAGCTGGACAATGAGGCTATTTGGAGCTTCTAGGAGGTAACTTCCTAGAAGTCACTCAGACTAAAAGACAGAAAGATAAGGTTCAAATCCTACCTGCCAAGGGGCCATGAATTGGAAGCCTGGTAAGCAGAGGATGTGCAAACAGACAACCTGCAAACACCTCCTGACCATGATATTTTCCACCTTTTTTGCTGAAGATGTGCCACCAGTCAGAAAAAAAGCATGAACAACTACTAGAAAGTAAAAAGAAACCCAAGTAGGAGCCCAAGTCTAGCAGCAGATAGAGACTGCAGCAGTTAAGACACCTCCTAGAGAAGTGAATGTCTTTCAGGATTAATAACACTTATTGGAGAAAATAAAGGGACCATCCTGTTTGCAAGAAAGACAGAGCAGAGCTGGCCACCTTCAGAATGTGGCTAGCTGGCTTCTGTTGACTAGCAAAGGACTGTGCTGCATGGGAACTAGTTGGATTTTCATTACTGAAATATGAATGCTATTAAGTCTGAGACTGATGATATGCTAACATAATTAAAGACTGGTTTTCCCCTCTTCGTCATGTTCCCCTTACAGTGTAAGTGCACATATCCTATCTCATTTTAGTGCAATAAAGATGGCTTTGAAAAATAAAAGCTTTAATGATGCCTGAGGTTAGATTTGTAATTGAAATTTAGAGACTTGAGGAGAAGCTTAGGGCTGAAGGGCATTTTCTATGTGAAAATATCTTTCTCCTTCAGCCAGCCAGTCAGGGCGGTGAGTTTGTCTGAACTGTCAGTGCATGCTCCTCAGAATACAGACAATATGTGGTTGAAAAGTCCCTGTCTCTGTCTTCCCATGCCAAAGAGCAAGTAGATATCCAGGATCTACTGCTGAGACATGATATTTTCCTTTTGGAATAATTCATCAAAAATTAAGGGGAATCTTTAATCTTCACCCACATGGGTTTTGCAACCAATACACAGTAGCAGAATAAGTCATAATGTATTTAATAGGAAATGTTATTTATGTTGTGGAAATTTCCTTTCTTTTTAATAGTCTTTTCTTGGGCTTCCATTCAAACATACACAAGAAAGTTCTCTGTAAATCTGCAGGTGTATCAGAACACCAATTTTAATACCCAGGGGAATGTTTCTACCTTTTATAATTTATTTTTTTTTTAATTAATGTGTATTTCATCTGAAATCCAAAATGATAAGATTAAGAAAAGGCATCCTATGCTGTCTTGGAGCTTTATTTCCCATTCCCACCTTCTCCAGTTTCTGCTTTTATCACTATATTCCCTATCAGAAGACAGAAGAGTTCCTAGCTGCAAAGCTTCATGAGGGATGCAGGCTGATCATGCAAAAGGGAGTGATTTGAGACCATAAATTACAGACACTATGAGGCACCACAATGGTATTTTAGATTAAGAGATTTGGGGACCAGGAAGGCAATGCCAAATCCATTCTAGCTTTTTGGTCTGTTTATTTTTAAAAAGAAAATTATAGCAGTGTAATTTTATAATAAAAAGATCTCTTAAAAACAGCTTCAGTAGAAGATGTACCAGCTCTGTGAAATAGGGGAGACAGACATCATTCTCAGTCCATATATTAACTCCCAGCCAGAAATGGGTATTGGGTACAGAGGATCAAATAGAATTCTCCTATTTTACAGAAAAGTCTCTCTCTTGTACTGCATATATATTTGCCTGACCTTGCTGTAGGACAGAGCCACATGAACAGAGAGCTGAGGAGCAGTGCAAGAGAGCAAGCCAGCCTGGAAGCAGGAGTTGGATAATCTGTCTGTCTCCAAACAGCCTCCAAACAGCAGAGGCCTGACTTTGTTTTTCATGTTTCAATCAAGGAGGTTTCTACATATACTGTGAGAGGTTGTTCCTGGTTTCACCATCCCTGCAGCTAGAAGTTGTTCCTTAATATCCAGCCTAATTTTTCCTTCCTGTAAATATGAGCCAATTTTAACTGATGGTTACACAAGATTTAATAGTGGATGGTCTTTTTTTCTTTGGGTTTGTTTTTTATTTTTGTATAAACTCTCTGTCCTAAAACAGCAATGAGGCCTCTCATTCTCTTCCTTTTATTATTAAAGAAAGTAAATTATTACAACCTTTCATTGTAGGTGACAATTGCTAAGTCCCTGTTTTCTCTTGCTGTTCTCTGGAATCCCACCAGTTTGCTTCCTTCTGTCTTAACACAGCCAGCCAGGGCTGGATGCCATGCAGCAGCAACCTTCCCTTGCTCACAAGCACATTGCCTGCTAGACACATCAAATACACTGGGATGATAGCTTCATTTTTTGCAACATCATTTTATATTTTCACTGAGACACTCTGAAATTTGCAGACCCTTTTGTGCAGTCGTGGTAAACAGGCAGACATTTCTATTGTGTGCATGCCTTGACTTCTTCTGAAGGGCAACTTTCTATGCTGGTACTCAAATTTAGATGTATTTATCTACAAACATAAATTGTGGATGGGTAGTTTCTCATTGTCTTTTAAGAATTTCTGCTTGTTTCTATGTCATTTCAAAAATAAGAATGAATATAAAATTGCACACATTCAACAATGCTCCATAACAAGGCAATGAGTATTGCAAAAATGAGCATATTTGATTTAATCAAAATAAGTGTTGTAGGAAAATCACCTAGGTTTAATTTTTGAAAAGCTATTAAGTTTCAAATTAAATGGAAGATTAAAATAAAAATGAGCTTTAGCTGTAAGTGGAGGCTAAATTTGGTCAATTTTTGTTGTTTATCTGTGCATAAAGTCCTTGCATTTACCATTTGACAAATCCTCTAATAAAATACTTGCTGCAATCAGGTGAAGTAGGTTATTAATGGTTCTAAAAAAGATATACAGGATTGCCTCATCCTGAGGCAATTAAGTCTGTGAAGTGAGTGTGTTTAATATCTCTGGGGGCCTGACTGGAATGAAACAGGTGATCTTTCTACAATTGCCATTGTTTCATTTAGAATCCCTTTAATTTTGTTTGGTTTTAACTGAAGAATGACTCTTTGCTTTGTATCCCTTTTGTTAAGATTCCAGACTGGACACTTTCAAAGGTTGTGTGTGTTACATCAAAAGCAGAGTGGAAAATTTTAACCATCACTGGAAAGAAATGTGATATTTCATGTGAAGCTCTATCATCCCACACAGGAGAGAACAGTCCATATTTACTCTCAGTCTTTTGACTTGGGATTCACAGTGATGCAACCAGCTTCCACATTAGGTCAGGACAGTCCAGACCTTCTTGCCTTGAGTCAGCTCCTCAACAGAACCTTTTTTTCTTACCACCTGCTAATTTACCTCTGTGTGTCTTCATCTTCCACACTCCCCTGAGGGTCTCGGGAGCTGATGGACAAGGGAACAGGGCAGTCAAGTCACCACACAGCCTCCTATTCGGTTCTCCAACACATCTTCATTGCAAAGAAATGCTGACTTAAACACAGACTTTGGCTCTCACTTATGGTTCTCCAGCTTCAGGTACTTCAGTTTGGAAAACAAATCCTTTACCACTGTATGTTTTCTGATGGGTACATTGTGTATACATCAAGGTGCTGTTTCGCCTTCTCCTATAAAATCTCATATTTTTCATTTCTCATTTTTTCTTCTGCTCTGTTCTTTTTCCCCTGGATTTATTAGTGGGGATGGTTTGTGGAGCTATGGTAAATTACTAGAGCTTATGGCCTGCTGTGATTGAAAGCTGATCTCACCAGTTTGGGGCCTGTGTTATATTTATTCTGTATGTAATTAAATATGAACACTATAACTATGCATAATGTTAGAAAATAATGAGAAACTATTTGGAGTTTTCTTGTTTGTTTTTATTTTTTTCATGAAAACACATCTGAAATGTATTTTCTTCCTGCACTACTGAATTTCAGCAAAACACTCTGCACTCTACACACACACACACAAGCAAACAACCAAAGAGCCAAAAGCAACATTCCAGCCTATGATTTAGATGAAAGCAAATATTTGTTTATCACATATATGTGATCCATCAAAAATGAAGGAAGAATTCAAGCAAACTGTGATAAAGGCTATCCATAGGCTATCTTGGGATATTTGTAACATCTTGACCACTGACTTCTTGACCACTGACTTCTGAAGTGTACTAATCTGTGGTGATGAGTCAAAAGGCTGTCTTGGTATATTTGTAACATCACAAGCATACTAAGGGCATACAGAGAAGTGCCTGTGCAGCAGGGTGAACACAAATAGCACATCCTGGAAGCAGCAACATCTAAGTGAACACAGGAGATTTGGCTTGGGAGTCCCTCAAATAAAACATGGTGTGGGAACCCAGGCCACTGCTCTGATTACAGGGATCAAAAATTCTCCTAACTTCCTTAGCTGAAGAGGGGGGACCATTCCAATATGGTAGTGGAGGTCAGACACTGTTTATACTGAGGTAAATCAAGCAGAACACTGAACAGCTCACTGGACCAAACTAGAATTAGGCCAGACATATCACATCTAGAGTCTTAATTTTTTTTTCTCTGCTACACATAAATCTGAAGTCTGACAAGGTCCTTGCTGTTAACCACAGTAACAGTGAACTGAATTAAGAGGCCTCTAGAATATCAGAAATCTTTGGTCTGGAAATTTATCTCAGACCTTCAGAAGAAAAGAGTTTGGTATCTGATCTAATGTGATGACTGACATAATAACACCTAACAAAAGTGTGTGCAAGTCAAGTGAAAAATAACTAGATCATATCCACAACAAAGCAAGACAACCTTAGGGCACAGCAAGAAAGGCATGACACAGTAACCAGGAGATTACCTTTAAGGTTTAAGCAAAGTAACATGAAAAAACAACAACAACAACAACAACAAGAATTTTGGGAAGACATCCTTCCCTGAAGAACAAGGTCATTGCCCCTCTTCCTAAAACTATTAAATGTAGGGCAAGATTAAGTCAAGTAAAAATTCACTAAACAGTGAATGTACAGGAAGTAAGGCAACTCACAACTAAATCATTTTAGGAGGACCTTGCTGTTGAGAAAAGACATTTTGCTTTGTCCTCTGCCCTAAACAGCAAGGAACAGATCTGCCAATATGAGCTACATAGAACACCACAAGTCATTCAAACGTTCAGGCATTGTATTACTAACAACTTTGCTTTTTGGAAATTAAGCCATTGTACCTAGTGCCATGCCTGTTAAAGGAATGTTCTTTGAGGAAGAAATCAGCAACCCATGTTTCTGACAGAGCAGCAGATAGCCACTTTCCCTCCACACCTGACAGCAGATGTATAACCAAATTATAAATACTTGAACAAACAGTCTCAATCTGTGGATTAGAAAGCAAAGTAAACTAGCCCTTGCAAGACAAGATTAACTGTACGGGGGTCAGCCAGGCTGTTTGCACCAGCCATCACCATCACTTTAATAGAACAAGATATGCCAGCTACTACTACATTTTTCCAGTAACCTCAGCTCTACTTGATGCAGGAGCCTATGATGCCTCAAAAACCATAGACCTCCATACAAATTCACCTCACCACAAGATTCTGCAGCAGTTGCCTGTTGGGATTTGCAATGGTTACTTTCAGCTACACCTATGGTACGTATGGACCTGAGACTGTAATTATCAAAATAAGAAGTTCTTTGATGAACTTCTACAACTCATGACTCTTTCCCCTTCATAAATATTCTAAAGGGGATGATCCAGGAATTCTGCTGTTCCTTTTTTTGCCACAGTGCTCTCCAAAGCTCTTGGTTCTCGACCACTAACTTCTGAACTATACTAATCTATGGTGATTCGTCAAAAGAGGTTACCTGCTCTTTACCAAACTGAGTATAAGCCTTAGAATTAGGAGAAAAACCTGGCAAGAACAAGCTACTGCTTACAGCCTCTGGAACTCAGGATCATGCCCAAGCTCACCACGACTGTATTAGGTCAAGGCAAGCATAAGTCTTTTCCCATCTCCTCTCCTCTGGTTTCATCATGGCATTCATCAGCCATGTTTGCCCTCTGGATAATCAGAGACCAGGACCACAGGGAATGTCAAGCAGTGTATTTGCCCCATAGGTTGGACATATGCTACTGTTCCTTCATGAACACATGACTTAAATGATATGAGAAGCACTGGGCAGGATTACTGCTTCTACTACAGCAGGTCTGGAGAGCTTAGTTTCAGGCCACCATCAGTCATGCCTTCTATGTAGCCAAGGCTTTTGCCTCAGTCTTGCTTCACAGACTTTCTCTTTAATCAGAGTTGTCTGCAATTCGTAGCTCGAATATGGAAATGAAGTTTGCCCCTTTATATATTTCCAGATTCCTATAATTTTAATGTTTTAGTGGTGAACATGTTCAGATAATCTTATCAAATGACTTGCTAGAGTTGGTAGTAAGAAAGTTGGAGAATCCTGTTCCCAGCTACACAAAGTACCATCCTGTATCGTCTTTTAATCTGCTGGGGTTTGCACAAGTAAGAGCACACCCGATTTTCCTCTTTTTTGTTATATCAGAGTACTTATCCACCTCTTTCTGTGGGTATCTGTACAGGCAAAGTTAAAATTGCAAGACAGAAAGATATGAAATTTCATAAGATCAATAAGAGAACAAACAAGTTTTTCATATATGAAGGCAAAAATATCAGTATCCATCCTTTATTATAGTAATTTCATAAACTGCAGGGTTTATATGTGAGTTATACAGACAATTAATAAATTTCTGAAAAAATTTAGCCAGAGGGGGAAAAAAAATAATTAAGAGAAAATGACAAATATGCTGAAAGTCCCTCAACACCACCACTACCTTGCATGCAATAATTATGTTGTCATTTGTGCTGAGAGAGAACAAACAAGAAAAAAACACACATCCTTGACTCCTCCAAAGAAAATGTTTGTTCAAGAAATACCAAGTAGAAAACATTTTCACAATTCTTATTGTGCCCAAGAGAAGCTGTTAGTGGCACAGCAGACATTTACACTTGCCAGAACTCCATTCCAAACGACCTATTCAGTACAAATTACTGTCTGGCATCATAATTGCTACACTGCTCATGTGCTTGTGTTTATCTTTAAACAAATGCATGGCAAACTTTTCAAAAGGGAATTATGACAGGTAAAGTTTGTTCCTTCTGTCATGTAGCTAGCACCCAGGACATTTTCGTGTAGCAAACAGGATTGAAATGCAAAAATTCTGCATTTTGTTAAAAAAGCTGAATGCTTTCTGACAACTTAAGGTAAATTACAGATCTTGAAGCCTTAGTATAATTAAATGTGAAAAGAAACAACATGCTGATGAGTCATGTGTATGGTACTTATTTTATATATCACATCTCCCAATCTAATTTTTGCTTATGAATTAGCAGTCTGTTAAAATACATGGGATTCTTCATACTTGCAGCTTATTTCAGCTTCCCTCATATTCAAAATGACAGTAACTTATTTATTTAGGCTCGGGAGATATTTTTACATAGTTATTTCTGTGACCAAGGCAGCTAGACTCAAGATTGGCTTCTTTCATTTTAAGTGAAAAGTGAAAAGTTAATGTACAGTTGTGCAACAAGTAGGAGGGGAAATGCTATAGCAAAATCCATACCCATCAACCTGTGAAATACATGAAGCTTTCTTCACATCCATCGTTTAAGCAGAACCCCCACAATGACTTCACTTAAGAGTCTGCATAAGGACAAATGGCACAATATCTCAAACTTTAAAAGATACAATATGTTTGCAAACTATTTCCATAAGTATGTTAGTAAAAGTTAAAAAAAAATCTTGTTTAAATCAAAGCAGAGGAAAGAGTGGGAGTTCTTCAGCAAACAGCTTGTCTCCCAGTAAAAAGATTTCTTTTTTAGGTTCACATAAGCAAAAAATCATTTTAAACTGTAAAGCTGTACCCAGTGCTACCAGGTGGATATATCTGAAATGTTACTGCTCATGGGAAATGCTTGGATGACAACTAAATTCCAGGGAAGAGCACTGTAGAATTATGTTCTGCTTTCCATTAGAAATTGCTTCCTCCATATTTCTCACAATCCCTTGCGCATATCCTCCAATACATTGAGAAATCAAGCTCCAAGATAACTTCCTTTTTGTTCTCAGCCCCCAGTTAAGAAAAAGCTGTCTGTTTGATTTCAGAGACATGCAGGTGTAAAATCAGTTAACTTTCAGCATTTGGGCATGTGATGAATCTTGTTCCTTGTAGTCTGGTCAGTGGAAGAATTAAAATTAAGTTTCTTGGACATTTCAAATTAAAATACACCAACATTCAGAGCTGTTACGAGCATTCATGCTGATTTCAAATTAGATCCTTACTTCACTTGGAAACCTAGTAGCCTCCAGAGTAAAAGGGTTTCTTAAGTTAAGAATGTCCCTGCTCCTCAGGATGTGGTCCAAAACAACCAAAGTGAAGCACATACTCATCGGGGATCTCACAACTCCCATTCCTAGTTGGACTTGTGGTACCTAGTCCTCCCACCTCACAAAATTCACCCTTTCACTTAGCTTGTCCCTTATTACTCATTACAATAGGTACATAATTAAACATTTAACATACTCCCTCTGCTCCCAAAGCCTGCCTTAGTATCCTCAAAGCTGATCGCACTTGCCGGGAGCAATGTCAGAGGAACTGAGAACACAGTCTTTCTGCTTGAGCTACTGATGCTACAAGATTGAGTTCTTTGATTTTATCTTTCTTTAGAATCAAACCTGACATTTCAATTACCTAAAATATATGGGATGTAGCTAGAGAGGTTGGAGAATGACTCTTCTGCCTCAAGGCAAAGCCCCACACTCACATAACCCCTAGCAGAAGCTTGCCTGGCTTTTCCAGCATGGACGGAGACCCCAAAACCTCCCAAGGTCAGTTCCAGCACTCAGCTCTCCTTGCAGCTGAAGACCTTGATCTACCTCCACTCCAAGCCCCCTTTGCTGCAATTTGAACCCATTCTTTCCTCTACTGCAGAGAAAAAAAGGCTTCAGTCCTTTTCCTTACCGATAACTTTTTCTATACTCAGAGGTTCTTCTAAACTTTGGCCACTCTGTACAATCTTTTTTGTGCTATTGTTCCTCACAAATCATGACCTACAGCTATTATCAAACTTGCAGAATTTTTTGTACAATTATGTAATATTCCTTTATTCATAGCCCAAGTCTGAACTATCTACCAGTGACCTACCAGCTATCCCCTCCTCCCTAGCAGAAGCACTCAAAAAGAAAAAATGGATGCTCTCAGGTGTACATAGGCATGGGCCAGACCCCACAAGTGTTACAAATTGACACAGGCCTGTACCTAATTAAAGGGCCACGTAAATTCAAAGGACCTGGTTGGCTTGTTTTGTTGTTGCTTCATGAGCCAGCAGTGTGCCCAGGTGGCTAAGAAGGCCAATGGCATCCTGGCTTGTATCAGGAATAGCGTGACCAGCAGGAGCAGGGAGGTGATCTTGGCACTGTACTCGGCACTGGTGAGGCCACACCTTGAGTACTGTGTGCAGTTTTGGGCACCGCAGTATAGGAAGGACATTGAGGTACTAGAGAGGGTGCAGAGAAGGGCAACTAAGCTAATCAGGGGTCTGGAGAACAGGCCTTATGAGGAGAGGCTTAGAGAGCTGGGGTTGTTTAGCCTGGAGAAGAGGAGGCTGACGGGATACCTTATTGCTCTCTTCAGCTACTTGAAAGGTCATTCTAGGGAGGCAGGTGTTGGCCTCTTCTCCCTTGTGACTAGTGACAGGACTAGAGGGAATGGGCTTAAGTTGTGCCAGGGTAGGTTTAGATTAGATATTAGGAAGAATTTCTTTACTGAAAGAGTGGTGAGATATTGGAATAGGCTGCCCAGGGAGGTGGTGGAGTCCCCATCCCTGGAGGTTTTTAAGAAGATGATAGATGCTCTTCTTCAGGGGATGATTTAGGGATAAGAGCAATGTAGGGCTATCGGTTGGACTAGATGATCTTGAGAGTCCTTTCCAACTGTAATGGTTCTGTGATTCTGTGAAAGATGTGGTAGAAAGAAATTCTAGGTCTTCCCTTTTATTTGTTTCTGTATGAGAAATTTAGAGGGATTTGTTTGTTTGCGGAGCACTACTAGGAGATTTTTTTGTGTGTTGTTGAATTAAAGAATCCCTGAGAGGTGCTCCTTGATGCATAGAGGACAATTTAGCATTGTCTTCCTGCTCTGATGAGTTTCCTAAAGTGAAACAAACAGCATGGTTTTTATATCCCACTAGAAAAGAGGCTGCTTTCCCACGCAGACAACAGCTTATTTAATGAAAGTCCAAGGGTTAAAGAGGAGCTGCCCTAGTGCTGCGCTAGCATTAAAAAAAAAAAAAAAAAAAAAAAAAAAAGGGAAAAAAAAGACATAAAAAAAAACCCACATTAAAAATAAGAAGTCTTGTCTAACTGATGCTGTCAGTCCCAAGAACACGGGGGGCGAGGTCTCTCATTGCTGGGTTCGGCCAATGGGACTGTCACCTGCCGGAGCTGCCGGAGCCCCCTGCGCCGCCGTGACAGATCCGCGGCGGCGGAGCCGGGACTGCCTCGCAGGCCGGCAGCGCGGGAAAGGACTGCGATGGGCGAGGATGAAATCCTACTAAAAGTGCGTCTCTCTTCTCGCTTATAAAAAGTTGACATCAACTCAGTCGAAAAGTAGGTTAATTAGTAGTGTCTGACAGAGCTTCCCAGCAGTGACTAACTTCAGGTGCCGCACATTACTGCTACTCTGCTGAAAAAGGCTTTGTTTTCACCTAGCTTTGTAGCCTGGAGTGTCTGAATATTGATTAACTCTGAGTATTTGATTTCTTTGAAATACACTCGCACTATTCCAATACACTGCATCCTTTAACTGAGTTGGTTTTTTTAATATAATTAAAATATTAAAACCGCCGTGCTACTAGAAATGTGACCCTTGGCAATGAAGTCACTTCTTTTACCATCAGAGCTCCCCGATATCCCTTAAAGAAGTAAAGTGGTTGCGGAAAAGGACTAGACGTAGTCAACAAGCTCCCGCGCAGGGACTTATCCCGGGCAGGGACTTATCCAGGGGAGAGGTTTTTTTCTTATAGGAAAGAGCAAATGTTTACATTCCCGAGAGGGTCTTGGAGAGTTCGGCTGGGCCCCAGCCCCAGATCTGGCAATGCGAAGCCAGAAAACCTTTCCGCTTCCAAGAATGTGGGAAGAATTGTCCTCAACCGTAGCACTCTCCAGCCTCTTTCCCTGGACCCGCAGGCGGATGTCGGACTGGCGGGGCCCGACTCCTGTCGCGATAGACAAATGTCGGGGTGTAGGTGAGATGCGCTGCCAAGACGGCCGCCGCGCCGGCTGTTCCGCGCTGCCTTTCCGCGGGGGCGCACAGCAGCCGGGGCGCGCCAGCCCCAGTCCGGACCAGCAACACGGGGGGGAAGTGTTGTGCCCAAAGCCAACCCCGGGATGCGCTGGAGTTTTCAAAGGCCTCTGGTACAGTTGTCCTTTTTGGGGTTTGGGGTTTTTCGTTGTTTTCGGGTTTTTTAATTTTTTTTATTTTATTAATTGAGTCAGAACACTCAGGGGAAGGTATGAAGGAGTAATGGTAACCGTGGGATTAAGCGCGGGAGGAATAAAGACTAAATTGCTGGGCGTTCATTCCCGCTTGCTCAGGCACTGCTGCACACAGCTGCGCAGTGCTGAAGTGTCCTACGCAGCAAGTTTTTCCTTCCTCCTGTGGTTTCTCTGAAAGTCTGCTGAAAAGAAACGTCTCTCCCTGCGACTCCCAGCAGCCAGAGAAACCCTGCCTCTGCCTCTTGTCTGTATTTTAACCTGCCGGTTTTTCCCCTGAAGGGCTCTGCCAAAGTTTGCTGGTTTGTTCTCTCCTTGTAACGACACTTTGCAGGGCGCAGCTCCTCTCGGAGGAGGAAACCTCGCGGCGAGATACCCCTGCACCAGATGGGATTGCTATTTCAGTGGCCAGGGCCAGCGGAAACCCTCGCGGAAGGACAACCTTTGAAGCTCCGCGGGAGGCGGTGGGAAAAAAGGGGTCGGAACGTAGGTTCTATTCGTGACCCTAGAGAGCCGGAGAGGTGAGCAGAGATCCGCAGCCCGCTCAGAGACCTCCTCCTCTAAAGTTGGCATGTAGCGCAAAAGCCAGGAGCAGGGCTCAGCGGTACCTGCCCTTTCTGTTTAGCGTAGAGCACCACTCTGGTGTGAAGAGAAGGGCTCATCAGATGCTCATTTCTTAAGACCTGGGCCCCACCTTGATGCGGTTTTCGCCTCCCAGTGTTCCTTGCAAAGCCAAGCAAAATGAAGCCCAGTTGCCTTGATCTGATCCGAAAGATGTACCAGATCAACTCCGATCTCAGGAGAAATGTCCTTGTTTCAATTTCCTCTTAAGTCTATTGCTTTTTCCTCTCCGGCAGGCAGCCATGCAACCTCTGTTTTAATGTGTGGGGTGAACTGCACGGTCATCAGAGCTTACCGGTGCTCTCGGAAACTTTTTGTTTGCTTATTTGTTTCCAAGTGGGTGTACTAGAGAGGTCCCCGACCAATCCCTCACCCATTAAAACATTCGAAATTTAGACCCTGTCTGTTAACTGTACCTAGCTGTGACGGGGCGGGGCTACGGGGAAAAAAAAAGAATCCAACTACACCTCCAAAAGGCCAGGCTGGAAGGGCTGGGTTCTGCTACCCTTAAAAGCTTGCAGGCTCCATGGATAAGAAGCAGAGTGTTCCTGGAATTGGTTCAGAACATGTTCTGATATACAGATAAACTTCTGGAAAGTATCTGATGACTGTGCCCGAGTGCGCTGACCCGCCTCCCATCGATGGGAATAAAGCGACAGCATTTGACTTAAAGAAAGCCGCAGAACTTAATTAATTCGATACTTTAATGGCTATAGAATCTGCAAAACACTAGTATTAATTTAGACACTGGCATCTGGTTTCACTGAATTTCATGTCGGAAGTGCAAACTACCCCAGAGTTCCCGGCTGCTCCCTGGGCGGAAAGGGGGAAGCGGGTGAAGCGCCGTGGAAGGTGTCTCGTCCTGGGGCCGGCAGGGCGAGGCGAGCTATCAGCGGGCCGAGCGCGGACGGGAGATGGCCACGGCTCACACGCCACGGCGGTCCCACGACTGCTGCCCAGCACACCGCCGGCCGGGCAGAGCCCACGGGAGCAGCCACGCCCGCGGGTCGTACCGGGGCACGGCGGGTGTCCCGGAGCCCTACCCGACGTGGCCGGGGCAAGAGGGAACGGGCCCCTCGTGTCTCATCGACGGGCTAGTGCGACGTACACACGCTCCCGGGGCTGTTTGTCCATGCTTCCGAAATCACGCAGCGGTGTGACTCCAGTCGGCTTTTTCCAATTGTGAAATCTTTACTCCAAGACAAAGACTGTCCATAAATCATAAGAATGACAGACTTGAAAGAGAAAATTGATAATGTTACTAAGTGGAGCTTACTGGGAAGATGACATTTCGAAAAGGGAGTGATGTTCCAAATTTAATTTTCGCTGGTGAAGTGAGACAATTCTAAAAGGCCACAGATGAGACGATTTTTATTAAACATTTGTACTATTTTGGAAGCTAAGGCATAACTCATCCACACTAAAATTTAATTACTTAGATTCATCAGAAAAGTTTGCACTTGGACCCTGTTTCAAAGACAGAAGAACAACTCCAAAGACAGACTATAATGATTTTCCCTCTCTGATTTGCAGTGAGTCGGTGTGTTCTTGTGCCCAGACTGAAGATTCATATTCAAATTACGAAGCTATAAAATGTAGGCTTTCGTATTTGTCTTCCAAAGCCGAAATTTGACTAAACCAGAGTCCAGGATTAAAAGCACACAGAGCTATCAATTTCTCAGGGGACTGCAAAAATCACTTGCTGCATAGTTACTCAGACAGTCTTGCGGACCATTTGGGCAATGTTGAGCAACACGTGTTGTTCCTGGGAACCAAGCTGTATTGTTTCTCCTGAGGTTTCTTTGTCAGCTCCGGTCTAACAAAAGTTGTGCTCCATGAAGATTTCTCGAGAAAGGTGAGCAAGGCTCATTATTGAACATAGAGGATGAGAAGAGTTAGGGAGGATGTGTGTTAGCTCTACTTGGGGCTATGTTGCTGCTTCCAGATTGACTCTTTTCCCACCTTTTTAACTATATCTTTTGATCCAGTGACATTAAACCAAGAAAGACAAGTGCAGAACTAAAGGCCAGTTCAAGTTGGCAGTGCTAGGGCTTTGCCTGAGAAAGTGGTGGTTCTTCAAACGACAGTATCTGATTTCCTCAAGAGAGAAAAGTACTTCAGCAACAGCCCCGAGCCCCCAGCCAGGCTGACAGGGCCAGAGCAGCTCAGCCCTGACACCTCTCTTCGCCTGCCAGAAGTTTTTCTTTCATTGAATGGAGTGTTCCTGGTCATCCTGAAGCACTGGCAACCGGTGCCTGTGAGTGCTGTGGTGACTGAGCCGGCAGAAAACGGCCCGGCCTGTGTTTATTCTCCAGACTTGAAATGAAAAGAAACCAGTTAGTTGCTTCTTGATCTTTTCATTTCCTTTCCCTGGTCTGGAAGGAATCCCCCTGCCTGCCCTGTACATTCTAAGCCATATCTGCAGGATTCTGACTAACCGTAGATCTGTTTTTTAAGACGTATTTAAGCTGCAGAATTTGCTAACATAAATAAGCCATCAAGGCTCTTGGAAGCTCATGAATCTTTGACTGAAAGTTGGGGGGGGACACACTTACACACTTGTTCCACATCGTGATACTTTAAAAACTTTCACAAAGACAACCCTGGACAAAAAGCACTTCTATTTAACAAGATAATTCTTGCTTTCAGTTTTATTTCTATTTTCAACTTCCTATTCTTTTGTCCCATGTCATGGCGCTTTTTTCCCCCTCGGGGACTCCTTTCTCTTCTTTCTCCCCTCCTATTCTGAACTGTTTTACAGCCCTGCTTTGTTACTGTCAGGAAAAAATGTCTGGGGAGCCCTGTCTCCTAAAGAAGGAACAGAAAAGGGAAGACTGGAGCTGCAACGTTGTCTATGCATGCAGAACATCCCAATCTGTTTTTGTGCATTGGGTTGGGGCGAGGGCAGCAGGGAGCATGCACCCAGCCTTAGTCCGGACAAAAGGAGGCTGGACAGCTGCGCACCCGCCACAAAAGATTCACTCTTCTGTCAACTCTGTTTACTTAGTGTTGTTTCTGACCTCTGTGCTACACTTGTTGCTAATACATATGCTTATCAAACCATTTTAATTGGCTTTCTTCATAGCATTAGTCCTAGCGCTCTTTTTTTTCCTACATGTGTTTTCAAACAGCTTAATTGACTTCTGTAATATTCATCTTCTTTGGCTCTAACCAACGGGTTTCTTCCCCAGCGCTTCCCAGTCTCCGGGAAAAAGGCCCAGGGATGTCTGCACGGAGAAAGCTTCGCCTTTCCGAAGGGATGGCTGTGCAGGCAGATGAGGACGCAGGGGTAACCCGCACCCCGAGGGCAGAACCGTGTCACCGCAGTCGCTCCGGCTGGCACAACGGACCCGGGTGAAGTGGCTGCTGGTAGATAGGCGAGCTGGCCATCCACGTCGTGGTTTAAATGTGGGTTTGCTTTGTTTTATGACCCTCGATGAACCGCTGCCAGCCGACCCGGCATCACTCTCGGAGCTGCCCATCGATCAAGAGCGCAGCGCCCTGACCGGGAGCGCCGCTTTGAGCGGACGCGCGTTGTCCGAGAACACCCTCTGCGGCTGCTCTCCCTGCGCGGGCAGAGCCTGCCCGTCTGCCTCAGGTAGACCCGCGGTGGTCGGGGCCGCCCCGTTCCAAAACCTTGCTCCGAAATCTTGCGTTCAGGGCAGCCCGACCCCTCGCATCGGCGGGGCCGGCAGGAAGGCGCTGTGAGCCTGGGTAAGGTCAGGCTGGGATGCAAGAGGTGGCAGAGAACAGCCAACCTGTCCCCCCAAATCACCGAGCCCCGAGCACCTCTACCAGCAGCCTTTAGCGTATAAATCAATCACTTTCCTTGAACCCCTCCCCCTTTTTCTTCTCCCCCCCCCTTTTTTTTTTTTTTTAGAATTTCGTAATTAGTTATTGCACTCGGGTTTGCAATGGAAACAATCCTGTGAGGCCGGATGGTTGTTATGATTTCCTTTCTTTAGCATTTCTCCCTCTTCACGAGCATTGTTTGCGGTGACTGTCTGGGCTCAGATATGATGTTGGGACAGCGCCTCCCCTGAAATGGAAACAGAGGCCTGAATAAAGAAGGGTGGAAAAAAAGTACTTTGTAGTCTGCATCGTCCATCTTTAATTCAGAGACGCATCTATACTCCTGGGAGTGCCGCCTTTGATCTCTTTGATTTTTACACCAGATCTGTTATGGACTAAAATTCCTAGGTTTTCCATAGAAACATCTCCATTCCTTCGGGATATTGATGTTTTCTTCTTCCTAGGGGTTATGATATGGTAAATCAGATTCAGAAAAGCATGGACAATGCCAGCATTCATGGGTCGAGGGGCGGAGGTGGGGGGGCGGGAGCCTCTCTCTCTTCTCCCAATGAATAAAAATATTGTTTATTCTGTTGCTCTTTAAGCCCAGTCACTTCAGCTGCCTTTCAGTGCCTTCAACTCTGGAAGAGGGGCAGCAGCAGCAGCAGGTTGCGTTGCTATGGGGACCCTACTGTATGGCAGCAGCGCCAGCCCCGAAGACAATGCCTCGCAAAGGGGCTTGAAAAGTGAGGTTTCTCCCTTTGCCATGCAGCCACTTCCGATGAAGCAAGCATTCTCCTTTCGGGACCCTCATCTTGTCACTAGAACAATGTCTATCTTCGCCTGCCAATTTTTTTTCTCTATCCTGCCTTTGATCTATAAAAAATCAAAAGAACAAAGTCAGGGGAGAATAGGGGGCCTTTTTTTTGTTGTTGTTAATGCACAGAACAGGCTTTTATAATTTGGATCTACTTTTGTGCCTAAGGATTGCAGGGGCAAGGAAGGAGGGTAGTTCATTTTCGTGTTGGGCTCTCTCCAGCCCTGCTGACCCTGTGCACGGCGTGTGCCAAAGCCCTCCCCCCGTGCTTCCCTTCTTCCTCCCAAAGCAGCCAGGAATAAGGACAGGTGCTGCCCAGCTTGGATGTCCCCCACTCCCCAACCTTAGCCACTAGAGCTCTCCTGCAGGCTGTGGCCTTCCCACCTGCTGAGCCCAGGCCACCACTGCGGTGGCACTGACCCTTGCCCAGGGCCAAGATAGGATCACTCAAGCCTGCTAATTAGTGTTGATGTTAATAACAGAGATGCATGCAAATAACAGCGTGCCCATCACAGTGTATTTGAATGCATGATGCAAAATAATGCTGTTTTCCCAAGTCATGATTTTGTGTAAATGTTAGAGGGATGGTCATGAGACTAACACCATTTTCATAGAAATCAGACAAAGCTGGACAGAGTGAGGCCCTGAGATGCTGAAATCTTGGCTTTACATGCCAACAAAGAAGAGAAACTGGAGTGTCCATAAAAATATCCAAGTGTGTTTTACATCTTTGTTTGTAAGTGGCAACAGGCATTGTCATGCATATGTAGGACAGACTATAAATAATTGTAGATAGAAAACTGTGTCTAGTTCTGGTTCTTTCCATGAGGACAAGTGGCTGGTTAGGTTTACATGTGACTCTCTGCATATAACCCTCCTGGAATTAATTCTAATCACTCAAGCTCAGCTCAGTTCCTTGCCTTGCTTCGAACAGCCAGAAGTGTCGATTTCTCTAAAAGGGTTACATTACAGCTACTTCCTTTTCATTAAAATACCAGTAAGGAAACAACAAAAATGACTGGTCTGTGCTGTATCAGTTACACTGGCTTTGGTGCCCTGGCTAAAAATGTGTTTCCACACGATTTGGTGATTAACTCCACCACAGACTGGTTTCCTACTTTGAAGGAGTCAATTTATGGGCAAGACAATACAGTAGATTTTGGAGAATGTGGAAATTAGAGGAAGGTTTATTAAAGAAACTCAGATGTCCTTGGTGAAAGTTTGTTCTGTCATGGTGAAAGGGTGAAAGCTTGTTCTGTCTCTGGCCACCTTTTTTTTTTTCTTTTTTTTTGACTGGGGCAGCAGCCTTTTCCCAGCAGAGGAGACTCGTGGGTCGGCAGAAAGGAGTGTTAGGGCATTGTATGCCCCAGCAATGTGCTGTGGCAGTTTCAGGTCTGGATGTATATCACAGCTGGGATCCTTTGGGTGCACCATCCAGTACCTCTATACAACTAGGTCTTCACAGCTACATCTATGCCTTGCAGCACCTCACCCTTGTAAATGTCTCTTAGCAATTGCTTATGACCTGTATGGGATATCTGGACCCTGGTCCTATGCCAAGCCCACAAAGAGCCTCAGCTCAGTGCCCAGGAGCTAACCCCTCACAGTCTGAGCTATCCCCATGCCTCAGAGTCTGTACCTAGAGACTGCAGAAGTGAGCCTGTCATAAAAATGGTTACTGAGGCAGTGGGTTTACATGGCACTGGCAGGACTTGGGGACCACAGCATCCACTTACGGACAGTATCTGAGCCTTAGGGAGAAAGGGAAGGGAAAGAGGGAGGGCTATAGTTCACCTGTCTGAAAGATAACCACTGGGAGAAGATTTAGCAGGCCGGGGGCCCAAGATCAACCCCTCCTCTCTCGTCCTCTTTTCCGCCCTCCTCTCCCCCTTCCCCCTAGCCTGATTCCCCGGGGAGGCGGCTTCTCGCCCTATCTGATCACATTCTCTCTCCAAGATTAATTGTTGGGTCAGGGCAGATTCACCATTGTGTCAGCCTGCAAGTGCCTTTCTCTTCTTTTTCTTTTCTTTCTTTTTTTTTTTTTTTTAAGAAAGACCTAGTCAAACTTCAGGCACTTCTCTTCTCTTCTCTTCTCTTCTCTTCTCTTCTCTTCTCTTCTCTTCTCTTCTCTTCTCTTCTCTTCTCTTTTCTCTTTTCTCTTTTCTCTTCTCTTCTCTTTTCTCTCTTCTCTTCTCTTCTCTTCTCTTCTCTTCTCTTCTCTTCTCTTTTCTCTTCTCTTCTCTTCTCTTCTCTTCTCTTCTCTTCTCTTCTCTTCTCTTCTCTTCTCTTCTCTTCTCTTCTCTTCTCTTCTCTTCTCTTCCCTTCCTTTCCCTTCCCTTCCCTTCTCACATCTTTTGGGGTGGAGGGCAGCTACCTTGATCCGATCTTCTGGACTGAGAAGCATCAGCCTTGTCTTTTAACTGTACAATTACACATATTCCCTAAATGTTGTTTTAATAACAGCGTTTGATAAAAACCACAGCGGGTTGGTGTTCAAAAAAGCAAAGAGATGCCTGGAGCAGCTCGCTCTCCCCCTGACACATACAGATACGTTCCGGATAGCTTTAGGGAGGGAACGGCGGAAACGCACCTAGCTGGGTGCTGCTAGATGACTCCCATCCCCTGCTCCAGGTGACTCCCATCTTCCCACGAAGCCCTGGGTCTCTTCCGGGCAGCGGCGGCCCTGGAAGGCGCAGGCGGGAGGAGAGCACAGGGCGGGCGGGGGCAGGGAAGTGGCTTTGTGCCCTGAGGGCAGCCCCAGCCGGTGAGCAGGAGCCGGTACGGAAAGCCACGTACAGCGCCAAGAGGAGCCGCGGGCGTAGGGACCTGGTATCTCCGCGGTTACTTTAGGGCAGGGGACAGGACTACAGAACAGAGCTGCAGCCGGCGGGGCTGAAGGCATCGCCCAGCTCCCGGGTCGCCTCTACCCTCGTCGGCAGAGCCGCGCAGCCCGACTGAGAAGTGGACACAGACATGCTGTACGGTTCACCCAGCCCCCGCCCCTCAGCTCCTGGCCCTTTCATTCCGCTATTAGCAAACGCGCGGACACGGCGGGGGCAGCGCCGGGCCCCAGGTGGGGCACAGCCCGCCTCTGTCCATGGGCAGTCACGGGTGGCACGGTCCGGAGAATCCCGCTGCAGCTGAGGCGGTGAGGGCCCCTCGGTGCGCCCCGAACCTGGCAGCTCACCCGGGCTACCACCAGGCGAGCCTCTCGCGGGGCTCTACCCCGCGGCAAACTCCCACCCATTTCTCGTTCCCTTGTGAAGCCACAGAGCCTGGCACTCGTTTTCCTTCCAAAGCCACCGTGTAAGAGGTGCTGTGAAGGAGACCCAGACACCTTCATAAGTCAGTTTTTCTTCTTTGGATAGGAAATGTGTGTGGAGAAGGGGTCGAGATCGTAAATTTCATTGATTATTTGCAGATTGTACAGAGTATATTCAAGCTTTCATGACAGCTTCTGGAGAGATAACGACTGGACAATATTGCCCGAACAGCACAAACTCTCTTTAAGTACTACAAAGAAATCAGCAGGTAATTATAGGCTCGATTGTACACATAATAGGCATCGGAAATCGGAGAATAACTGTAGGCAGCGATTCTGAACCGTAAGAGGAACTGTCGTGCTTCAAACTCTCATACAATAGCTGCTTATTGTGCTGGGTGTCTGATTCTAATTAGAGATACCTGCACAGCATAGCAAATACGGAAGAGAGACATATCCTTGATCTTCCTGCCAGTAAAACTCATCCTTTAAAAATTAAAGATATAAAGGCAAAGCAAGCCATGTGGGTATTACTAAAACAGGCAGTGATGCTGAGCTGTGCTTTCTGTCTCTGGAAGACCGTTTTACTCGGCAGAAAGAGCAGAATTTCTGACCAGAATGGGACTGCGGACAAAAAAACTTTTTCTCAAGTTGTCCGGAGAATTACCTTTTCCGCAGAGAAAACTAACAAATATGAAAGAGCTTCTGGCCAAAATTAACTAAAACTACAGTCATTTCAGGAACGTATCAACCTATTGTTTAATATCGAGCTTATAATAATTAATTTTTTTCTTGATTTTAGGAGGGGGGAAAACAATCTTGCTTTTTTATACCTAAAAGAATATGAATATGCATTTCTGATATAGAGATTGTTCCTTTTTAAATAAATGGGTTTGTTTGGAAATAATTGTTGACACTCCCTGTCCAGAATAACGTCTCTCCTTTAACTGGTGATTCCACCTTCCAACAGACTCTAACTCCTAGCAAAACAAGGAAAACACCCCTAAAAAACTCTCCTGGTGCCGATGCCCATTTCACTCGAGGGCTTCCTCAATTCACATTTCTTCCAAGTGAAGTTTTCCAACGAGTTCCTTCTTGACAAGCCGAGGCGGTGCCCGGCGTATGCATCTGTGCCTGGCTGAAGCCCCTCACCTTCAGTCCCCCGGCGTCTCAGCCCTGTTCTCCCTGTCTGAAATGAGCTCCGGCGGCTTCTACACTTCTCTTTCAGTATCGTCTGGCCTTAAAGTTCACTTGTTTGTTTTGCCTCTAGGGGTACGTGCTATGTTATTCTAGGTCACTAGTGACCTATAAGCCTAAGTGAACCTGTGTCCACATGAAAAAACAGCCACACAAAAGCAAATAATCCAAGGTATCATTTCAGCCTATAGGGGAGGTTATTTCCACCAGGTCAAGTTTTACTCTGTCAAAAAGCAGTGCACAGCAGAGCCGGGAAGTGCCAAAGCTAGGTCTCCTCACCCTCGACAGGAACGTGGTGCGGTGCCAGGGGAAAGGCGCTTCTCGGGGCTCTGACCTTTGCAGAGAATTTGGCTTGAGCATCGGCCCCAGGTGGGCGCGAAGCCGCTGAGCTACGGCAGCTCCCTCCAGGAGCGCGAGTGGGCAGAGCTGGGCATGCACCTTACACCGGTCTGTGCGATCATAAATAAACTCATCGGGGAGCAGACAGGCTCTAAGTAAATTATATTTGGATTCTTTTTATTTACAAATACCTTATTTGTGAAGTCCGATTGCTATTTTACTACTATTTTACTACTTCGTTGTAAACGAGATAATATAATTGTTGGTTAGAAAATTGAAGTGATTCATAGAAATCAATTCTCTGTACAACAGGCAACAAGAAACAGCTGAATATTTCACTCGTTGAGCTGTAGTCCCGTTCCTCTTGCAACAGTTTTGCCTAAGCTACATCGCTGGCTTCTGCCTACCTATTTGGTTTTAATGCCAAAGTAACGTTATATCTAAAGCAGGATGCACGTATAAATACAAGTCAACTTTTTCAAAGTTCTCCTGACTAAATCGTGCAGTGAAAATAAAACACAGAAGGAGGCAAGGAGGGGAAGTTGTGTTTTCCAAAACTGAAAGACAGTAAAATATTGGTCATCAAAAAAAAAAAATCTCCAGATGAAGACAGTAAAGGTAAATCAAAGCAGAGCAACTGTATGCAATATCACTTGTATTTTTCCTATTGGGCTGAGAAGTATTTTACCTAGTGGAAATATTGGCAAGATGTGCAGGTATCCGCTTACATTATAAACAGCAGTTGGTATAAATATTCTGTTCCAGAGAACAGCTTTATCACATGCTTCCTAGCCTTTCAAACAAAAGCCACACATCAAGTGTCATTTTATTAACGAATGATGCTCTGTCTGATACATATGAAGGGTGACTTTCTTCTGGTTCTTTCCCCCCGCCTCCGTCCATCCCGTCCCGTCCAGACGCTTTCCCCGAGGACCGCCGACCATCGCCCTGCCCGCCCAGCAGCCCTGCCGAGGTGGTCCCAGCCCGGCTCCAGTTCTTCTCCGTGCAGGCTTTTAGGGGTATGGCTGGGACTCCAGACTTCAGTGATCAAACTGAAGCACAAAACGCTCCCGCCAAATGTAAACTTTTTTTTGTTTTGTTGTTTTGCTTTGGGTTTGTTGTTTTATTTTCTTCCTCCCTCCCTCCCCCTTTTTCTTTCTCCGTAAAGTTTTGCGGTGTTTGCCCAACTTCTACGAGAGGTTCGTGTGACAAAGGCTAGGTCAGATTTTTATCAGGATACCTCAATCCTTTCGCCTATATCCCCTATGAATTTCTCAGGTGCAACTCTCAGCCCGTACATCATTCTGCCAGCAGCAGTAGCCGGGTATTGCCTGAACTAAGCCTTTTCCACAGCCGGTTCCAAGCCTAATCTATTAGTGCAGTTCGACAAGCTACGCTGTGAACGGCGCGGAATAAGAATCTGTTGATCGCTATGGGCATAAGTTTGCTTTTCTGACCTTATATCGTAGTTAGACCGGTGTTTGACTTTGGTCTGGTTTGGGCTTTTTTAAGCGAAATCTTATTCTACGTGTTTAATGGTCGGCTCTTTAACCAGGAACTAGCAACCATCAGACATTAATTTATACGGCTTTTACAAATACCTAAGCCATTTAAAATGCTGAACTGGGTTGTGTGTGGCAGGGAACATCTATCTATTGAATAGGCAGTGTCACACGGTAGCATGCTCTCTTGTCAAGGGTGATTGTGTTTTAGGCAAACATTTGAGCAAACATAAAGGCAAAGGTCAAGTACTGTTCAGTTGCAGTGTGTGTTAATTCACCTAGCTAACCAATGGGGCAAAAGTTGTATTTTCTGTGAGCACCGCAGACCAAAGCTCTGAGAAGGGCATTATTAGCTGTGAGCCGGCTGTGATCGTTTCCAGACAGCTCCGGGGTGGAAAGGCTGGAGGCTCCGAGGGTGCCCGGCGTGCAAGTCCTGCACCATCACACCATCACCTTCCTTTGCTAACAAGCGCCTTCCAATAAGCTAGTGGTTTTGTACTTTTCTGTCCCCCTCCCCCTTCCCACACCGCGCTTTTTTTTTCCTTTTTATTTATATCTTTCTCTGCATTTTCCTCCTCTCTCCCCCCATTCCCTGAACAACGAAGGTGGACTGCCCATCTCTAGCCGGCTCAGCGCACTGAGCAGCTCCGGAGAAACTGGGTGAGCAGAGATCAGTGGCAGAAAATTGCAGTTTGACTCCTTAACTGGAAGTGCGTAGGGAGAAGGGCGGAGGAGGAACTGAGTTACTTCATTATCCTCATTCCTCCCCACGTCGTCGCAATAAACTAAAGTCATGTTTTGAATAGAAAAGACTGGAATTTATCTCCGAGGGTGATCCGCCTGCAGAATTTTCCAAGCAAACTTTATTATTATATTTTTCATAGGGAAATTCTTCCTGTCATCCAAAAAAAATAAAGAATCAAAGGACTGGGTGGTGGTTGTCACACTTGCATCTTAGAAGTCTCTCCCTCTCTTTTAAGGGGGAAGAGAAAAGGAAGGGGGGGAAAAAAAAAAAAAACACCAAAAAAAACCCCCACAAAACCAGCGACCAATTCCTTCCTTCTCGGTTCAGCCTGGAGGGCTCGCACTTTGAATCAATAGTCATTTTGTTTGAACCAATGGCTGTGCTTCCATCCAGGCTGTACGTACAGTAGTTTTCTTAATAAACCCAGATTTCACAGTTGTGGTCTCAAAGCACTCAAGTTTGGGGGTTGCACGTGCAAACTAAAAAAGTGACTACATATATGGCAGTGGGATTAAAAAAAAAAAAACAACAAACAACCAAACCTAACCAAAACAAGTCAAAACAACAAACTTTCAAGTAAAACGATTATTCTGAACTCAGGCAAAAGCTCGTGAAATTGTTACTTGTTGCCTTGCGCTACGGCGGCAGTCACCTTCCAGTCCCACACCGTGAGGTCTGGCTGCTTGGCTGCTGCCTGCCTCTGCTGCTGGGAGAAGCGGGATGACCTTTTTTTTTTTTTTTTTTTTTGACAAAATTCCAGGAAGAACATCAATAACGTTAGGACGTGTTTCTAAGCACAAAAACGGTTTATGGCTAAAATGACATTAAAATAATGAGGGCATATTTTCTTTGCAGCGAAGACTTTAAACACAAGCATATTCGTATGAGAAAACACTCTTTTTTAAAAAAAATAAACTTACCTCCGCCTGCCAAACCATCAAACTTTGAGGAGCTCTTCTTTAGTGCTGCAGACAACTCGGTCCTTCAAGCCTTGCATTAAACACGGTGGATAGAGTGAAACAGGAATAAAAATTTTTTAAAATGTTTTGTCATATATTTCTAAATAGTCTAATCGCCTTCAAATGTCTCGGATTTCTTTACAACCCACTGGCTACAGTCCTATAAACACCACCTGGGCAGTTTCACAAGCTTTAAAGTTTTGTGAGTGTGTGTGTGTGTGTGTGTGTGTGTGTGTGCGCGCGCGCGCGTGTGTGTGCAGTAAGTTGTTTAAAAGGCATCATTCAGAGGTATAAAAGTATTGCCCTGATCTTTAGCTTGATGGGTTTTGTTGTTTTTTTATTTGGGAGGGGTTTTTTACATACACCTCTCATTTTACTCAACTTTTTTAAGATGGGAAAAACTGGAAGCCTTAGTTTTCAAGAGACTTTTCTCGTTATTCATTTGTTTGGTCTCCTTAGCTGCACAAAAGCGTATCAGCTGCGTTATGAAAAATGGCCTAAGCCCAGAGAATGTCACAGTGGTCGACTTATTATTTTAGCCCTTCAAAAAAAAAAAAAAAAAAACCACACACACAAAACTCAGGGAAAGTTTGCTTTTGATGAATTCAATAAAAGCGGCACTGCAACGGAAGAGATTTTAAGCTAAAATCATACAGCATGGGGGCAATTGCTTAAACCAGCCAGATGGCCAAAGGTAGCCAGAGTCAAACCCATGCACTGAAGTTACAGTCCTTCAGACTTTCAGCTTTTTTTCATGCTTACCATGTTTTGTTTCCCTCCCCCATAAAAAATATCTTCAAAAAAAACCCCGAAATAAACAAAAGTGAACTTTTACAAGTAATATGTCACGAATTTATTTTCTTTCTGCCTCTGGAACAGGGATAAGGTGGGAAGTTTCTTAATTACTATTTATTTCTGCTTGTTTGTTTGTTTTAAAAGAGACACGGCATGCTAACGCCCCTGGGCAAGGTGTTGCTTTTTAATTTACCAGTACTTCAACCCCCGTTCCCAAAGAGGGCTTCCCGGCCGTAACTAGAAAGGACAAGTGGAAAAGACTACAGGGATTGCAAATGCAGGCTGTGCTGTGGATGAGCTCCTGTCCTTTACATGAGTAATATATAGATCTAAATAATAACCGTGATTAAAAATAATAACAACAATAAATAACAAAATAATAAAATAAGAGATACCGCAGACTAGACGTTCACTGGGCCAGGGCGTTGAAGTAGGTATGGGGTTTGGTTTTTGATAGGAAACATCCCTAAACAGTCTCCAAACCACTAGTAAGATCTTTTCCTTTCTATTGCAAAAGCCATTGTAATTCTGGTAATTCCTGTTGCACTCGGAAGCTGCTATTGTCTTCCAGAAAGTTATCCTGGCTGTTAGCGAGTGCAGGTATCTGCCACCTTAGCTTGGATCTGAGGCCGTGTCCACCTGCTTTGATAACAGGACAGAGCTTTTGATGCCGCTGGTCCCGAGATGTGCAGAGGGGAGAGTCAATTGCAGAAGTACCGGCTAAAAATGTCTTACCTGCCCTGCCTGAGGTCCCCTTGACCTCTTGCCCCTTATTTCATAGTTATTCCCATCCTGCAAACAAGTGTCCTCGAAGAGGGCTGCAGCCAGCCCGCAAGTGCCTAACTCCGAAATAAATCTCCCTCCTTTCACCTATGCTCCCCGCGCTCCAGGACTGAGACCCGACGGGCCAGATGCCGGCTATGGCGGTGGAAGCGCTACCCGCGCACCGCAGAAGCGGCATGGAGAAGCCGCCCCGACGCCCGCAGCCACCTGTGCCCCAGCAGGCAAGGCAGCTCAGCGGAAGGAGAGCGCAGCCCCGCGCCTCGCCTCAGGTTGCGCGGCTGCCGGTGCGCGGGTCTCCGCGGGAGGGCTGCGCCTCCCTTCGCGGGGAGGGAGCCGCCGTGCTCACGTATGGGGCAGCAGGTGCTGTCAGTGAACCAGCAGGACGGAAGTCCTGCCAGGGGTCCAGACTGAGGCTCCTGGGAGCCAAGGAAAGAAGGGAGGATCCCCGTGAGCCGGCTGTTTCCCGAGGGCGTGGGGATTTAAAATCTAGTATTAGGTTCAACTTGTAAATGATTAAATTAAATAGAAGAAGAAAAAGGCGCAACCCTGCCGACCGACAGATACAGAGCAGATGAAGGAGCGTGTGTTTGCCTGTCTATGCAAAGGTGCAAGTCGCACTCTGGGCACAGTTTCCTTTCAAAGTGCAAATTTCCTGTGTAGTTCCCTAATGCCTACTGACCTCCGTGCCCGGGATTCGCTCTTCGACAGGCGCTGCCGGGATGACCATGGCACCAGCCACTACAGTAGCCAGAAGCAGAAATTATTTTGCAGGTGTTTCCCACGCTGGTGCAAGAAGTGCTAAAATAAGAGGGGAAAAAAGCAACCGACGGGGAAAACTGGGGGGAAATGAGCTCCGGAGCACCCTCCACTCGTGTGTGTACTGGCCTCAGCAGCGTCTGCCACTGGGGTGGATCTACACGTTTATTCCCACTAGGCACCCCCTGCCCTGCTTGCAGCCCCCGCTGCTGCCCAACGCAGGGGTCTCAGTCATGTTCCTATCTGCACTCGGGGTTGCCCTTAACGGGTCACCTCGACGTAGGCAGGAGAGACATCTGGGGGAATTCTGATTACTTTCTGGGAGCCTTTTTTCCAAAAGGTTTGAGAAATCCGTTGTATCAAAGACCTCGCGAGGTTAGAATGGCCCTTTGCGTCACCTAAGAGCACAGACTGGGGAAACTTCAAGAGACTACGTCCCGATGGGAATAACAGTGCACTATAGAGGGTTGTTTAGAAAATTTGGAGGAGGCGGTTAAGTCGGGCAAACAAAGAGGTTTTGGGTTTAATTTGAGTATATTTTGTTCCCCAGAAAATGGTATCATCTCTGAGCGGTTTTCAGAGAAGGGCGTAAATCAGGCGATAAAGGAGTGCGTCCCAGCATGCTCCCAGAAGCGTACCTGCGCCTGCTTACACAAATGACTCGGACAATAGTCTGGCAGGGCAGATCCCTGCTTTCTGCCCCCGCAACTACCATATGCGCGGAGCAGGTCGTTCCGCATCTCCCACCCTGGCACATCCCCGGTTCTGAACCCTGTGCAGGGTGTTTGGTGATGCCCTGGGTAGTCGGTGTGCTGCTAGCGCTACTGGCGTCGGCTTCACCTTCGGGGATCCACACCGGCGGGCGGACACGGCAGTCTGAAGTGGCGAGAGGGCAGGATGGCTGAGCGCTGCTGGCTGGGCTGGGTGTCCCCACCTTGGCTACGGGCTCGGCACTGCCAACACTTCTTTCGTTGTGCCCCGATTCCGCTAGGATCTGGGTGCTGGGGGCACGGAGGGCCCGGAGCCACCCCGGGGTCGAGCCCCAGGTTGCAGCCTTCTCTGTGCGAAACACTGGCAAGCGGTGGCGTTCAAGAGTGTGCAAGATATCAGACGGACTTGTGTGTCCTCACAGCTCGAGGCCGCCCGTGAAACGCTGATGTTCAACCTCCACTTCCCCTACCTCATATGCTGTCCTTCCTCAGCCTCAACTTCCTCAACTGCAGGGAAACTCTCCCTGGCTCTAAGCCTCCTTGCTCTGGACTTCTGATTTACCCTCTGAGGACAGATCCTGGAGTTCCCATCCAGCCTAAACTTCCCTAGAGTCAAGAGTAAGCGAGTTTGGCTTTCGGAGTGGTTTTGCAAGTCAAGACACAGCTAAAGAACGGAGAACGGTGGAGATCTTTTCCTCCGCCTGGCCAAAGTGCCTGCTAAGAATGGGTTTGGGGGCAGGAGCCAGGCTCGGAAGTCCTCGCAGTTCTCGGGAGGTTGTGCCTTGTATCAATGTTTACTCCCCGTGCTGCAAATGTCACCAGAATGTAAGTCTAGTGCTTTGCGGTTAATATTTTTTGCCCGAGGTCTATCACTAGCATTAATTGTCCCAATAAATTGAGATATAGTGTGCATAATGCAATGTAACAATATGGTTATATTGCACGTGTATGACTTAATTAAGCTATTTGCAGCCTGATGTTGCAAGTCAACGGGTGTGCAAGTGGATTAACAATGTACTGTTCTCGTATCCTCAGGATGGTGCGTAATTACTTTACTGGCGGTACATATCAATTTTTGATGATTGCAGAACACATGCTCATTTTACCAACAAGCGCTTTAATAACTCTCCATTGTGTTTTTAAAAAAAATATTGTTTGGAAATATTTGGAAGCCTCTGCAAACAATGTTCGAGGTTCGCAGCTCGAGGTTTAGACCTGATCTATATTTCATGAAGTGCAAAGGCTGTGAGGGAGGCAGCGCCCGTCCGCGCCTTCCCGCTTCCCGCTCCCGGGGCCGGCGGAGGGAAGCAGAGCCAGGTGGGCCCGATGCACAGGGCGTCAAGGCACGCCGGCGGGCCTTCTTGTGGCCCCTGGGGAGGGAGAAGTGCGGAGGGGGGGAGGGCATGGTGCCCCAACACATGCTCCTGACATTTGCGAAAAGAGTAATGCAATTAGGAAACTCGATTACGGGGCGGAGGCGAGGCTGGGGGACCCCAGGTCTTTGTTCCGAGGAAGATGGCGCCAGGCTTCGGCCGGCGGGTTTTGGCGTGCGCCTCTCCCGGCAAAGGTGGAGGGGGACGAGTGCTGACCTTTCTGGGGGCAATTTAATTTCTGCGGCATAATCGTGTTGGGGAGGCAAGTACCATCCATCAGAGAGAGTTCCCTGCACGGTGCCGAGCAGGAACAGGCTGCTGACCCGGCCGGGCATCCCGGCGTCTAGCCCAGCGCTCTGGGGCACCCAATGCACTCGGTCACAAAAATTAAAAACAATGTAATAAAAGCTGTCGCTTGTCCATGGCGCGCTCAGGCATGGCTCAGGAGGGCCTCGAGAGTCAAGGGGCCGCCGAGGTGGATGCGCCTGTCTGCCTGGTCTCGGGCTCCGGCGTAAACGCACATAGGTTCCTTGGCTTGGGAGGGCATTTAGTAACTCCCAAGGGCACAGTAAGGCTGGGAGCCGGCTGCCAGACCCAGCGAGCTCTATGCGGGGGAGAGAGAGGTCAGGTCCGCGCGGGCCCCAGCGCCCCGCTTCGCGCCTGGGCGGGGTGGCGCTGCTGCTTCGGAGTCTTCCAGGAAGCAGTTGATTTGTTCTTGTACCTGAAGCAGGTGATGTTTATGCAGAGACATCTGAATGACAGCAGGAGTGAAGGACAAATCTAATAAAGCCTAATAAACCGTGAGAGTCTAAATGTCATTAAACTTACAAAGATGAGACTCCAAATCATCAAAAAGGTAAATGTCTTCATTAGTCTGATCTCTGAAGACTGTCGAACATTTCATTAATTTATAATTTATGATTGTTTGACAAATATTGAAAAGTATGTAAATATGAGGGGGATAATGTCTTTTCTGCGGGAGATAAGGAAATGACCCAAACTGTACGTGCCTGCTAGATTACACACGAGGTTCCATCTATCTGTTATCAAACTGTGCTTTCCCTTTATACAACATATTGTGCAACTGACAAGTGAAATAGTGCAGATAAACCAATGGTTTAAAACGTAATAAAGACAACAGCCATTTGCATTTTTTACATTTTATTACAAAGGTAATTTACTATGACACATTTCTGAATGTAATTTATGAAAACATTTTAAAGCAATTATATAATGTATATAGCACTCGGAGACACAGAAAGTCAGATAAATAATAATCTTATGTATCTTCAGAGACTTTCCATATCGCTGAAAATACACACTTTCCTTGGAACATCAATGAAACATAAAATCGTAGAAATAAAATGCAGAATGATGTAATAAAGAGGAAATGGGTATACTTCGAACAGGAATTGCAACATTTGATACTAAAGAAAATAATCTCATTTATTCCAAATAATTAGATCATCTCAGAATATTTTTCCCTCCTCTGCGTTGTGAAGCAGGCTTCTTAAAGAAAAGAGGATTTCTGAGAAAAATGTCTTGCACCGCAGTCGTCTTTTGTGGACCAAGAAGTGGACTTTCAACGTGGACCCCGGGGTGGCAAGGTGCAGCGTCAATCTCCCTTCGGTCTCCTGTGGCAAAGGGGAATTACAGGTTTATTATCACTCTTTATCTTGGGGAGAGAGGGAGCAGGAAAAGCTGCTTAGAGCGTACGCGTGCGGAAGTCGCTGCGCGGGGCCGGGAGCGCGGGAAGGCCCAAAGAGCTGCCCGCACGCCTGCCCTCTCTGCACTCCAGCCGGCAGGACGCACTGAAGTTTAGTAATCTCCCCGTTTCCCAGTACAGCTCACACTTGTTCGTGCCCCAGTGAAGTCTACGGTGATGTTGCCACTGTTTTGGTGGGAGAAGGGTACGGGGCAGCTCCCCAGCGTGTGGTCCTGTGCCCTCTCTTCTCGCCTCTCCGCGTCAGGCTCGGAAGCGCTTCGCTGCTTACTGTGGAGAGCAGGGAGACGCCCAGAAACCGAGAGGAGGTGGCATCGCCTGATAAATATCTCCAGGTGCCTCCAACAACGTATTTGCACCCAGAGGATCAGCAAATCCATAGCGTGCAACTGCCTAGCCTGCTTTCTTTTTTTCTTTCTTTTTCTTCCCCAAAGCCACCCAGTAGACAATAAGCCACAGAGCAGAGTTTTGTAAAAGCTCCACATTCCCCAGAAAGGGCTCTGTGTCTTTGTCTTCACATAAAACAGTGCCCTTTGGCCAAATGTGCCTGCCTGTAACGAGGTTGTAAAACAAACCAGAAATCTCAGCTCTTCTTCGAGTCTACAAGGAAGTCACTTTATTCCCAAATCTTGCGAATATGTTAGGAGTGTTTGTTAAAAGTGGGACTAAAAAGCCCCCTCGCAGAGCTGGTTAACTGCTGTGAGCCTCACTGCCATAGACCCTTTCATGACATATTAAATCTGTTACCCTAAGAAAACAGGCACTTGTCACAGTTGAAACACGACATATCATTGGAGTGGGATGTAACACTTTGGGAAATTTTATATTTTCCACAGAGGCCCTTCCAAGAGAAGGTCCCTAACACTCCTCCCCCGAGAGGCCTGGAGGGCCTGCCTTGGCTTCAACATCTCTGAGGGCCGCGTCCAGAGAGAGGCTCCAAATAAATGCCTCTTACCAGTCCCACATGCCTACCGCCAGTACCTTGCCTCTGGCCTTGCGCTCAGTTTTGTATGGAACGAAAAAGATTTCAACGGGATGACAGGTGATTCCCCACTACAACCCTGGATTTTATGCCCACTCTTCCCTGTCGGTGATCCCGCCTGTTTCCCCCGACGGCAGATCCAAGTGCCAGCCCCAAGCCCGGGGCCTGCAGGGCGGGTGGGCGGCAGCACTGCCCGGCGCTGGGGATGGCCACCGCAGCCCCCCAGCAGCCAGGGACTGATGTCGCCAGCTGTCCTCCCCCCGCTGTCATTCCTTCCCAGCTCTGAAGTATGTGTTTTATTATAGATTATTTAATTTGATGAGCAACATTCCTACCGCCCTGAGCACAGTCTAAGTGGAAAAAGGTTTACTTGGCATTGTAAAACAATTTCAATAATAATTAAAATATACACGAGCACACAAGCGAAAAAAGCTCTCCAAATATCTCCAGAGGGGCCCAGTCGGCTTCCAGCAACTTGGGTTGCAAGGTTTGCCACCCAAACGAGCCCTTAGCTCTCTTTTTTTTTTAGTTTCCTAATGCAGACAAGGAACAAGATGTACCCAGTCCTATCATCCCAAATCTGTTGGAAGAGCAGGTCTCCCCCGTCCAGTCCTCACACTGCTGTTTGTGAGCACCTTTGCAAACAACCGGCGAACAGTTATTGAAAACTGGCAAACGTCCCCTGTAATTTAAGTTCAATGTATGTCAGGTGACGGAAAGACACTGATATCTCATTTTCAGGGAGTAAATATTTTCTTAAAAGAGTAGCGAGTTTGTAATTTTCAACGAAAGAAAGAAAAAAGACAGAAGCGGCTGGAGGCTTGGCAGGGAGAAGCCCACCGATCCCTTAGTCATAAAAGTGAACAATAGAAGGGCTTTATTATCTCTCGTTAAGCTGTTCATAAGTGACCCCGTTTATTTCTGAATAGCGATGTTTTGATGACTTAAAGTATATGCAAAAACAAACTTTCCCGCGGTGGTTTTTTTTTTCTCCGTCATGCTTTTCTTTTCAAACAGACAGATGATTTTAAAAAGAAAAACACCCAGAAATGATAAATCGCGTCGCATAACTAATGGCTGGAGGGCGCGTTTACCAATTCATAATCATTTATTCTTGGTGATGTATGACCCTTACTCTTAAATCTCAAAAGCTTCTATTTGAAGGTGTAAATAGCTTCCCCCCTCCCTTGCAGTAAACCTTACTGCATTAGGAGTGATTGATCTCCTGTACAATTCGTCCCAGAGTGCTATTTTAGAGGGGGAACACTGGCTTTTGGAGATTAACTGGGGAGTCTGTTACATATTAATGAACCTAGGAGATATACTAACGTTTTGGTAATTTAGTTATTTGTGTCTATAGCTTTCGCCGTTATTTTCTCTTAGACCCCCGCGGTTGTTACACATCGAATTAAAAAGTGGTCCTTCAGCATTATTTTTCAGTGGCAACTAAACGCCATTTAATGTGAAAAACAAATGTTGACTTGTCTGTTGAAGGAAGTGTGTTTCTTGGCAAGACATCAAAGTGTTTTAAACTGTATTAGAAGGGTTTGTTGGTTTTCTTACCCGGAGCCTACGGTAATGTAAGGAAATAGCCTCCCGGCGGAGTCAGCCCCTCGGAGCGAGGAGCGGGCGTTGCGCAGCGCTGCACATAGGTGTATGCTCGAGAGGCGGTTTTAACTGCAGCAGGAACGCACAGGCACCTCTTCGCTGGGATTACAGCCTTGATTAACGTGCTAATGAACAGGCATGTTAAAGAGTCGTCCGGAAACCCGCCTGTGAGAAGGAGGAGTGAGAAACTCCTAAATTGGGCTTAACCTGCAGAGACCAACTTCACTAAAATGCCATTAACCTACTGCTCCTTAGCAGATACTTGGGCAAAACACCTCGGAAATGTCTGAGACAGGGCCGAGGCAGAGGCAGGAGGTGGAATCCCTGCTGGGGTCTTGCTTCCGCAGCTTCAGCCAATGCGGAGCTGCGGGAGCAGGCAAGGCTGCCCCCAGAGCAGTCGGGCCGGGCGCCGCAAACTTGGCGGTGGGGCAGTCCCTGTCCGTCTTCTCTGGGGAAAAACCAGATCGAGGGGCTGAGGGGAGGCAAAGAAACCCGGCAGNGGGGTTGTGAGTTGGATATTTTTTTTAACTTTTATTTTGTTGAGGGGTTTTGTTGTTTGTTTGTTTTTGTTTTGTTGGGTTTCGAGTTCTGGTGGTGGGGTTTTTTTGGCTGGTTGGGTTTTGCTTTTTCCCAGCGGTTCCGCTCCCCATTAACTTTGACATCTTGCGTGGATTTATAAATTAGAGTTCATTATCCTCGAAGGTCGTTAGAGTAGGCAGCTCAGCTAAGAATTAATGCGTGCAAACCCCCTCGCTACAGCTGGCTTTGCCCTGAGCTGTCTTGTGGGTTCAAAAAGCAGGCGAAGGCTGTAGTCATTCCAATGGACAAGAAAAGATACCAGTTACTACTGCCCTCCTTCACACTATTTATCGCCAGTGCCTAAAAGATTGAAGCGCAGCTGGCCACCAGCCTCGAGAGACCAGCAAGCGAATCCCCAAGTCAAATGGATCTGCCCTTAGTTTTGAAGGGAACAAACATGTTTCTCCCCACGCGTCCCGTCCCAAAGTTAAACACTTGTTTACGACAAACTCGAAAAGCAACAGTCTTTGCGAAAACCTTGTTTTCCCCTTCTTCTTGTGAATAACAAAGTGATCATAGCCTGCTCGGCCAGTTGGCGAAGAGAGAACTTTTGTTTTCTGGGGCGATTTATGTTCTTTATAAATATGTGGTTTGGAAAATAAAAAGAGACTTGAAAACGTTGTTACAATGAAAAAGGACAAATTAGAAGACATTTTCTGTGATCAAAGGAAGAAGAGAAAGCGAGTAGGGGTATTCAAAAAGCTTGACTTATTCACACAACTCCTTTGGAGCCCAGGGGCAACAAGCGTGTCTTACATTGAAAAGGCGGCTCTATTCAGAGTGCAGGTGCGAAGTGGTGTGGCACATTCTGCCACATTATGTAAAGGTTGTTGGAGATTAGTGTTCAGACTTAATAACTAAAGCGCTTGATTTACATTGGAAAAAAGCCCCCTCATCCGTGAAAGCAAAATAATTTAACGCGTGATCATTTCGAGTGCTGCTGATATCCTAATACTTGCATTGTTCTCGGCCAAGTACTAGAGGAGCGCGGATTGATGCTTTTGGGAACCTATCATTTACAGCCACTGAACTCTGCTCAAAACTGAACGTCTGGAGGGGAGATAAAAGACGCGCACGAGAGAGAAGTTTCACATTGGGGGGGGGGAGGGGAAACCGAAAAAAACCCCCTAACAACAACAAAAAAATCCCCACAAAAACAAAAAACCAAACCAATATAAACGTGACAATTCCCCTCCTACCCGCAGGAGACTCCGTGCCTCCTGCCCGGTGCCAGGGCGAAACAGCGCCCATATCTGAGCAGCCGAAAATTGGGCTTAAGTCTCAGGCACTTCTCTACTCCGCCTTCCCCCGTCGGAGCAGAATTACTTACCTTACTAATTATTCATATTTATGTAAATGTCATTAGTTAATGTAACTTTCTATAAAAAGATAATCAGGAGAGAACGAAGCATAGGTATTACCTTAAGTGCATTGGCTCTGGTTGTTTCATTCATATGTTAATACACGTGATGCAGTAGTACCAGGCGCTGGGAGGGGGGAGAGGAGGGAAGAGAAGGAAGGCAAGGGAAAAAATTAATAATAACAAAGCCTCACAAAGGCTTTAAGTTTGCATCGCGGGATCAAGAAGCACGATGCCTTCTGATACACTGAACAAAGGAGGATCCAGCGCAGTCCCAAGTCGCGGAGGCTGCCCGGACATTCCTGCAACTTTGGGTGGTTTTTTTGCTGTTGTTTATTTGTGTCCTCTCCTCATGAAGGAGAATTTTATGCTTTAAACTGTGTCGATATACTCAAAGCCGGGCTGAGACCCTCCATTCCCGAACAACCCGAATGAAAGTATATTTTTTTTTCCTATGTGACCCGCACCAATTAAAATTGCAATATATTTTTGCATCCCTCTTTAGTCTAAGCGTTTTAGGGCTATTTCCATAAATTCTCCACTAGAATAAAGGCTATAATGGGAACAAGGTGAGAAAGCTGTTAACCATTGTTTCAGCAAGAAAAGGTCGTAAGTCAGGCAATTGGTGTCTGACCTGTCAGGATAAGGTATAAAAGCTTTATTCATGCAGTCGCTCACGATTTTCTCAGCTCTCACAAAAGTGTTTTTATGATTCTGTTTTCTTACCTCGTTCCTTAATTAAAAAGCTGAATGATTAGAATAGCACCTGCATAATGTCTGGACGACGCCTGCATACTAATTTGCGAGTCTTTACATCTAGTAATTATAACATAAAATCAGAGATTGAATAAAACAGAAGGATTTTGCCCCTAAAGCCCTGCTAATCCCCTTTTAAAAGAGCCTGCTGAAATAATTCAGAACAGTTTCCGGAAGTTGGATTACAGACTCTTTTTTTACTATTTACAATGAAATGATATTTCACACTTAAAGGAGTCTCTGTATTTCTATAACAGTTTTTTTAATGTGGCCTGTGTTCTAGCCAACGACAATCCAGTGACTCCTCCTTTCTCTTCCTACCCATTTTCTCTCCCTTCCTCCCAGCAAGACCTTCATCTTTATCAAATATATACGAGGATTAGTCTGCCCTCAGGTAGGGAGAACAAAACCTCCCTCCTTGAAATCTCCTTTTGACTACCCACTCCGGAACTCCCAGCCTGGCCACCCCTGAACCCGGGAGAACGAGGGAAGAGCGCTGAGTGAGAGCAGACCAGTTTCCTCCAAGATCATATGCACCCTGTTTCCCACCCACTAGCATGAGCAGGCGGTGAAGCAAAGAGATCCCATTTCTTCTCTATTACCCCCCACCCCAGGACAGAGGATAAATTAAACCAGCAGTGACTAGTCAAAACTTGAAGAATAAATTTTGTGTGTGTGTGTGTCTTCCTATAACAGCTGGTAGGGTAGGAGGAAAGGGGTTCAAATTCCACCTTTTTTTCTTGCTTTCAAGGAGGACCTAAGCAGGTATCCCCAGGGACAGCGGCGAGGTAGGACGAGGGGAGGAGGGGGCAGCTTGCCGCAGGCGCCGCAGACCCGGGGAGGTCTCCAGGCCCAGGCGGGTGGAGCGGTCCCCGCAGGGCTCACCCTGGCTTCCGCTCCTCGAGTGCATAGCCAGCCCCCCGGGGTGGTTTTCCCAGTCTGCGCACGCCAGTACGGTGACCCTGAGACAGGTTTTGCAGCAGCAGTGACGCGATTATCTAGGTAACATTGACTTGGGGGAAAAAAAATTTAACAATCAGCCGATTTGTTAGGTCGTTCAGTTTATTTAGGGAAAAGGTTTCCTCGTTGCCCATATTGTTCCAGCCCGGTCATGGAATAGATTGCCGCGACCGAAAAAGAAGAAAACGAAGAGGGTGTGCGGATTTCCAAGCGCGGGAGCTGATACCCGAAGCTGTGGGGTCTCGTCACCTAATTCAGGCGAGGTAGTGCGGTCCTCGCCTCGGAGCAGGGTAGCTCCAAATGCAAAAATTGAGAATAAATTTAACCTCACGGGAAAGCTGCAGAGGTTTTTCTGAGCTTTTGACATGACTAGGAACACCTTAATCTATCGTGGTTGGGTGGCTTTTATCTTGGCTTTTTTGGCTTTTTATGTTGGCTGTGCGTCATTGGTTGTTTTTGTTTGGTTGTTGGGGTTTTTTTGCAGGGGCAAGGTGTTGTTTTGTTTGGGTTGGTTTTTTTGTTACTGTTAAACAGTTGCATTTGGGGTGACTTTTGTCGTCCTGCTTCCTTCTCCTTCCCTAGTGTAATCCTGCAAAAACTCTAAACCATCTACAAGAAAATGGAATCAATGTGTCATTCATCATTAAAAATCTGGGAGTTTTAACTAAAAGCTTTAACTGTTATCCTGACCCCACTATAACCATGGGAACAACGTGCTTTGTTGGGATCTCAGTAGTGTTCTGTATTCCTTAAGCAGGAGCTCCCATTGTTTGTTAGCTTACTTTCACTTGTATCCCAGGAATATGTTTTCAACAGGCGGCATACAAAAAGACAAAGGATGTAAATAAAATAACATATGGCCCAGAGGTTTTAGATAAGCTTAAGAAGTTATGTGGATGATAATGGGAATTTGGCTTGTCTTCTTTCCACACTCATCCATTACCTCCACTTCCCTGCACTCTCCTTCTCTTTTCTCACAATAAGTCATGCTCGTGTCCCAACCGACTTTGGAGGACCAGCTGTTTTTTCTTTTGGACTGGAAAAATCTAGGCAGCAAAGTGATGGGGAGGGATGGATGGACATCTCTATGTCCATGCCTCTACTTGCAGCTGGAGAAAAAGACATTGACATAACAAATTTGCATGTACACATACACACCAGCCCTGGACAGGGCACTCCCAAGTAGGAAACTCGGAGCCCAGGAGGCACCGGCAGTGTGGACTACTGCAGGCTGGGCCTGGCCGGGCTAGGCCAGCCTTGGGAGCAGGCTTGGCAGGGCACAGGGGCGGGCCGAGAAATCTGACACAAACAGAGACCCTTAAGAGTTTCTTTTTTCTTTTCTTTTCTTTTTTTTCTTTTTTTCTTTTTTTTCTTCTTTTCTTTTCTTTTCTTTTCTTTTCTTTTCTTTTCTTTTCTTTTCTTTTCTTTTCTTTTCTTTTCTTTTCTTTTCTTTTCTTTTCTTTTCTTTTCTTTTCTTTTCTTTTCTTTTCTTTTCTTTTCTTTTCTTTTCTTTTCTTTTCTTTTCTCTCTTCTCTTCTTTTCTCTTCTTTTTCCCAGTTGTAATCCATTTCGGGGTTTCTACCCCAAAAGCCTAAATGGTGGCTGAGCCCCCACTCAGGCTGGGGAGGTGCAGTGTGTTCAATCCCACACTGCACCCTCTTCCCCTCCACTTTCCTGATAAGGCAGTGGAAACGGGTCTTGGCTACAGATTCATATTTCTAATCTTCCTTTCCTGAACATACAATGTTCTTTTGTGAAATGAATGGTCTTTAATTAATGCACTTGCACAATACAGGGGCTTGCATGGGGATCGATGATAGGAAGCAACAGGGGATAGTTCCCTCCAAAATGGTTTGTCAGCATTGAGAAAGAAAAGGCAATGTCTATAAAAGGACCACTAATAATGCCCACACGTCTCTCACCATGTTGTCTGAGGGGACATTCCTTCCCCTGTTGACAGTCAAGTGTAATAAGTACATGTCTTCACTCAATCATTATAGACCATAGAATTGTATTCTTTAATTAGCATGTACTGTTAGCCCTCCTTTCCTTTATGGGCCATTTTTTTTGTCTATTACAGACCAACAAAACGTTTTCTTTCTTTTTCTTGAATTCTTTTCTTTCTTTAATTATTTTATTTATTTCTCTCTTTCTGGAGTCAAATGTATTCTTTACTGACAATATTTCTACCAGCCAAAGACAACTTTCGTGTTAGGCAATTTCTTTCAAGTTTTCCTTTTTTTTTAAGAGTCAAGGCAATGCGCATGCGCATGACGGCCGCCGGGGTTAGGACGGCTCTGTGCTCAGGGCTGCCGCATCCCTCTAAAATGCAGACATGAAAACAGTCACGCAAAGAAAATTCTGGGAGATGCGAAACTCTGCAACATATTAACATCGGTTAGGGAAATATGCAAGGCGAAGGGGGCTTATCTTCACATTATTTTACCTGACGAATAAATTTCCACTCTTAAGAGGAAATAAAATGCTCTAAATCTTCCTAGGAATCTTATAAAAAGTGTAATTGTGACAGTTATTCGTTTTAGGGGAAAAAATCTTCAAGCCAACAGTTTCATCCGTCATCCGTCCTGCTAAAACAATAACCCCTCGAGGGCGAAGGGGAGCAGCAGTCTTTCGGGATCAGCTCCAGATGGAAACTCGCCCCACTACCCAAATTATTAGTAACCCTAGAACCTCAAGCTGCATGTGCAGGAGTCAGGGTGCGGGTGCAGAGGTAACCAGGGAGACAGCAAAGTGACAAGGCTCCACTTGGGTGACACTGGCTCTGTTTTCACACATTGTACTTCGGTCATCATTTAAAGAATAATTCATTTTAGGTCTCCGATATGAAAAAAGTTATCTCAGAAATGAAGGCAAAAAAGTGCTCTGTTTTGGGGTTTTAATGCAAATGCCAACCTAAACTGATTAACATTAGAAGAGGTTTAAGACCAACAAAAACCACGCAGTAGGACTTGATCGTACACCACATTAATAGTACACGGGTTTAGGGAAAATTTTTGCAACTAACATAAAAACCAACAGAAAGACAAGGTTGAGTACAGAGTTTTAGGAGTGACTTGGTATCATCAGTAAAAACAGGTATTTTAAAAGTGCACATTTGTAAAAACAGAATTGAAACGTTTATAAATATTTATTGTAAAAGAAATATTAAAAATAAATAATATGTTTAAACACACAACAGAACATTCTTTCATTACAAAACGTGATGAAGGAAGATATGAACTATAAGAAGTCTGGAAACAGATATATAATATCAACATTGTAAATTTCTCATTTTGCGAGCTACATTTTTAGAGGCTTCTTCTCTGTACATTCACAAGGAAATGGGCAGATTTTCCCATAAAGTTTACAAGATCCAGAATTACTAACAACAATAATGACTCTGTCTTTACTCAGAAAAAGTTCCATTAAATTAATGGGGTTTCCTAGAATGGCAGGATTGGGCTCAGATCATTCTGTAGCAACTAGAACAGAAGGACACTGATGAGTTACAACTTCAAGGAATTCGTGTTACAAACAGAGCATTGCATGATTTCCAATGACAAACTACTAAATAAACATTGATCAGGGAATCATTTCAGTACACACCGTGGTGTTTGCAAAGTGAAGATGCAAAAGGAATGTAGTTTGACTATATTTACCCTTACGGACAATAAAACATGAGAGCATATGGAAGCCATCACTTTGAATGCGTTAACAACTTCGATACATTGCAGTATATACATGCTTAATAGGTATTCGTACTGTTAAAATGATCAAAGCCTTTACTCTTATGTCTGCGCTCTTGCTTTCACTCTACTGGAAAGAAAACGTTTGTTGGTCACATACTGGTGTTAATGACACCCAACATTTCTGTCTTCTCCCAGGAATCGCATTCTGTGCAGCATATGTGTAGGAATAATTTAATAGATGGAACAGTTCAGAGGACAAGATGCAAAAAAAAATAAAATAAAATAAAAAGGACATAATTTTAACTTTCGAACAGTAAGGTCATACAGATATCTATGGAGATCTGTACACAGACAGAGTCACACAGCCGCGTATGTCCAGATGTATGTCTATACACAATATCCAATAGTTTGGCATTTTTTGCACCCTCTGGGCCCCTAAAGTTATCTTTAAAAGTTTGATTTTATCTCTTTAGAAACGGTTTAAAGCTAACCGGCAGTGTGAGTTTGACAGAGAGGAGAACAAATCGCTGACAAAGAACCTTTAACGTTTCATCAGCGTTGTTAGGACGACGAGCTGGAATTTCTCAGATAATAACTCCCACTTCAAAGATTTCTCAGCTCAATAGAAATTGGACCATCCTTTTTATTCAACCACAAGGGCTGGCACTAAAGACGACTCAACTGTTTGAATTTTTTTCACCGTGTTTATTTTTCCCCTATTCACAAGGGTACTTGGATAAAATAAACAACAAGACAATTACTGGAACATGGACTTCTAACTTTCCCGGGCCCATGGCCCACGGCCCATGGCCCCGGCCGTGCGGCTGTCAAGTTGCCCTGCACCGCGGAGCCTCCGCTTACCGCCACGCAGCGTAGCGCCGGCCGGGATGACAGTGCAAAGTTGGAAGGAGGGCACGGGCATCTCCCTTCAGCCCTCGTCCCGCTTTCCCGGGTCCTGGGAGATTTTCATCCGTACACCTACTTCCTGGGACCGAGGCAGCCCAAGGGGGGTGTGCGGGTGTGTTTCTGTTCCCCTGCGAGGGGTGGAGGGAGGAGTGTGTTTCTTTTCCTACGAGAAGCTGGTCAGAAATGCTGGGGAGAGGGGACGGGAGCTTGCCCCAGGCCTGGCTGACAGCTCCTTACTTTGAGAAGAAAGGGAGAAGGGATACAACGCTGGAGCAGAACCCTTTCGGGGTCAGGCAGAAGCCCAGCAAACCCCAGCTCCGCTGAAGTGTATTAGGTGGAGGAAGTATATCTCTAGCGGGGAGCAGATTGAATGTATTAAGCAAGCATGAAACCAAAGGTCAGTGCAAATGTATCTTAATAGACTGTCTCAAATGGAGTGTGCCTCCTTTGAAGGCCGCTTGCTATTGCTCTCCTCATTACCATAGCGATCCTAACGTGGCATGCTGATGCACCATAAAACTCACACTTTCAACCCCAAAATCAGGTCCTTTGAACAACCCGAGCTTGATTAGACCTTTCTCCTTTTCTTTTCCCCCTTAAAAACCATTTCCTTGCCTTTAGAAATTCGCCCTCAAATCCCAACTGCATTCTCTGATCCTGGCAGAAAGCAGAAACAAAAGTGAGCTGAGGCGACGGTTCAAGCAGGCCTTTTCTTCCTGACAGTCTTATCCATTTTTATTATGGTCTGGAACAAGTGCCCTGTTCGCGTGGGTTTTGTTTACCGGAAATTAAATGAAAATGATTTAGTTCACGTCAAACAAAAATATATACTTGTATACACAAGAAAAAGGGCCTGTTGGACGTAAATATTATGTCCTTAATGAAAAGCCTGGACGTGCTCCAGACTTCGCCTTTCACTATTTAAGTGTGACTTGCCTATTGCCATAGAAATCCTAACTTACCATGAAGATTCACCGTTGTGAAGAAATACGTCTTTGTGCGAGCTTGCTTTGATGTCTAAGGCATAAGATTCAGGCTTTCAGCTGCGTCTGTCTAGATTACCTTGAGAGCAACGGGGTGGACATCTGTAACAAGCAAATGAAAAATTAAAGGTGATTAGCTTGCACATCCAAACACTTGTGTAAATAGAGGAATAAAGAAATAAACAGATCTCAGGAAATTATGGAAACATCCTCCCTGACCGCAGCTGGCTTCTATACCTCTCAATTTCCACGACATAAGTTTCAGGGGCTGCAGAAGGGCACGATTCTCCCCTAGTTTAAGCTCCTCACTCACACATTTCTCTCCCCTAGGAAAGAAATACTCCTTTATGTGTATTGACCGTAGCGACATGCAGTTCTCAGTATTCGAGGTGTTTAAATACAAAAGTTGTCGAGTTTGGGCAGCGAAGAAGAGAACCTCAACTTGCTGTTCTGGGAGGAAAATAAAGCTACATCAATAGAGGAGGCACAGGACGTGGGGGTGTTCTTAGCCACTGACCAGCTGTTTGTTTTCCTGTAGCTTTTATATTTATATATATACATGCGTGTGTGTGCATGTGCGTACAGTTGTATATACACACCAGCCCTAGTCACCTGGGTGCTAAGGTGATGTAACAAGCATGAAAATATGCGGTTACGGCAGCCTTCTGTCTGCACTCAGCAAGCCATGGAAATCTCTTAGAACAGTCCATGCTATTTATTTGACTATACTATCTGGTATTCCTAAACATCATTAAAGTAATTAAAATAGCATCATTCGGCAGTTTCAAGCCACCCCGGTGGAGAGATGTGTTTATTTAGTTAGTTGTTTGGTTTGGGGATAGGTTGGTTTACCCCCTTCTTTCTCTGAACCAGGAGAGTGGGTCTAGCTCTAGGGCAGGGTAAAGATGCTAAAGCCGCATTGCCAAACCGGTACAAGCATTTATCACCGGGGCTATTCGCAGGGCAGACGCCGTGGNCCTACCGGGAGCCCCAGAGCCCACAGTCCAACGGGAGCCACAGTCTGGGTGAGGATGGACATGTTGGGGTATTAGAAGCTATTAACAGTGGGAGCTAAAATGGATGGTCAATCATCTCACCCCCCTGGGCCTTTCTTTATTATCAACTATTGGGGGAGAAATATATATGTATTTTTATACAGCAAGAGGGAAAGTAAGGAGATTCTTTACATAAACGTCCATCGAACGGGTTAATTAATAAAAAAATTTAATGAATCAATTTTGTACAATTCAATAACAAATTAATAGTTTATATATTTCTTTTAAAAAGCACACTCTCACAGAAAATCGTGGGCGAATAGAACATCACAGCACAGGGTACTGTTGACAAGGAAAATGTGTACAGTCAGAATCTATATGAAACTGCTTTGGTCCTTCGGAGAAGGGAAGGGAAGGGAAAGGAAGGGAAGGGAAGGGAAGGGAAGAAAAGGAANAGGAAAGGAAAGGAAAGGAAAGGAAAGGAAAGGAAAGGAAAGGAAAGGAAAGGAAAGGGGAAAGGGGGATGCAAATTAGTTGGCTTGTAAACAGGTTGGAGCAGATAGAGGGGGAATGTGTGTGGCACGGGGGGAGGAGGCGGCAGCACCCCAACTGAGGCTAGAGCAGCCCTCCTGAGCAAGAGGTTTCGGGACTGCAGGCTGGGGCCCGCCGCCGGTCCACCCGCGTACTCCGCAGAGCGTCATCTCTCCCTCTGCCAAGCGCTCCTCTTTGACTCTCCCGCTCGGCCTCCCTTCGCCCCTAAGCAGCACTGTCCCTGGGCGGACGAGGGCTGCCCGTCGCCGCTCCGGCGCCCGTAGTAGACCCTAGCAGCGGGGCCGGGGCTCGCCGTGGGGGCGCGGCAATGGAGAGGGTGAGGGGGGGCCGCGGAGCCCTACGCCCTGACACACGTACCATTCACTGAGGTTGGCGGCGGGCTGCGCGGGCGCGGAGGGCTCGGCGTGGGAACAGGAGGCGGGGGGCTCCCGACCGGAGTCCGAGGAGGGGGACACCAATGAGGGCGTGGAGGACTCGTAGCCGGAGCTGGGAGGAGGGGATTTGCAGTGCACTTTCATGTGTTTTCTAAGGGAGCTGGGGTGGGTGTAGGACTTGTCGCAGCCTCTCACTTTGCAGTTATAGGGCTTGTCGCTTGTGTGGACATGCGAGTGCTTCTTCCTGTCGCTGCTGTTGGCGAAGCGTCTGTCACAGCCCTCGAATTCACATTTGAACGGCTTCTCCCCTGCAAGAGGCAATGGGAGAGCACAGCCATTAACGATGCCGGCCGCGGGGCAGGGAGTGGCGCTGCCCGGCACCCTCCCCGAACCAGCAGCCTTCCCAGCCTCCCTTTCCCTCCCTCGTACGGCTCTTCTCCCCAGGGCAACTTGCCTCCGGCCTCCGCCTGTCCCCACGCCACAGGCCCTGCCCTTCCTCGCCCTCTCCGCTGAGTCCACCCGGTTGCGCAGCCGGCTCCGCACGGGGTGTACCCTGCCCGGCCAGCTTCTCTTGCTCCTTCCCCTGACCCGTGTGTCAACATGGAGTTTGTGCAAAAGGCAAAGCCCCGAGATAAAGAAAACTTAGAAGCCAAGTGCTTATTCCTAGAAAACAACGTGTGTTGTCCCCACAGACTCCAATGTCCTGCATCAAGAGTGATCAGTGATTTATCCCTGGAAAGTTTTTTACTTTAAATACATTTCTTACACTCCCCCAGGTGTACATATTATTATATATTATTCATAGCCTGGTTAGATCACATCTCATCCACTCCATACTTCCACTGATTACAATCCCGTGGAATTTCCGCATGCCCTATAATTCCCCTGCTCCCTGGTTTGCTGACACCGTGTGCTAAGGCACAAAATCTTCCAAAAGAACATTAATTGTGGGTGGCAAAACGGTAGAGATTCAGTAGGAAGATGACTAGGCCTGTACACGGCACTGTTGTGAAGATAGGACCGATTCCCTTTTTATTTGAACCTACTTGGTCATGGAAGGGATTGCAATCGGGATTAATCTATTTGGCAATATGATGAGTGATGTTAAGCATAATAGAAATCTAATCGTGTTGCTAGAGTCCTGTGAAAGTTTAACCTCGGGTGGTGTGGACCAGGCATGATACACGATATATAGGAAGCTTTCAAAGATTCAAACCACAGACATCTTCGGGTGAAATGACCGCATTGTTGTCACTAATAACAGCAAACTGCAAAACCGTGCTTTCCAAGGAGTATTCCGGTCCTGCACCCACCGAGTATGGAAAAAACCTGCTCATTTGCCATAAACCAAAATTTGTCTGGGCGCAGAAGACACCACAAAAATATACGGCCGAACCTTAAACGTGAAGCGCAAACAAAGACTGTGTTCAGCATCATGGCGTATGTGGTCGAAATGACTTTCAATATTTGTAAAATCTTCCAGGTTTGGGTTTCTTTTTTTTTTTTCCCCAGATTTGTTGGATGTATTTTTTCCCGTCTCAGTTCGTCACGATTAAATTTCGGAAGGGCTCAGCCCACCTCGTGTTCGGCTGCGAGCAGAGGCACATAAAGGAAAGCATTCCAAATATTTCACATGAATGCGCTTTATGCAAGGTGGGTGGGAAAAAGCTCATGGCTCCGTGCTTAAAGTATGTCCTTTTTGCACTGTAATAATCAATGAGGAGCTCTCGCGTCCTGCACCGCTAACATTTGCACAGAGCAACATTTGCGAAGAGACGTGTAAATACCTGGCGACAGAGGGAAAGGGATAAGAGGTTAAAAATAAGGTCTCTTAGAAAACGATTCGAGCCCTGGAACCAAATACTGTCGACATACAGGGGTGCATGTGCATAGGCACACACACAAATATTATCTAATTACAGTTTCACCTAAGGAAACAATTTGACCTTCAGCATCCAAGTTGAGACAACAAATCAAGGATATTAGTGTAGTATAAGCAAGCACTAAGTTAGGACACCCCAGGGAAAGCCATCCTCATAAGCACTCTGCTTGTGCATAGTGAGTTACATTCAAGTAGAAGCGGGCTGCGGCGCGTTCGGCTTTCCCGAATTGAAAAATGTTCAACTTCGCTTAACCCCCTGAAAGAGCCACCGAAAAGTCCCTCCGTACAGTCAGGTTTCAAGTGGGAAGAGGGCAGCATTTTCTTAGCTTCCCGGTTTGCATTCTCTGAGTGCCTCAATAAAGAGGATCCATCCGAGCCACTTGCAAGTATTTCTTTCGCGAGAGCAATTTTTCTTACGTGGAAATCCCTACCCGGCAGGGAGAGGACACTTTACAGGTCCTGGCTGCGCAGCCCGGGCACGGAGGTGCAGCCACGCAGAAAGTACCCTGGGCGATGGAGAAGCGCAGGATCTCAACCGCCATTTTACCCCCACACTTGTAGCTGGGCAAAAGTGTTCTGTGAAGTACAGCTTGGAAATTGTGGCATAATCCCCCGTCTCCGGGAGTGCATTAAGGNGGAAGAGCTTGCGGTGGCGGCCCCCGGGCTGCTAGCGAGGCGCAGGGGCGTCAGGGGCTGCCCGAGAAGGAGAGGGACTCCGTCCCACGCCTCGCACTATTGTTCTTGGACCGATGGGAAGGCGGAGAAGTGATCCCTGCCCGTCCTGCTCGTCCTGCCGCCGCCGCCTTAACGGCCTTGTCTTCCAGCCTGGAAAATTCGCACGTCGCCAGAAATCCCTCTGCCTGCTCCCCAGCCTCGGAGAAATCAAAAGTCATTAATATTTGAGAAGGCAATAATTTTCCTGTTGAATCTAGAACTGTCTTCATGAATAATTCGTGGCAAGTTCTATTAGGGTTTAGAAACATTGCGTTTTTGACAACTTCTGGGTGTTTAATAGAAACGGTGGAACCATAAAGGCCCTGCAGGAGTTTTCACAATACTGCAATTAATCACCGGGAAAGTTAAAGCGAAAAGTAGAGACGAGCGGAAAGATGTTTAATAAAGGCAAACCTCCGATCTCGGGTTTGCCCTGAACCTGCCTCTCCGATGTAGGTCAGTTTTCCCAAGAATTTAACCATTTTCTGCTTCAGAGACTTCAAACAGTGAGGCCGTTAAAGAGCAGTAAAAGTTTGTTTACTTAAGAAAAACACTGTCATTTAGAGATGAGCTCTCCCGGTTAATGGCTGTACCTGTATTGATCCGACAAGGAGCTGGCTTGGATACAAATTATATGACCCCGGAATACTCCGTTCTCCTCAAAAAAGAGGGATGAGAAGGCAGCAGAACACAACTTTGTTATCGCTCCCTCCCCCCCACTCGCCGCACACAGACAAGCTATTCATAGTGCGATGGAAAAATAATTAGGTGACGAGTGACGGTCGCTGTAAAATCTCTGTGCTTTGTTTAAACGATATCGGTATGAAATTACTTTATGTTCTGCATATTATATCACGTAGAGTTATATCATAAAAATGCAACTCCTAGAAGGACAAGCCCTGCACCGAGCATGGGGGAAGTAGAGTTTTAGGAACTGGAAGGTGAAAAAAAATCTTTGGCTGTAAGCAGATCTTACAATAGGATTATGCAGTTTTCCCTCGCAGTGCATAAAGCTGTACAGAAGGGGGTGGGAGATAGAAAACCCTACACTGTAAGCGATTAAATTTTCCAAAAGGGCTTGTTTGTTATCTTCTTCTACGGGGGCGGGGGAGGAGGGGGGTGGAAAGGC
>VWZX01005792.1:362671-797124 GCA_013399015.1 Galbula dea | reverse complement strand
AGGTGCTCCCGTGTCACCCGTCCTCCTGCCGGGCCGGTGGGCAGCCCCACGCAGCTCAGCGCCGCGCGGTGCGGCGCGACCGCGGGACGGGACGGGGCGCCGGGGGCCGCGCACAACCTTCTGGCCGCGGTACCAGCCCCGCAGGCCGAACAATCGCCACGCCTCTCCATTGGCTGCCGCAAAGTTGACGTCACCGATGACAGATCCTGCTGCTGACTGAAAGGGTTATCGCTCGGATGGGAGCGGTGCGGAGTGTGCGCGCGGTAGGATGGACTGCGCATGTGTGACCGCTGGGCGTCCCCCTCCCCCGGTTCCCGCCCCAGGAAGTCCTTCGGCCTCGCCCTGGGACATGGTGGAGCCCGGGGCAGAGGCCGGTCCTGCGGCAGGAGACCCTGACCGGGGTCGTCTCCCGGGCCGCGCTGGCCCCTCCATCGAGCTACTGCTGTGCTTCCTCTGTCGGGCTCGCAACCGCAGGGAAACAAAGCCAAGGCCTGCGGTGGGAGCGCCCCGGCCGCCTGCCCAGGCCTTTGTCCGTTTCCGCTGCCCTGCTCCAAGACGGGGTCCCACATGCGGGGTTCCGCTCCTCCCGGGAGAACCTCGGGAGTCCCGCCGGTCCCCGTCCCCTAGCTGGATACACGGGAGGAGAGGCGGCCCCGCGCAGCCCCGCGGAAGCGGTCCCGAACCAGCCTGCGGGTCCCTGACACTTGTTGACACGGCGGGGAGCGGGGCTTTCCTCGGCAAAACCATCAGCTGGAACCGCACTGCCAACTCGCTTGCTAGACGTCTGGCCTAGTGCTCGGGCTATTGTACTATTGCCTGAGCCCTGACAAAGGATTCCTGGAAGACTCTCCATCCTCTTCTTCTCTTTTGGGAAGTTTTGGCAGTTATCTGGTGGTTGGCTGCCGAAGCAATGCAAGAAATCGTGATATTCAGACTGGATCTGAGTGTTTAACCCAGAAGAGGGAGTCTGTCTGTCTCTCTCTGTCTCTCTCTCTCATGCCCACAGCAGTTCCACATAAGACCCACATCCTTGGCTTGAACGAAAAGCATTGCAAAACATTAATACTGACTCAGTTCTCTTGCTTCTCACCTGAAGGAAATAACACTGTCTGCAGAGTTTATGTTGCTAGTGATGACAGTGTAGGTTAGGGTTTCATCTTTATACACTGAGGCCTTATAGGTTTAGGAAAGCTTAGGGGTTTAGCACAGAAGGAAGCACCTACTTAAGTAGGGGATTGTGAACTTAAAAGAAGTAGATGAAACATGGGAAAATATTCTTTTGCTTCAAGAAAGAAAACCAGTTGTAAATATCTGCCCACTATATTATCACAGAACCTGGATCCTGACATAAAAAAATTCCACCTATGAATGTACAGTCTTACGAAATAAAGCAATGATTAATTCTCTATACATCCTGTCGAACTCTCAGCATTTTAATACTTTGACTTGACATTAACTTTCCGGTAGACAATTTATCCTGTGCATGCCAGGTAAAGCTCTTAATGCACAGTTTTGCATCTCTAAAAATTTAACTGTATTGGTGATCAGTAGATTTTATGTTAAATAGTAAAACAAGAAACTCTTTGACAAGGTCAACCCAGCTACTTTCAACAGAAGCTACCAGCCAATGATCAGAAACGCAAGATGAAAGCATAGGACATACATAACCACATAAGGGACATTTTTGTCAGTTTCCCAGCCCAGAGGCTGGCTGCAATTACATACTTTAGCTCTGTTTGTCTTTCACTATATTTCCCCTGATATTCAAGGTAGCTAGCTATAGATAACATCCTCGTGTACATCTTTTTGAGTGGTGGTGATGGAAAGTGACAAATGATGCAATTAGCTCTCCATCCTTACATAACATGTTTACGCAGGCATTTTAAACCACACACCGTCTTCACAATATCTCAACTTTCAAGTCTACTTGCTCTACGAAATAGATTTGACAGTCCTATTCATGACCATCTCAGGACTGCACAGAAAAGACAAACGTTAGGAAGTTTCTGTTACTTACAAATGTATTGAGTATGTGAATTTCAAACAAAGGTGTTTTCTTCATACCTCCTTAAAACACTGCATCTCTACATACTCGTTATCCATCAATTCTGACACTTCTCAGTCAAGGGAGAAAGCATCTGTAACCGTTTATCAATTTAAGAAATATCATAACCAGTTTCTCCTAAGCTCATTTAAAATCTGTGATGGTTTGTCATCAGACACTCATGGCTCCCAGCTCGTCTCTCACTCAGGGCTCTCTCTCGCTCCCTTTTCTAGGCCGTGCAGGAAAACCTGGTCCTCGGTGTCCCTCACTGTTAGGTGAAGTTTGTGCGAGCCCTGGTTGAGTGCGTGGGTGGGGGAGCGGGTGGAGAGGCGGGCGGGGGCCGCCACATGACCGCGGGGAGGCGGGGAAAAGGGGAAGAGGAGGGGAGCGGGACTAGACCCGACCGATCTCCGCGCATCTCCCAGAATGTTTTGAAAACTTGAATCCCTGTCTGAGCAGCCCTTTGGCAGCTTGAGCTCGTACAGCTACCACTCGAGGGATGACCGAGGTCTCCTGCTTCTTTGACAGCGGCCTGAGTCATGTTTAACCACATAAGCCGGGCTCTTGGCAAACTCTCAAATGTGTCAACATCAACGCTTTTAAAAACTATTATTATTATTATCATCATTATCATTAATTTCCTTTCCAACCCACCTGGCTATGATAAGGACATCCCCTTCTAGACTACCCTCGAGACTCACAAGCTGGATAAACCTGGAGCCTTTCCAGGAAACCAAGCAGAACAGAACCATCCTTGAGCTGAAGTGGAACTTAAACATCAAGGCAGGTCCATAGGACAATATTTTTTCTAAGGTCTACAGGACAGATCTTATCTTGAGGGAAGTGAAGTTTAGAGGGACGACGGTGCTCTCTGTAGCGCCAGATCAACAAGAATAGACGAGTAGCTTGTTCCTGAGTAAAGTTTTTCTAGTGAATACTGTTTCTGCGACCCTATCCGCAGTCCCCAGCCCCAAAGCCTGCCCGTCCTAGAGGGCTGCTTTAGGGAACCTACGTCTTGTAAAGACGAGCCACAAGCACTTCATCTCCTAGCTCCCCTAGTACCTGGCGCTATACGTGACTCAGCTCTCTCGAGGAAAAGCTGGCAGAGGCAGCGTCGCGAGGAGGCAGGAGCGACGCACGTCGGGGCTGTTCCCTGGAAGGGGAGCAGAGCTTCCTCTCTGCTTCCGTCCTCGCAGTGCAGGATCCAGAGCTCCGCCAGTCCGCACCTCCAGGGTGCGGGGCCGAGCTGAGCAAGCAGCCCTCCGGCCCCTGCCTGCGCTCCTGCCCCGCATCGGGCGGCTGGCAGGCCTAAGGGCGGTAAACCGAACCGCACATAGCTCTGTGGCAAGCCGCGGGGATGGGGACAACCCCAGCTGCTGGACGGCTCTACAGAGCCACCACACTTTGCCTTGGTTTTTGGCAGGAATCTACCCACACAGCAAATCGCTTATCCGTATTACTACCTTTGCCGGAGAAAGAATTTGCTGTGAAGGTGAGGCCCATAGCCCCAGAAAACCAGGGGTTGTGCTCTTGACCAGGGGCCAATTCCTGATCAACCTCAGAGTCCTGCTCAGCGCAAGGAACAGCTCCTTCCTCAGGAGGTACCGGGAAAAACAAAGTCTGACCTTCATCCGCCCCCGTGCTTTCCCTCTCCTGTCTGTGCAGAAACCTCCCGACAAGTCATCTAGAAACTTTCTAGCCGGTGCCCAACGGCTGGGACAGGGCAGGATGCCCTGACCTCCCCAGACAGCAGGTTCTAGGAGTTATTTTCAGGCTTCAACTCCAGGGCGAGTGGAAGGAAATAATCTGAAAATAATAATATTTACTGTGAGAAAGAGGAAAAAAAGAAAGAGAGGATTAGAAACACAGGACCGATAGATAGATCACCCTGTGCCATTCCTTATCCTCCAAACTCACATTCGACAGGGAGGGATGAGGGAGTCGGCGAGTGACGCATGGGGATGCACATGACTTTAGCCCAAGTCCCTGCCTGCTCCGGCAGAAGGCACTGCTGTTTAGGAAGCGGTGGTTCAAGAAAGCCTTTCAGTAATCCCACTGTCTCCTCGGAAAGAAGACAGGCTACCGAATGGCTCGGGAGCATACTCTGCCTTTGTTTCTACTCCCTCGCCCCGTTTCCACTTACGGGGACTTCTTTATTTCAGGATTCCCGGATGACGTGAGCTCAGCTAGCAGAGGAGTAACGGCTTGTGCCTAGGTTTGCCTCTCACTTTTTGTGACCTAGAGCTACCCCAGGACAAGCAAATAATGTGCTGATTTTAAATAGAATATTTCATTCAGTATCTCTAGATTAAGGTATTCCTGACAGATAAGCTATCAGTCACTAACTACTTAGACACCACATTGTGGAAGCCTGGTATCCCTGGTAAAGATGATACATATCATGTAAACCCCATCAACAAGATCAAAGTCTTCTTCTTTAATAGGATCCAATACATGTCAAGCCTCATTCCAATCAAATCGTCCGTAAATGAATTCAAGATGAATATGTCATAGAATAATGTGACAGTGCAATCACATGGGGTCAAGGGTTGTTGTTTCAATGAGAGAGTCGTCAAATATTAATTCTAGAACCTCCAAATGAATAGGCATTGAACAGAATTAGACAGCCTCTGAAGGGGAGTTGTATCGCTGATTTGTGTTTATGCAAGTATGTTAAACACTAAGCTGAAAAAATATTGTCTCATTTGAACTGAGAAAAAAAAAAAAAAAGACATATTTTAACTTACTTGACTTTTCCAGGATGTTTCTGTAAAGTTGTTTTCTTTTCCTCATTACAAGTGGAGTCTTGTGCCTCATTTCCTGACTTTGTTCCTGTTTGGGGAAAGAAGTGGAAAGTTAAGAGCAAAACCATTTGTGTGTGATAGGAAATGAGTAAGGCACTGGGATGACTCGGGCATCATGGATTCACAGAGAGAAGAAAAAAACAAACCAAACAACAAAAGTTATGCAGCGAAGGTGGAGCAAAGAGAAGCTTTCTCCGAGGCTGTCTTCCCAGCAAAGCAGCACGTTTTATAGACCCATGAAGTTTTCATGGATGATTTAGGGGAGAAAAAAAAAAAAAAAAAAAAGGGCATCTTTACAGGTCTTCTTTGATCTGACATTCACTTTCTGGCAAGCTGTTCTAAGGCAGGTTTATACCAGCTATACTGTATGGTTTACAGATCTTTCCCTCTCGAAGTTAAATTTCAGACACACTGCAAGCTTCCAACGCAAGTTGTTGTCTCAGCAAGGATTAATATAGTACCACCCTGAGTCTTCTCCCTATCTGTAATTTTCAGCTTGCTCTTTGCACTCTTCAAGGCAGAACACTGCCACTACTACAGGCAGAACTTTCCAAAGCTTTCTCTGAGCAGATGCAATAAAACTGATAGCAGATTTGGGGTTTGATGCAGTGTCTGAGTCTGACTTTTTGAAGGTATCTTTGAAATTTTCAGTGGTTTTGTTTGTTTGTTTATTTTCAACACAGAAAAACACACTAGAATCTGCAATGATTTAGTTCAAAGGAGATTATTATTATTGCTCTTGCTACTAATATTACAGAGACTCCAGGGATGGTAAATAAAAATCTGTATTAACACTAATAATTGATTATATCAATTATGAAATTTCAGCGGTGTATCACAGTCATACTCTATTAGAAATATTTTGATGTCTTCACTATTTTCACTGCTGTGATGCAAATTGCTATCAAAATAAGAAGAACCCCTTAGGAGTTACCTCTTTGAGTCAACTTCTGTTCATCCTCATACTTCTTATCAAGTCAGAGAAGCAAACACTGCCTCGCTAGCAACACGTTTTCAGGAGTTGTGCTTTATTGGTTAAGATGGGGCATTGGAGGAGTGCTCAGCTCCCAAACGTTCGCTAAAATATGTTGAAACTGGACACACACAAAAATCTCTGCATTTAATATTTCAAATCGTTATTACATGACAAAAACCGAAGGCAAAACAGTAGTGGGTTTCAGAGTAAATATTGGGTAAAATTCTGACTCGACTTCGTACACCTTTCTTATCTAGGCAGTGCCCCTGGCGGAGCAGGAGGATGACGATGCCCGAGCTGGTTGGATCTCAGCCGGGCCGAGATTCGAGGCTCTGGTGTGCGGGTCCCACGCAGGAACTAGGGGTGCAAGAGGCTGCAGCTCGTGCAGGTGGGACCCGATCCTCTTCCCCAAACGTTCAGTTCTCCACCCGGCCAAAGGTGCGACGGCGGAGCAGGGATGGAAAGAGTCTTCCCCGCGGGAGCCGGAGGCCCCAGATGGGTTTGGCGGCATTGACCAAGAATGTGTGAGAGGGACTGGGAGTGCGGCAGCGGAGAGGGCACCTACCGCGCCGCCATCGGCTTGTCACGCAGCCTGTGCTTTGCCCGACCGCATAGGGTGAAGAGAGAGCTCGTCGGGAGGGGCTTGCTGCAGAAATAAACTTCCTTGGCATCGGCTGGAGAGAGTCCCGAGTCCAGCCGGGCAAATGGGGTCTCCGTCCGGACGCGCTCTCCGGAGCTGAGAGACCCTGCGTGACAAAAGCGCAGCAGGGCGGGGTGCCGAGGGGTGCTGGTGCCCGAGGCTGGCACATGGAATCGGACTCGGGTCAGAGGTCACTCTCGAGGCTGTCGCCCTCGGCGGGGATTTGGGAGCATTCTTTTCGCAGCCGGCGCCGAGGGCGAAACGGCCGCTCGGGGCTAGGACCGGGGTCTCAGCTTCTCCGAGGCTCTGCACGAAGTTGGAGGCGGCACCCATCTCCTTTGGCAACTCCTCGGTCCTGCCTGCGGGGGCTGGAGGGGGATAGAGGAGGCCGGCTGGGCTCCTGGGCTCCCTGCCTCCTACTCCCGCCTGCGAAGAAAGGCGTGCGATTTCGAAGCGCCGGTTCCCCCTGCGAACCCCCGTGGCACTGGGTGCGGCAGTGGGCGAGGCGCTGGGCGGGGAGCGAGTTCCCCGCGACACCTCCCCACGGGCTCGCCATTGTCAGCACTTCTCACCCTCTGCCCGCCGCCTCGGGCTCCCGGTCCCTCCTGGGCGGCCTCAGGACCCGGCTGGACCCGCCGCCTGGCCGTCCCCAGCAGGCTTGGCCGCTGCCATGGCCGGGAGAGCCTCAGCACCGCTCTGCGGATATCCGCCGCCCCGCATCGCGCGGGCTGCAGGCCCTGCCCCGGACTCGTGAGGCGGGCGCGGCTCCCGGCGGAGGGTGCCGGAGTCCCCTCACGGACAGCGCCCGGGCTCTTCTCCCTCCGCCCGCCCCAGCCCGTCGAGATGCCGAGGCATTGCCCCCCCAGAACGCTGGGCTTCTCTCTTCTCTCCCGGGGTGGCCAAACCTCCTCCCCCAGGGGTCCCCCGAGGGCAAGGATCTCTGGTCCAGTTCTTGGGGCGGGCTCCGGGGGTAGCCAACTACCCGGGCTGCCCAGGTACCCTCTGCTCCCAGGCACTTACCCCTGCGACCTGTTGAAGGTTTCCCCTCGTTTCCGTATAGGCAAAAAGAGGAAGAAAAAAAAAGGGGGAGGGGGGAAGAAAGAAAGAATGAAAGAAGAAAATAATACACACCCCCTCCTTAAGAACCCACCACCTCTTTAGCGCTTACATCGCGGCGGTTATCCTTCATTTCTCCTTTTCTTGCTTTCTGGAAGCAGTTAGGGAATGTATGATGAAGCAGAAATGAGCCGTCAGGATGATATTTTAATGGCTTATATGTCACGTTGGTGCATGTGGCTTTGAACTGGAGCAGCTTTCGTTTCCTGCAGAGAGCGCGCCGCAAATCCCACTTGATAACTTCTACAACCCACAACATTTTTTTTGCCATTCACTCTTACACTGTATATTTAGATATGCTTCTTAAATATGCCCTCTCGTCTACCTTCTCATGTATTTTGCACAAATCTGGAATGATCACTGGGTTCCCCCTGCACTGGGAGGGAAGCTATGACTGGACTACCTAACTTTCAGGATCTTCTAATGCCGTCACCATGAAAGCTTCACAATAATACTGACAATTCAGTCCTTTGCTTAATTTTAGCACCAAATCCAGAAAGTAATGTAACACGCTCCTAAAGACCTCATCCACATGCGGGTGCGCTCCTAGAGCAGGTATACCTGTTGCTCTGAGCTATTGTAATCGCTTCGAAGGGATTTGACAGAATAAAGGCAAACGCGTAGATCCAGCCCAGCATTATTCTTAAAAAAAAACCCTGTAAAGCCTTCGAAGATCAAAGGGAAATCACATAATGTATCTGCTTTGAAAGAGATTTCCATGCACCAAGCACAGACAAACTGCATCTGCAGATAAACTGCCCTGAAAGGTTCCTCAAGGTGTATCAAAGTTCATTGCTGTTGTTTTTTTGTTTGCTTTTTAGGCTCAATTGACATTTTTATACCTCTCTCAGTGATACTTTCTCACCCGAGAAGGGTTTGCCCAGCAGTGCTCCTGCTGCGGTTCCCCAGTACCTGCGCTGCAGATTGCTTACCAGTGCCTTTAATTGGAGAGGAAGAGTTTAAAGTTTCTTTGTTTGGCACTAGGAATTGAAGGGTTTCTGATTGAGCTGAGAAGGAGGCAAGTGAAGGAATGGACAAAGGCGAAATGGAAGGAGTCCGACTTTTAGCGAGCTTTTGGTGTTTTCGTTACTAGAAAATAATTAGAGCTAATGAATATGCAGGAGAATGAATAAACAAATAATTTGCCAGTTCTATATATGTACACATACGCATGGGCACACGTAAGTGTATATATACATAGGCACACAGAGACGTCTGTATTTTAAAGTTTCACAAGGTTTTTGTTTTCATCTATTTTGCTTTTCAGTGCCGAAACATCTTTTAAAATATTGTACAAATGTTGCTTAACTTAATTGATTAAGCCACAAAGGTTTTCTGCTTTTAAATACCATACTTATACCTTTCAACAATCATTTTAATATATAGTCAATGCCTCTTTGTAGTGAGAACAAAAAAGAACTATTCGCAGTTTTTCAATAGACCTTGAGCTGGAGAAAGACAGGTTAATCGAGGGTTGCATCTAGAAAACAACCAAGTGTTGTATGTTTGCACTGAATCCAAATGTCTGCATTTTTCTAACTAAATCAAAGGGAGTGTTATTTCTTTTTCTGCTCACTCATCTGAAGGTAAGTAAATTTTCTCTGGCGATCAAAAGCCTGATCAGCAACAAAGACACCGCCTGCTTTTTCCACCGTCCTGGTGTGGCAACTTGAGGAATTTCAATAACTGTGACAAGGGTGACTGATTTGTGAACTAGAAAAGGTTTGAATGTCAGAAAATTTCCATTGCTCCTATTTTACATAAAATTAAAAAAAACCCCAAAACCAAAAACCAAATCCAAAACAAACAAAAAAAAACACTCAAAAACCAGAACAACAAAAAACAGCGCGAGGACGCCAGAAGCGTCCAGGAGTTTCATGCAGCAGGAGAAATAATGTACGGTTGGGAAATTTACAGTTTTACCTGAATGAAAGGGACTCCATAAAAAGAGAAAAGTGAGAGAAAGGGAAAACAAGAAAGAAAGGAGAAAGAAAATAAAAAAAAAGAGAGGCGAAACCACAACAACAAAAGTAGAAAGTTAAGAGTTCTCACCCACCTGCGTTTTGATGGGTGCAGAAAACAAGATTTATTTCAGAAATCTGATGGAGGGATAGAGTCAGCTACCCAGAGAAATCACGCCTGGTGTTTAAAAATGAAATCGAATGCACCCAGAACCTGCTCTCGGAGAGCTTCAGTTTTAAACAGGCGCAAAACAACTTCAAAAGAAGCGAGTCCCTACAGGGCTTCTCTTTTCAAAGCCTAAAATGTTGCTTAAAAATTCTGGATCACCAAGAAATCATCATTCCCATCATTATCAGAGTACTGGAGAAAGACGGACAGGGAGAGGGAGAACAGGAGAACCTAGAAAAGAATCCTAATATTTTTTTTTTCCCTTAGCATACATACACACAAAAAGATGTGCTGGAAATATTTTGTTGGGAAAAAAAAAAGATTATATACATATATATATATATAAAAAGTTGGTACTCCTTCAGCCCTGTTTGTCAGGAAGGATGTCAGGGCGCGCACAATACCTGCGATTGATGAGGCGGAGGGGCCAATCAGCGGCGGGAGGCGGCCTTGCGCGCCCCTCGTTGGTGGGGCTGGGGGGAGTTACGCGAAGAAGGGGGAGCCGTCGCCGGCCAATAAGCGCCTACGTCCGCCCGCACGTCGCTCCTCCCCCGGCTCCCATTCATCAAGGGGGGGGACGGTGTCGTCTTTTCAATTCATTTATCTGCAGGAATGATTGCCGCTATCAGTCTCGCGTTCACCGCCCGGCTGAGGAGGTGAAAGTTTCTCCCCAGGAAGATAAACCGCAAAAGACAATATTGTGCATGATTTGCGCCTTTTTTTGCAAAGCGAAAAAAAAAAAAGCCCCCCCTCAAAAAATCGGGGAGAGTGTGGGGAAGCTAGAAGAGGAGAGAGAAACAATCTCTCGTCCACTTTGCAACATTCCTATAGCCAAAAAAATCACTGAAGGAAGTTTGGTTTTTTGTTTTGTTTTGCTTTTTTTTCCTTCTGCCCGTGTTGATCTCTCTCTGTTATTGTTGTTTGCAGCCAGTTTATTTTTGAGCCCACCCAACCCCCCTCCCCACTTTAACCTCCCTGAAAACTCAAAGCAGAGAGACAGTGAATATTTCTGGGCCACATTTTTATTATTATTATTTGCAACTGCGAAGATCTCTTTCCCTCTTCCGCAACAGCCTCCTTATTTCCCCCCCTCCCTTTTTCCCTTCCCTCTGCGCTGATGCCGAAGGGGGTGTTTTTGATGTGGTTGCTTTGGTGGTGATCGTCGCTGACTTTCCAAAGAGGGTGTTTTCGCCGCTGCAGCTGCTGCTTCTCTCCGCGTTGTGTGTGTGCGCGCGTGCTTTTTTTTTTGGTTGCTGCATCGACGCTGGGAAGATGCTTCTGGATGCTGGACCGCAGTATCCCGCCATAGGAGTCACTACCTTCGGATCCTCTCGCCACCACTCCACGGCCGATGTCACGGACAGAGAAGTGGGGCTGGGGATCAACCCCTTCGCCGACGGTATGGGAGCCTTCAAAATCAACCCCAGCACCCACGAGCTGGCCTCGGCCGGCCAGACAGCCTTCACCTCGCAGGCACCCGGCTACGCGGCAGCGGCCCTGGGGCACCACCATCACCCGACCCATGTCAGCTCTTACTCCAGCGCCGCCTTCAACTCCACTCGGGACTTTCTGTTCCGCAACCGCGGCTTCGGGGAGGCGGCAGCCGCGAGCGCCCAGCACAGCCTCTTCGCCTCCGCCGCCGGCAGCTTCGCCGGACCTCACGGACACACCGATGCAGCGGGACATATACTTTTCCCGGGGCTCCATGAACAAGCCACCAGCCACGCTTCGCCTAACGTGGTGAACGGGCAGATGCGCCTGGGCTTCTCCGGAGACATGTACGCCAGACCTGACCAGTACGGCCAGGTCACCAGTCCCCGCTCCGAGCACTACGCCTCGACTCAGCTGCACGGTTACGGCCACATGAACATGAACATGGCAGCCCACCATGGGGCAGGGGCCTTCTTTCGTTACATGAGGCAGCCCATCAAACAGGAACTCATCTGTAAGTGGATTGAGCCCGAGCAATTGTCAAACCCCAAAAAGTCCTGCAACAAAACTTTCAGCACGATGCACGAGCTGGTGACTCATGTCACAGTGGAGCACGTTGGAGGACCCGAGCAATCCAATCACATATGTTTCTGGGAAGAGTGTCCGAGAGAAGGGAAACCTTTCAAGGCCAAATATAAACTTGTAAATCACATCAGAGTCCACACAGGTGAAAAACCTTTCCCCTGCCCTTTCCCAGGCTGTGGCAAGGTGTTTGCCAGATCAGAGAATCTCAAAATACACAAAAGAACTCATACAGGTACGGTAACCTTCTCTGTAGCTTTTCTGTCTGCGAATGGAAGCGCCGAGCGCCGGGGCCGGAGCGAGGCCGGGGGGGACCGGGACGCTGTTTGCCTGAGGGTCTGGCTCGGGTGGGGGAATATGGTCCAGAGCAGCTGATTTTTTTCCGGGAGAGACAGACTCCACGCTCTGCTGCAAAACGAGCTCGGTCACAGCCACGCCAGCACCAGCAACAAAAAGAAAATTATCCCTGCCGAGGCAGAGAGGCAGAAAGGCAGGGTTTGCGGCTGGGATTGTTAGGGCTGGGGGAGGGAAGGAGGGGAGAAGAATCGCAGCAACCTGTCCTGTTAAATTTATAGGTTTTAATTAATTGTTGTTCAGCAGTTTTGACTGCGACAGGATCAGAAATTGTGCTAACTACTGCAGGCAGCTCATCCGTCTCCCCTCAGCAATTCAGGGCTTAGTAAATATTTAATTCCGAGAAGCAATTTTAAATAAACTGAGCCCAGCGCGTTAGTGTGTTGTTGTGCGGAGGTCAGGAGCCGGGATCCCTGAGAACTTTTCCCCATGGCAGGAGGTGGAAATGGAGCAGCCTGTGGCTGGGAGAGCTCTCTCCCCCTGCTTCCACCCCCGAGCCTCGAAAGCCAGCGCCGCTTTTCCGAACGCTTTTGCAGAGGGTTTGTGGGGCTACCCCCGCATTGTATTCCCTGGCCGGATAATTTTCAGTAATGCAAGAAGATACGGGGTGGGGGGGGGAGGGGGAGGGAGGCTGGATGGGAGCGTAAAATATCACGAGAATGAGCTATAAATACGGAAACAAGACACTGAGGATCGTGTGTAAATAGCACCACGCCTGCTCTCCCTTGTAGCGTTCCGAGGAGGAAGACGTGCCCAGGGCTGCAATGAAAATCGCTTTTCCAAAGGGAAAAAAAAAAAAAAAAGTTATTTAGCTCCCTCCCCGCCTCCGAAATGGGCCCTAAGCAGGGGGCACAGCTCCGGAAAGGATAGAGAAGAGAAACAAGGGTTTGGGATTTTGAGCCTCGTTGAAGTTAGAAAGTTGCAAGTGTTTGAAATGGAGCCCTGGGCTTCCGTCCTGCGGTGCGATGGGGACAATGAGCGATCCAGACGGCCCTGCTTAATCAGATCCGTTTCCCCCCTCCTTCCATTTGCAATAGGTGAAAAACCATTTAAGTGTGAATTCGAGGGCTGTGACAGGCGCTTTGCAAACAGCAGCGACCGCAAAAAGCACATGCATGTGCATACTTCCGACAAGCCCTATCTCTGCAAAATGTGCGACAAGTCCTACACGCACCCCAGCTCCCTCAGAAAACACATGAAGGTAAATGGATGGCACCTGGTGTGCGGGGCTCGAGTGCCGCCTCAGGCCTGGCTGGGGGAAAGGGCCGCGGGGACGGCGGGCAGGAGCGTCAGGGCCGTGGGGTGGCGGAGCCGCGGTGCCTGCGGACGGAGCGCGGTCCGGCCCCGGCTTCAGCCCCAGCGTCCGCTCCGGGCCTGCCGGGCCGCGCCGCTCCCCGCCCGGCCGCGCTTAGCCTCGGCTCCTCTAGTAGGGCCTTCTGTTGGTGCGTTTTGTCCGGGAACGGGAGAGGGGGCAGTGCGAGGAGGCAGCCGGTGGGCGCTGCTTAGGCCTTCTCCGCTGGTCAGGGGCCGGTGCCGAGGGGGCGGCCCCGGGGCTACGGCCGGCGGAGACCCTCGCGGGGATGCCCGAGCCTGGGGCTCGGGGCTGGCTCCTGTTGTCTGGCCCATCCCCAGCCTCAGGCAACTGCTGGCAGACCCTCTGTCCTCCGCCACTTTCTATTTCTGCCCGGGTTTTCTTTTGCAGGTCCATGAATCATCTTCGCAGGGGTCCCAGCCTTCTCCGGCCGCCAGCTCAGGCTATGAGTCCTCCACCCCTCCAACCATCGTGTCTCCATCCACAGAAAACCAGACTGCCAGCTCCTTATCCCCTTCCTCATCTGCAGTCCACCACACCTCCAGCCACAGCACGCTTACATCAAATTTTAACGAATGGTACGTCTAAAACGCTAAAAACAAACCAACAAAAAATACAAACCGTAACAAAACAAAAAAGCCCCAAGCAAGAAAACAAATACCCTATTTAAAGACTCAAAAATTAATGAACACTTTGAAATCAGAATTTAAATAGGCAAACAAAAATAAAATGCTGCCAGTAGACCCAGGACTGAATAATATGAAGACTTCATTTAAAAAAAATATTGTCGTCCTTTCTTCCCCCCCTCTGTTTTATTTCTCTTTTCACCCCCTTTTTTATTCTTTTTTTTAAATTTTTTTTTTTTTTTATTCTGCTCTGTTCCAAGGCTTGGTAGGCGAAGGGTTTAGTAGAATGCATAAGAAGACAAGGTTACCAGGGCAAATGCCAACTGTATAGGGATTTACTGGAAACCACTGATTAGAGATGTCCAACTGCATGTCTTCTCGGGCAGCATCTTCCCACCCATCCCCTCTTGTAAATACAGAATTAATAGCTTCAAAAAGAAAAGAACAAAAAAATGTACTGTTTGATTTTGTAAATAGTTATATCGCAAGTTGAATAAGGGGATATGTGGATTTGTNCAACTATTTGTACTGAATGGCAAGAATGTTCTAGTAAATGTGTACCAAAATGTGAATTACTTTGTATTATTACAGTCTAAACGTCGATCTAACAGAATATTATTGGTATTAATGTGCTTTTTTGTATAAAGTGCAACATTTGTCCCAAAGTCCAGTCTAAGTAGTGCAGTAAAATGTTGTTACACGTCCTGTCAAGAAATTCGTATAGTGAAAGCCTGGATCTGCGTGTCAAACTGTTACTTTTGTTTATGTAAAATGATATTAAAAAAAAAAAAGATATAAACTATATCTGTCCGTTGCTTTTGGCAAATACCAGAACATAATGTATATAAATCCTAATTTCCATATTTATCCGCATGTAAAGGTCCGGTTATACTTGTTACAAGATATTCAATATTTATGGCTAGAAGAATTGGTATGTAAAATTTAGTTTACAGAACTGTTTGGTAACATTTCGTACCTTATTAAAGATTCTTAAATCCCATTAATTGTGGTAGGAATTCTTATTCTCTAAGTCAACCTGCTGCAACTCCAACTAGCTTTAGGATATTAGAATAAAACTGTCCCAGTTTTTCACTGCTTTCCATTATGTCATCACTAAAGCAGCGAAGGTGATATAAATGTGATAAATGAAAGGATCCCTGCTGGCATTACTATAGTGTGTAATTAGTATTTATATCAAAATTTATGAAACAAATTTTCGGCCGCAGTATAATTTAAATGACCTTTGCAGACATAGAATAACAACCATAAAAATAACAGAAATAGATTGCATATGCTACATAAATATTAATGTGGGGAATTGTTAAACGAGAAGTGCTGCTCTCCACTCCAACACTGCCCATGAAACTGCACAGACTGGGTCCCTAAATTAAATTAATTCGGCTAACATATATTAGAAGACTTTAAAACAGAAGAGATTTTGGTAACTATTTTAATTTAAGGCATTTATGACCATAACTAATTCTCAGGCAGTGGATTCATTGCTTTCCTTTGGCCTTTTACTCCAGAAAGTACAGCGCTGTTTCACGAAGGCTGTTGTTGTTGTTGTTGATGGGTTTATTTTTGTTTCGTTTTCGCGTTTTTCTTTTCCTTCTTTTTTTTTCCCCCTTCTTTCCTTCTTTCCTTCCTTCCTTCTCCCCCCGATATTCCTTAAAACATGATGTTAATTTAAATCAATTACTTCTTATGTTATTATTATTACTATAATTTTTCCAACGTTAATAGCTTTCTAAAAAATAAATCTAAGGGATAAGAATTATTTTATGTAATTTGATTATCTTTCTATCTCTTTTATTTATTTCTCATTTACTTAAGAAATTCGTTCCATTGGCTGGCGTTGATACAGTAAATTTGTAAATGAGAAGACAATATAAAAAAATCTAAATTACTTGTGCTTAATGACTGTAGCAGAACGCCTTTTCTCTAAATCAGATTGTCTTCCTTGCAGTTTAGTTTGATAGATTTGCAAGCTGTACTGCTTCCACTAACTTAGCTACGGTTGTTGGAACTGTTGGGCTTTGTTCCTGGTTGTAGCTTGCATGATCGCCCCATTAAGCAGACAACATATCAACAGACAACACAAATCATGAGATTGGCTAAAGCTGCGAGGGCTTGTGATATGTCATAGAATGAATTGCACAAACTGACCTTCCAGTAGACCAAGATGACACTTTAACAGCTTCTTTAAAGAAATATTATGCGTACAGCAAGTCAATAGCCATATTAACCGCTCGGGAGGGGCGAGGGGAGGGGGTGCCGGGGAAGCCGCTCTGTGCTCAGATCCGTGCGGACGCTCCTCAGCTCTGGCTATAACCCATCCAGAGCACAGCCTGCCTACCTCACAACAAAACCCCGCAAGTATTTTTCTTTGTTCGTAGCATTTGGGGGTTTCCCCGGGAGCTTTTCACTGTCTCAAAGCACCCCTCTCCCTTCCCCTCAAAAAAGTTTGCCTTCCTCAGATGAAGCCCCACTCCTGCCAGCTCGGCATTGCCGTTTGCTCTCTGCAGCACCCGTGGGAAGGCTTCTCTTTAACTTTACTTTCCACAACATGTTATTATTATAAGGTTAACGTCAGTTTCCAGGGAGCAGAGCGCCACCTTGCAGGGTTTGCGAGATAGAAAATGTTGGAGTCCAGTGGGACCTAGGCAGAAAGTGTTGGTACTTGAGGAAACACAATCCACAGGGAAACGGAGCCAGGAGGAAAAAAAGTGTTTCGTGATCCGAAAACGTTACTCTCTATGAGTCTTTCAGGGTAATGGTCCCACGAACTTGATAAGGCAGTGGTGTTAAAAAAAAGAATAACCTGAACGTAGCTTAAAGGAAAAAAAAATAAAATAAAGAAAATTGTAGAGGTAGTCCGAACCCTTTCACTGTAAAATAAACCCAGAGAAACGTGCCGGGGGATTATATGTTTTAAAGATGCGTATAGCAAGTTTCTTTGAACTTGTGTAAAGTCCCTAGTGGTCGCTTAACACAGATCTGTTACTTATGTGTACTAGAGCACTTAGTCAATGAGCATTCTTTTAAACTTTTGGTCTGAGGTTTGTTTGAGGGTCCTACAGCTGAATTATTTTAGTGGTGGTGTTGCTGCTGCTTTTGTTGTTGTTGGGTTTTTGTTGTTATTGTTGTTGGGGGTTTGGTTGTGGTGTGGGTTTCTTTTTTTTTTTTTTTATCTGGGGTGATGGGGAACGGTGCAATACTGCAATGGTTGGTCACCATCCTGTATATGTTCTGAATTAGCCATGTTCGCTGGGGCTGTAATTGCTAATGTTGAATTCAAGTCCACGCCATGCTTGTGCTGTTAGTTTGGCTCTGGAGAAGGGAGCAGTGCTTTGAAATCCCCGGCAGAGAGGGTATTTTTGCAGGCAGAGAGATTGCGAGGCGTCTCTCGCTGTTTCAGTTCCTAAAGCCAACTTTCTTTTAGGAAGACGCTCAGTGCGGGTTTACTCAAGAAGGCTTGCGGGGAGAAACACGAACCCCAGCTCCCAGCTTCGACAGGGGCCGTGATTTTCTTTCTAATGTCTGGCTCTTGAAATGCTGTCGGGGTGATTGTCCTGTGTGGATTAGGTTCCGAAATGCCTGGGGGCTGCCTGAGAGGGGTCGCGCCGAGCCCATGACAGGCCGTGCCGGCAGCCCCTGGGACTCTCCGCACCGTCTGCTTTCTGGCAGCCAAAACGCTGGGGCTCGACGTCTGTCGTCCGCAGGCTTCCGCGCCCGCGGAGGCTTCCGACGCCGAGGGAGAGTGTTTGGAGATACCCGCAGCAGCACTGCACTGCTCGAGGGAGGGTGCCAGAGAATGTTTGGGGTGTATGTGCGGGGGATCTATGTGCCGTCCCCTCTTAGGTGATGTTCCCGTGGGGCACGCCCTTGTGCTGTTTGCACGCAGACAGTTAAATGCAAAACAATGATCAGGCCCTTCCAGTTCCCCCTCGAAAGATTCACCTTTCAGGTCGCCTTAATGGCTTCTGAATGATGGCTTGAATTTTTTAAAGGCGAGTCCGGCATTCACAAACCAAAGTCAACTTCTTTAAAGCATACACTGTTTGAAATGGGGACATACGCTACGCAATGGCCTCGACTGCTTATCGCCCTTGTTTTAGCCGTATGGAAGTCCCTACACTGATGCATGTAACATTGGGACTTTTATTTACTTTACTGCCTTTCTGGCCTCATTGGTGAACAGCTCCGAGTTTGTAAGTTTTCCCATGTCCAGAGCGCTTGTTACTTTCGGAGCAACTTTCAAACGGAGGAAAGCAGCGAGTCCGACTGCCGGTCGGTGCGGGCGGGCGCGCAGGGGCCCCTGGAGTGTCCTGCGTAGAGCCGAAGCCCCGCTGCAAAGCGCACTTCCAGCAGGCAGGACGGGAAAGGAGATCTCCTCTGGAAAAGGCTCTTGACACAAGGCAGGGCATTTCAAGTGATCTGGTCCTGAAAGTACCAGTGTGCGTTTTACTGCTAGAGCTCAGAGCGAAAAGAATTCCTGAGCGATATGCACATGAAGGAGGCTACAAAGTTTACTAGTCACGTTCTGTGACACCTTTATAAAATGTATGTATCTGCACACATAAGCATCCCGCTCACACTTTCACCACCTCGGTGTGTCCTCACATGGATGTCCCGGCCCGTGTCCGCGGGTGGGAAATGTACGTGTGCGGTAGGTGTACCTCGAAATAAGCGACAGATCCCCGCTGCTCAGGGCGGCGTTTCCGCAGGAAATGAGCACGTTTTCATCAAAACCTGGCAATTGCTCCTGTGCGGGAATTTGCTGCCCGGAGAGAAGACGGGGAGAGCTGGGACGCCCGGTCGGCGCCCGGCGCAGCCGCGCAGCTCCGCTCGCAGAACAGCTCCGCCGCAGCCGAACTCTACGCATGGCCGCGGGCCGCCACCGCGAAAGCAAACATCCTGTGGTGGAGACGGGCACTGACTGTTCTGTGGGTATAATCCACAGGGCACAAGGTCATTGCTGCAGACGGACATACGCTCATCGGAATCACCGTTCGCGTTACTGGTTTTATTAGAAATACATACTATTAAAAAATGTTATCTATCTCTATATAAATTTGTATGGGAATAAAAGAGTGCTGTTTCTAGAAGGACACATATTCATGTGTTTTTACACGGAGGTATATTTTTGAAGGCTCAAATAGCCTCTGTTATTTAATGCAAATGCCTAAGTACAATGGATAGCGTTGGTAACAAAATGGGTGTATTTTCCAAACTCACCCGGAGAGATTAATCATTGAGATTCGTATTTTGAACTAGACACAGGATAGATTTCTTCAACTTGCTGAACGTACTAAAGTGGGTTCCGTTTCACCTCAAAGAGGCTGTGTCCTAGGGTGCGTTGTTTATTAAAAATGGCCAAGGTCTTTATTTTGTATGAGGTAGTTTGTTTTTTTGGTTTTTTTTGTTTGTTTTTTTTTTTTTTCTGGTACACTCTATGGGTCATATTTGGTTCATCTTCGATAACAAGAAACACGATCCTGTGAAGCAAAGGGGCTATTTTTATCATGCAGCTGGAAGCTGTCATCAATTCGTAACATTTATGTCGGCTTTAGAACTATAGTATAAAATAGCATGAAGTTTCCAGATGACGCCCATACTGTAGACAGGATTTTTCAAGTATAATAAATCAAATTAATTACATTTTAGATATATACGATCATACTACCTCTCTGTGAAACTGCTATTAAAAAAAATGTTTCGTGTGTGCAGCTGTGATTGTGCATGTGTTTACATCTCGGGACCCAAACACAGAATTAGCTGTCTGGGGGTAGCTGGAGGGACGCAGAGCACATGATGAACGGTGCACACTTAAATCTGTTTCCACACGTACCCGTTAGCGAGACGTGGGCAAGGCTTTGCTTAGCCAAAGTCTGAAAGTTGTGTAACGGCACGAGTCAGGACTTTAAGATCCCTTCGGATGCTTCTCACTCCCAAAAATCCTGTGAAGGACGCGGCCAAAGGCTGTAGGAAAAATAAAAGGACACCTCCTTCCCACCAGCAAGCCCCCCTCACTCCCCCCCCCCCAGCTCCTCACCCGCCAGGACATGTGTTTTGTGTTTGATATCGCCTCTTTCGGGGGGAGGCCAGGGGGCAGCGGGTAAGTGCGGGGCTCCCCGCCTGAGGACGGTTCCTGGAAATCGCGGCTGTGCGCGGGGGCGGCGTGTGTGCGCGCACCCTCCCGCCGCACACCCGGGCGGCAGCCCCGGCGACGCATGCGCGCCCGTGGCCCGGCTCCACGTGCTGTTGAATATTGATGACTCTCACCGCTTCCCCACCGCCCGTGGAAGGTAACCGTATCTGCCTCCGCCTCCGCGCCCGCGCAGGGGAGGGCCGTCGCCGCACGTACTGCCCGCCCGCCCCGCGCCCTCTGCTCCTCGCCCTCCAGCGCCGCCGGGCCCGGCCCGTCCAGGGCTGATTCCACAGCGCTGTACCCCTGTGCGCATCGGTGCACCTGGGAGGCCACTTTATCTCTTCCCTGCCTTCCCCAGCATGTTGGGCAAACGCGACTGCCTTAATTTAGCGGGTGCTTTAGCAAATCATCGGTTCCCTCCACACAGCAACTCTCAGCTCCGGTGTCCGCCAGCCGAGTTGCTTTCTTGCGGGCTTACGTGGCAAAGCGTAATGGTCAGAGTCGCCAGAAAAGTACAACCTCGAGGGAAGCGAGAAAGGTTTTTGTAATGGATTCCTTTCTGCCTCGCTCTTCTTAGTAAAATCTCATTATACTGTACGGCCCATGGTATTTCATTGCTGTTATATCGACATCGCATGATAAATCCGAGGAACAAGTGCAGGATCTTGTAATTTATTCCGTTTGTAAGCTGCAGGGTTTTTTTAAAACAAATAATAACAATTCCCAGTACTTATTGTTCAGCGACACAAAGTGATTTTAAAGCCTTTTGTACGGTGGCAAAATTACAACCCCTGTTAATAGAAAACTGCTTCTCAATCCTGCTAATAAGGTGGGGTTTTCTTTCCCTCCAGAGGCCGGTAGGGAGCGAGCAGGGCGGAAGCAGGAGCCCTCGGACACCGCGCCAGGCTCCAGGACACACCTGAGAGTGTTGCCTCCGCGCGGGCACGGCCGTGGCCGTACAGCCCGGCCCAGTACCTCCGAACTTCCCAAGTTCCTCCGAAGGCCCTTCCAGTTGGAACGAGGCTGGGTGGAAGTCGCCCAGACACAATTCCCTCTCTCTTTCATCCCCTTCGCCACAGCCCACCCTTCTACATAGCCTCCTCTCCCTTGCCCGGCGCTACAGATAAACGTGAGCCCATCGGTGTATGCGCAGTGGCTGGGTTGTAAAAGCCTATCTGACCAACACCTGGAGTGTGTCTGTGCCCTTCTCCCTGCCCGGCCGAAGATCCCTGCGCGCCTCATCCAACTACAAGAGGTGTCAATAAAGCCCATGTCCATCATGTCGCCTGTTCATTTCAGGAAGGGCAGATCCTGGCCTCAGTTCCCCAAGTGGAAGCTTGTTTCGGGCTCGCATTGTGGACACCACTTACCCCAACCATTATACACAATGTGTATGAGCGCATATTTGTTTCTTCTCCTGTACTAAGCAGGCTTTTTTTTTTTTTTCCCTTCTGTTTCCCCCCTTAGCAGAGGGGGAAGCTCCCTGGTATTTGTAGGGGCTGCGGAAGGGCGTTCAGGAGGACACTGGCACTCGGGCATACACCTGAGCCACGTGCCCTTGCCTTCGGCAGGGGAACCCGTTCGCACCATTTACTTCCCAAGAAAACTGTTGATCTCCAAGTGTGAGGCTGAACCTTTGCATTTAACGGTCATGCCTGCATTGCTTCCCTCGTTCCCTCAGTCTGTTTTTCATTTTTCTTTTTTATCCGGGTTCGTCCCTAAGCTGTGTTTCCAGAGACCCCCGCGTTCCCCTGGCAGTGCTGGGGCAGTCACGAGGAGGGGGTGTTCCTGAGCCGGGACGGTACCGCAGAGCGTTTGCTGCGGGGGGCGGGGAGGGGGGGGAAGGAGGACGTGCCCTCGTTTTAGCGAACTGGACAAGGATGAGCTCTATTATTATTCCTGTTATTATTGTTATAATAAATAAAAATTATCCCTTTGTAGCTTGGAAAGCGCCTGTAAATTTACCTTAAACCTGATTTCTTTCCCAGCCAATGGTCTCAGGGGCCAGCCAGCCTGTCCCTCCGGAGCATTAACCCTTGTGGCTAGCCGGAGTGAGTGAGAAGCTGAGGTTTGGCCCTGAGGAGCTGTGTATGTAGATCTGGCACAGCTTTGCTTCCTTAACTCCTAGATCTTTGTTTTGGTGGCGACCAGGGAGAGCAGGGAGCGCTGTGCTCGCATTTCTTTCTGGCTTTTACACACACACACACGCACACACTTACAAATCCCCCTTTCCAACTTTCTGTCTTTTGCACTTCCCTTCCAGTTTTTTTTCAGTTCTCAGACCTACTGGCAGCATTTGCCGAGATCTAGATCCCCGCCGTGGTAAGTGATGCTTTTCTCCATTGCAAAACTCGCTCAGCTCTCTGCTTGTTGTCCCAGGGATGGGTGTAGAAGCTGTATTTGTTTGGAACAGAATTGCCCAACCCCAGTGGCTTCACGTCAAGCAGCACAGAGTAAAACTTGTCGTGTATTAACTCTGAATAGGAGCAAACAGACCAAATAACCATTGCTGGCTCAGACAGTAGCATGGCACTAATGTATTTTTTTTTTAAGTTTGCAAAGCAACTTTTTTTTGCTTGTTTTGTTATTAGGGGGAGAGGGAGTCTGTGTTTTGGGTCTGATATTTATATTTACATTACACACTAGACCATAATAAACTATACAAAGAATGCAGCTGCCATCTGTGCTTTGTGAACATACAATTATGATGGGGGTTTTGTGCATTCGACCTAAGTGTTGCAGACACAGTGATACCACTCCGCAAGGTTCCTGCAATACCTGAAAACACACTCCATATTTAGGGGGAGGGGCTGGAGAGACGCTGCATTTTTAAACCTTTAAAAAAAAAAAATCAACCACAGTAAATGCCTCCTGGACATTTATTTTTCATGTACAGTATCCAGCTCTGACTGGATCAAATTGACGATTATTCAGATGAAGTTGAATTTGAATAACTTACTGGTTTCTCTCCCCCGCCCTCTCCCATTACCCTCTCCCTCTTTTTTTTTTAATTTTTTTTTTGTTTGTTTAAAAATTAAGAAAACGAAGAGAACCGCTGAGTCCGACTGACCTTTGGCTGACTTAATTTAGCAGGAGACCATTCACAAATAAGGACTGGATAAATTAGACGCTCTAGTTCTCTGTGTAAAGCGATACTCAGCGCCTGGCTCCCACCGAAAGGAGCCAGGGAAAGGGTTACCCTGCGACGCGGGAGCGCCCAGGAAGGCGGCAGGAGGACACTCCCGGCGGAAGGGTGCGGAGCGCCGCCGGGCATGGCCAAGTTCACAGCACGTCCCTTTTGCCGAAAGCTGTCCCTGCGCGCCGCTGAGAAACAAGTCCGATAAACAGCATGCGAATGGTTGCCCTCCCGCAGGTCCCCGCTCCGCAGCCGCGCAGAGTGGCGGGGCTGGGCCCACTGCTTTCAGCTCCGCACTGCCGCCGCTCCGTGCCCGCGGGATCGGTCAGGCCGCGGGGAGACAGAGCCGGAGGCGCGCTGCGGCCTCCCCGCCGGTGCGGTTATCGATCGGCGGCGGAGCGGGGCTCCGCGGGCGGCAGGGAGGGCGCGAGGCGGAGCGGCGGCCCCGGGGAAGCGGTGCCTGGGTGCCAGCAACCAGAACCCCCCACCCTGACTTATTAGCTTGTCAGAGTTTATCTCATTAAGTTGTGCAGGACGTTACTCACATGACAAGGCACGGGCAAACTCTGGAGAGGGCCTAATTCCCAGAAATGGCTATCAAATAAACCCCAATCTCCCCTCACCCCCCCCAAAAAAAAACACAAAAGGAGAGAAAAAAAGGAAGGAGAAAAGGGAAGGAAAGCGCGTTTCGTATTTGAAGCGATCATTTGTTGAGCATCTGCAGACACTGCTGATCTGCTCAACGGTGGCTTGCCAGCAGATTGCTGCTTTAGAGACCACGGAGGATTTTCAGGCGCAGGCTTTTTCCCCACGGGAGGAGGTGAAATCCGTTCCCTCCCTGCAGCGTAGCGGAAGGGGAAAGGGGCACGACAAGGAGCCGACCTGAGCACCTTAGGCAAAACTTCCAGCTGAAGCAGGACCGTGTTCCCAGCCAACAGCAACTCCCTCCTCTCTAATGAGCCGCCTATGTTAATAAATGATGCCTCTGCCCAGGTTCCTCAGCGGTCTGCAGCTGAGTCCGAGAGAATTTGAACCTTTATTTGAAGATGTGTTTTAATAAAACCGCTGTAACGTGGGCATTTTATTAGGAGGTTATTGTTTACAAATTAATACTTAATCTATGAAAAATGTATATTGTACCAAACTAGACTCACCTCTGTGCATTCCTTTCTTCATTTACCTGCATTTTACAACTAAGAACCTAGCTCTACATTTCTCTGAATCATCAGACCATTAATTTACTGGGGATCTAGCTATTTCACCTATATGGATATAATTCTGAATAAACTCAGAAGAAATGCAAACCCATATTATATTTTGTAATTTTCTCTCCCCCCTCAACTTTTTTTTTCTTTTTCCTTTTTAATTGGTCTGTGTTGAGCAGTGCCTTCAGAAACTTCATTATCTAAAAGGTAGACCTAGAGGGCAGGGACCTTGGGAATAATTCCCCTTTATTCTTGAACTTTCTAAACTCAGAGCAGGGTCGAACATGTCCTCAAATCTGCACCTTACATGAGGAAACAAATGATGTGCCAGACACGTCACTTCTAGTGAAAAAATACAGACCAAATGCTGTAAGGTTGAGAATTGTTTCTTGCATATTTTACAGACAGAAAGTAAAAGGGTCACTGTGCACAGATGTTACTGTATATCTCTTCCTCCATTTTATTTCAAGTAGATTTTACTAACAATTCATAGCAAAAAAATGAACAGCCACCCTGACAGGATACCTTGGCAGGCTGCAGGCCAAACAAGCTCAAACAGCTCATATGTTAGAAGTAAACTTGGACTAAGTGTAACATTTCTGAAAGAAAACCTTTTTTTTTTCCTTTTTGTTTTTTTTATTTCTTCTGCAAATAGGTATTTGTTTGCATTTAAATTTTCACCTTTCTTTGACTTCCATGAAAGGTGAAAATTTACATCCAAGTCAGCATGAAATATCGTAATGGAGGGTGGTTGCAGTAGAATTTTAGGTTTTAAGGTATTGTACATTACAAAAACCAACCAAAAAAACAAGTCCTAACAGATAAAGTACGGTTTCTGCTTGGCCTCTGAGAAAGCTATCATCTAGGAAATACCCTCAAAATATTCATCTGGTAGATAATGCGAGTGCTGAATAGAAATATATTTCCACCAGCTCCGCAATACAAATCAAGAAATACTGTAAATATCATATTATTGATAAATTAAGAATTTGGAAAAGCAATGCCAGCATCACAGCGCTCAAGGTATTGTTTCCAGTTTATAAAAGTACATGTTTAACTATTTAAGTTTGGGGTTTCCTTGTCTTAACTTTATGCTTTATTGAAAGCTGTTGAACCCTTAGACTTCTGGCTACTTGCCTGTTAGGTTTAGGAAGTGGGGTTTTAATACAGGCTGTTAGAAACCTATTGCAAGTGTCTACACTTGTATCAAAATCATAATCTTTCACACAGGTGAGTGAAGCAGGTCATTTACTTACAGCTATTTTAGTGTCAGTCGTATTTTTTTTATCTAAACAGATTTAGTTATTTACCTTTATTTAGCATGAGTTCTTGCAGCAGGACTTGCACTGAGGTGAATATCCCTAATATAAGCATTTAGAATTGTCTGCCTAGTTTGTTTAAAATGCTTGGGGTATTTTTTAAACTAAACTAAATATATATGTGTATATATATATATTTAATGATGATTACGTTTCTGCTGTGTTATTTGTAGGAATTGTTTAATCTGTATGTTTGTTGAATATATAATCTGGTTCACGCTTCCACAAACATTTTTAATCATATAGTAAATTTTGGAATGATCCTATAAGGAGCAATGGACAAGGGCTGTCAGGAAGTGTAGCTACAGTAAACTGGTGAAACATATGAGGGCTGAAGTAAGAGACTGAATCGAACCCCACTGAAATCTATGGGAGACTCCTGTGGAGTTGGAACAGGCTTCAGGCACAGTAAAATGACTGTACAGGCACAGCAGTTTTCACCTCGAATTCCGGTTTCACTTTGGTTTGTGGCACATTATTTAGAGGTAACATTCCTGAGCTAGATTAAAATTTATTGATTCTTGTCTGGCATAAAAATATCTGTTTGGATGTAAGTGACAATAGAAAGGCTGCACAGGTATTGCAGAGCTGATGGAAATTATATGCAAGGGTCAGTTTATCTGAGCAATGATTGCTTTCAGGATATTTCTTAAACTATTTTTATGTTAGATAAAGGTGCATTTTTGTATGAATGTGGTGACTATCTGAAAGATTTGGTCAGATCCTTCCCAGTAAACCATTTTTTTCAGCCCCATGACTAAAAGTTGAAAATTGAACAGATTCCCAATATATAATCTTCTTTGCCAAGGAGTAACAGCAATGAAGGAAACAACGCCATCCATCCCCCTCCCAACCTTTGCACTGTTCTACAAATATCACTTAATTCCCTGATAATATTGGAACTTGACTGTGAAAATGCTATTTTCTGCTAGGAGAATTCAGATGCAGTAAACACTGCTACAGCAAATGGAGTGTTTCTGTTGGGATATGCTATAAATGGGGTTTAGTCTGTTCCCACTGGAGCCGTAAGTTTAGGATCAGATCCTGCTTAATACCATATTTTCTCCTTCCCATGATACCTAGTGACTGTAGCAAAAAGTACAGATATTTAAAAAACCCTACTAATTTAAAAATATGGATTTACTTATCTAGAAAAATCTCAGTATCATTGAAATTTTCAATTTTTTCCTCTCATTTGCAAATAATCTAGAGACTCCTTTACAAACTTAGCTTCACATTTAGATACTCTGTTAAAGTTCTATTATGTACTGAAGAATAGCACTTTTAATTTAAAAATCCTAACAACATGAAATTGTGAAGAGTTGTCAGTAGTTGCAGAGGAAAGGCCAAATTCTTCCTTTCTTAATCTGGCAAAATTCCCTTTGATATTAGTACCATGTTCTTTATGAGGCTCAGAGATGTATTTTAAGACCCCACCAATTGGAAGGAAATTGTTTTACTCTTGCTGCAGTGTTTGCCTGCTGGCAGATAGTAGCAATCAGAAAGCTGTATGCTTCTAGTTTTTCTGGTCATAAATCAGGAAATGTTAAGATGAAATCCTAAATGTTTCAAAAAGCTGTAAACAACTTACTTCTGATACAGAAGAGAAACAAGAATGAACTGGCATCCCTCTTCCAGGCAGGACTTTGAATTAAACTATAGGAAAAGTTCTGAAGCCTTTTAACTTTTCCTCAGCCAAAGCTGTCATTAGTTGAAATATTATTTTTACCTTTAAAAATATGATGAAAGGACTTTATAATCCGAATATGTTTATATTGTGTACATCTAATAAAGAAACAAAATTCCCATCTGACATGCCCAAATAAACAGTGATCCTATTTGAAGTTCCCCTCAATAAGTGTGCTAAATGCATAAAGTATTTTGAGTAAATGCCATGCAGCTGTTTGGTAGCTTGCAATTACTGTGGTATTGTGTCTGCCTGCATTTTGTGTGCTGCTATAAATCCTGCAAGTGGACACTGCTATTTCTGACACATTGTGCTGCATTTTCTTTAAGTCTACAGGTTTTGTTCCAAGTACATGAAAATAATGAAACATTATAAATATTAGATAGTCTTGCTCTAGTGTGTGGTGCTGTAAATCCCTGGAGATTTACAAAAAGACAGTGACAACATGAATGCAATTACACATGATACTATTTTATGAGCTAATTCTATAAAAAAGCATCTTAGCTCTACACTGCCAATAATTTTTCATGGCAACTTTCGGAATGTCCCATGGAACCTTTTAATAGCTTAATTATTTGCTCATCCCAAAATAAATTCGCACATGGTTAGAATTAGACAAAAGGCCTACCACTGCTTATGGAGGAGTTTTGCTTGAAAAAGAACTCAATATAGAACCAGTTATTTCAGAGCTCAGACTAAAATACTGAAATACTGTGATATCTGCCAGGATCCTCTGTTCTGGCTGTGTACCACAACCACCTGTGCACTGCAAAGCTTTTCTGCTGCCCTCTGTCTGTAGAGGTTCTAGGCTGGTGAAGGAAAGATATTTCCTCTCTGAACCTTAGTTCAACAGGTGACTTTGAAATGATCCATGAATTCTTCTACTTTTGTCAAGTTATGATCAATAGCTAGTGTGGTTCTAGAAAAACACACAGAGATATTTTCTCAAGGCATGCTAATTTAAAAATAGACTTGGAAAAACACTTCTAGTGTTAGGGGATTCAAACAGTTCTCAGAAAACCCCCCCAATTTTGGAATTGTTACGTTACAGCAGCTGTTATAATCTGTTATGTAAATCATCTGGGAATTTAATCAAAATATTTTGTAAGACAGTTTTGGTCAAATAATAAATATATTGTCATTTAGACTGAATGTTTATCTGGAGGTGTTACTGCTATCTGATGAAAGGGAAACCTTAGAGTATTCCTTATTGACTGATGAGGATTTAATATTTATGTATAGTCACAAACGCCCATATATCCGTTCAAGAGAACACATTTCTCAAAACTGGGTGTTGGAAATTATGTTGCTGATCAATACCAAGTTATATTTGTCCTCTAAGTATCACCTAGATATTCTCAGCAAATTTAGTCAGAGATACTAAAGGATAAAATATGTGAAAAATCCCAAAAGCTGTCAGTGCCTTTAGTCAGGTTATTATTTACTTTAATGTTGTTTTATATCACCATAAACCTCTCTGCAGAAACTCAGTGGTTACTCTTCTTTGTCTGTGTGTTGTAAACTGTCTTTTAAAGAAATAAGAATCAGGCCCTTTAATTAATTTTTGCCCTTCTATAAGGAGTATAGGTTGCTACTGGTGCAACATGCCAGTTCAACCTGTTGACTAAAGTACAGTAGGATTCCACTAAGGACTGGGATGCATGCTGCAGATAACCGCATTTTACAAACTAGTGAGTAACCAAAAAAACACCATAAAAATCAAGGATAGTGCATAATGAAGTATACTTTATTCATTTGTTTCTACAACCATGTATTAATTTTAATTATTTTTGTTAATAATTCATTGGTTGTTAGCACATGGAGCTTTGATATGTGTTTTTTTAAAAATTATGTTCTAATAATCAAAGCTCCCATTGTAGTGCTCTGAAATTTAGTCTGTTGTGAGAAGGTAGTTGAGTGCTGCTTTCTTTAGTGGGAGATCTCCTTTAAGATCCAACCTTTAAGAAGTTCCTAGAGTCCTCGGGCCAGACAGATCCATCCTGGTGGAGATGCTGGGGCTTGGGAAGGTCACTGTAGCTGGGCTGGCTGCTTGCCAGTGCTGGCTTCCAAAGAGCCAATGAAGAGAAAGAAACTCATCCCAGGCAGGTTAGAGCAGGAGCCTGACTTGGGTGCTCTTGGCCTCTCACTGGAGGAAACCTCTGTCTTCTGCTCCTTCAGTCCCTGTTCTTTCCTCCTCCTTTCCCAGTTCACAGAGCAAGACCAGAGCATGAATGTCACCAAACCATATCTTTTACCCGTCTTGTTTTGGTGTAATGTCTAGCAATGAATCAGGGAGTGAAAGTCCACCTCCAGTGCCAGTTACTGCCTGCTGCCCAGCTGGGCTTTTTATGTCTGTGGGATGAACTTCTGTCTCTCCTCAGCTCAATTTGGAACTCTGACATGGAGAAGAACATCCCCTTAGGGCTTTCACTGCTTGCCATTCCTTCAAGAAATGTACTGTTTTGTAAAATATCAAGGTAAATATTGTGTGCACGTATAAAACCTATGTGTGATGTGCATGTTCTTTTTTCTCACTTTATGTTTAATTTTTCCTTCTGTGTGCTAGCTTGTCATCTGGCAGCTCCCTAACTTTCAGTTTTTAAAACCATTTCTCTTTTTTCCTTTGATCGATGGATGGTCTGCTAAGAGTTCTGTATTATTGTCAGCTCAAGTTTGGATGGTAGCAGCGACAGACCACTAACCATAATTGTGTTGCTGTTACCACTGTAACAAATTTGTGTCATTTAGCTATTTTGAAGCTTGGGAAGTGCATAAAGGCAAATGCAATAATGATGAATATTTATTATACTGCTGTGGGATCTTGGGTTTAACTGTGAATTCTGCAACATGAATTCTGCAAAACTGTACTTAAAATGTAGCAGAGTGGATTTTATCTGAAAATAGGGGAGAACAGTGAAAAATGTTGCTGGAAAAATAGTTATGACTGCAGAAGATACTTATTTTTATAATTTTAATAGTAACAGTGTTATGGATAGTCTTCTTACAAAGACTGAAGTAGGAGACAGATGCTTGATCTGACCTTAAGTCAGTGCATCAGTGTTTGACAAGATGCTAAGCACCACATGAGGTGCACAGATTTCCCTCATTTGACAGTATTCAACTTATTGCAGGTTTATGCCCCAAATATCTGTCTTTCTTGGAGACCTTATTAGAAAAAGGAAAATTTTAGCCCCTTCACAGTCTCAGCAGAAGCAAGCCTGTTCCTGTGTCACACAGTCAGGGCAAATGAAGGCTGTGTCCTTCACGGCTTCTGAGGCTGGTGGGGTATTACTACTCTACTTGAAACATGACATTAATGTGCATAACACACGCAGAAAATGTATATTTATTGGCATAAAACACACTAATTTTAGTAATTTCAATGTATTGACAGATCCTTGATTTTTTTTTACTCATGTTGATAATATAGTGGGCATTGGAGACTTGAGGTGATGAATTGTATTTCAGACAATTATCTTCTTCTGTAGAGGCATAGTAGGCAGAATTTATCACATATGGAAGAACGGTGTAAGAATGGAGGGATCTTGATATTTTCATTTTCACATTAGTGAGATCTGCAGTTTTCTTACAACTACTAATGTTTGAGTGTGAACTGTAAAGTAATTGTGAAATATTTCAATAAAAAGTGCACTCTCTTAATATGCTGAGTCTGATGGACCATCAGTGCAACTGGGGACACACTGGTCGGTTTAGATGTAACCATTTGGCATCAATGCACTTATGTCAAGAGTGACTAAAGTTAAATCATTTTGGAGGTTTAAATGGAGGCTAAATAGACCCCAGATCATCTCATGACTCCTGCAGACAAACAGGTGACTTTCACTCATTCAAACCTAGCTACTGGTTGTGCTTCTTCCTTGTCCTGTGAGAGGGTACAAAATATGACTATTTCTAAATAAGAAAACCTCAGACATTTACATAAGAACATCTTTCAAGGTCATAAAGTATGTGTGTTGAAGACAAAAGGGTATTAATTTGACCATAATTTGTGTGAAGGCTTTCAACAAGGCACTGGAATGCATATTTTAAAGATTTTTTTTTTTCTCTAGTAATTTAATTTCTCAGGAAATGTTGTCATTAATATTTCATTTTGAGCACTGGGATGCAAACAGTGTTACCCATGTTTCTCTTTACTCCTGATGGTACAGCCTATTTGTCCCCTGGTAAACACAAAGGTGGTTTGGTTTTGTTTTTTGTTGGATTTTTTTTTTTTTTTAACATTATCTTCCCCTCCCTTATATAAAGCATCAATGTTTAGAAAGGCTGGAAAAATAATGAGATTGGAGAACATATGAAAAACTGATTTTTCCAAGTGAAATTAGAAACAGGGTCTCTTTAACATGGAAATTTGGTTTCTCTACAATTTGAGGACTCATTTCTGCAACTGTCACATATGTAAAATTTCCAGTGAAGTCAAAGACGCCTTTGAATACAAAGAAACAGCACAATCAAGCTCTGAATATATATATATTCCATATGCTTCTCTCTCTCTCCCAGTGATGTACATGTTATAGTAATTTCATCCAGATAAAACTGTCATCATTTTAATTTTTACAGTCCTTATACTGTTTAAAAAATGAAATTAATAAAAACAATTTCTAAGAAGATCAACTCATCTCCGTGAGAGCATTTAATTAGCATCTTGATTTTTTATTTTAAACTGTAATGTGAAATATTGCAATGTCAGGACATCCTTGAATGATATCCTAGATGTATTGTTTGTTTGGAATGGCTTGAAATCACACAACTTTACTGAATTATAACCAGATAAATATATTTAAGCCTGAGGGCAGGAAGTCCTGGCAGCTGAGACATGGGGAACATGCAGTTTGTCCATACTAGATTCTTCTGTTCCCTTTTACTAATAAATCTATTGGAAAGCTTTGTTTTCACTCTCTGCATGAAAAATAAAGTCTGTCTGTAGTACCATATTACTGCTTGGTACTGATGTTTGTAATTCCACCTATTCTCATGGAGAGATGAGACTTCTGTGAACCAAACCTCATCAGGTCAGGTCTTGTTTGGGTTGGTGCTTATTCCAAGGCAGGAAAAATATCTCATATCACAAGTATTATGGGATTGATGAATCACACCTCAGCTTCATAAGGTCATCTGCAACAGTTAAATGAGCTGCCAGGCCACCCACCTTGATTTTTGATTTTCCAGAGTTTCTAGTTTTATTTTCTATTTACTCATTTAAGAATATTTTTTCCCCCATCATGTCTTGTACAAATTAGTTGAGATGAGACTGTAATAAGTCAGGGTAGCCCTCTTCGCATGTTTGTACAACTCTCTGTTTGGCTGAACCCTTTGATAAACAATTTTTCCTGACAGAACATGTGCTGTGTGACAGATATTTTTATGAGGTAGCCTAGGACAGGGCTAATCACATCACTGTGTCTCAGGTTTTGACCTTATCACTGTTGTGCACTGAGCCTAAAAATTGTACACTAGCGACCACACTGCAGGAAAATAAATGGGAAATGACATTTTAGTTAAAAAGAGTAAGTGGATTTTATTTTATTGAAACTTAAGGTTATATGACTTTTATGTATTGTTCTTGTATGCATGTAATTAAATAGCTGCTGTGTTGCCATCTCAATCAATTAAAAAAAATACAAAAAAAAAAAAGGAAAGGATTTTTCACTTGCCAGGACCCAAATCATGGTTGTGCAGCTGTTTTACATTCAGGCCCTTTAATGAAGCCAGTGGAATCTCTACCTGGAAAGCAATGAGAGAATAATATTCTTATGTGAAACATTGATTATAACATCTGTAATAAAGCAGGCTAAATCATACCTTTGCCTTTTAAAATCATAAATAGCATGTTAGCTTTTAAAAGCAGCATTTGTCCTTTTGAAATCTTTTCATGTCAGACTGCTTTAACAAAAGCCCAAGTAGACCCCCTCTGTACAGCAGCTTGATTAAGAAAAAGTCATTACAAAGTCTTCAATACATATATATAATGAAAAGAAATAAATAAATGTGAGCCTGGTAATTCATTATTGGTATCAGAAACAGAGGAATTTGTGCATACAACCATCATTGTTTCCAAAGGATATAATAATATAAGCTATTCTTATCTGATTACCTGCATATATGTTTTATACACGTGTATAAATACACTCGTGCAGATTGGTGACATAATCTTTAAGAACCTGTGTTTAAGAACATAATTTTTCACTGATGCACTAAACCTCTTATTTCATGGATATATTGGCACCTTTTACAGTGATAACCTGACTGTACAACGTGAGAGACAAACTGACAGTACTGGTAAGTATCTTTCTTACACACGAAGCAGAAATAGTTCCTGAAAATTCAGAAGCAAGAACATGTATTACTGCAAACAGGAAAATAACAGTTACTTGCAAAATGTCAGGCTGCAGAAAGGGATGTGGTTTGGAGGGAAATTGGCCCCAGCTTCCAGTGTAAGACCATTTAAACCCAACATACTGCCTGGTAGCCAAATCTAATCCACATGTGTGTGACCTGCAATGCCCTGGGAAACCTTCAAACTGCATCTGGTGCTCAGGCATCAGTTCTGGGGTGCTTCTGGTGAGATATTGAGGTGAAAAAGAAAGAAACTCAAATTCAGAAGGAATGGCTGCACCATAGTGTGTTTCCTGATCAAACTCTGACTCCAGTGAAAAATTCTCAGCCCTTTTATCCCCTTGTATTTTTTTCACAGCACTCACCTCTGGCATGGAGCTCTTCACAGTCCAGGCATCAGGCATCCACCATCCCCTTCCACTTGGCCCCTGCTTCAGCCCTTGGGCAGGCTGGTCCCCAGGGTTGCCCAGACATCTTCCGCCAATCGTTGGTCCAGCAGGCACCTGGAGACCCACTGTTGAGAGGGGGGCTTGTGAGGGGAGCTCCAGATAAAATCAGAGGCTGTTTCTGGTTGGGAGAAATCAAAAGACAGGGCTTCTCCCAGCATCTGCCAATCAATCAAATTGAACACACAGACCAGTGGCCAGCCCTGGAAACCCTCAACTCTAATTTACACTAACACAGTTATCTTTCTCTGATGTTGTCTGAGAGACACAGGTCCCAGATGTTACCTGCTTAATAATTATCCTATTTCCCAAGGACAAAGCTCCCTGCAGCTCCTGGACTGAGGGCCAGGCAGACACCTGGTGTAGCTCTTCAGAGTTGTGCTTTGCCACCAGCAGCTGATAGAGCACATTGGAATAGCTGTGCCTTGTGTCCTCACCTCCAAGAAGGACAATTGCATTAGGGGTTGTTTCCACTCTGCCCTCCCTCCTCCAGTTTTTTATTAGGTGAAATAAAACAGGTGAGCTTTAGGTGGTGGTCTAGTGGTTAGGATTCAATGCTCTGACCACCGCAGCCTGGGTTCGATTGCTGGTCAGAGAAGCTTTGTAGTGACCTAGTCTAGGGAATCCTGCTCTGGCAGGGGGGTTGGACTAGATGATCTTTCAAGGTCCCTCCCAACCCCTGGCATTCTGTGATTGTGTGAGCCACAGTGATCAAAGCCAACTATAAACATAATTTTGCTGCCCTTCCTTTTTATTGTTATGATGCCACCTGTCATAAAACAGAGATAAAATAATTTGGACTGAATTTGTATCCCACAATATATGAAGATTTCAGCCTGCTGTGTCTGCTCCATGCATGCATGATGCACGGGGCAGAGGATTGCTCATTAGGGTGATTAGTTGCAGTGATACAAGGATGTACGAAACAATGTGAGGGCAACGCTAACATTTCCCTCTGGCTTGCAGTTTATTGTGTCCAATGTAACAAAGGGATTGATGACCTCTAGAGCCTAATTCTCATCTCACACAGTTGACATGGATATTAAACACACTGTAATTGACCTCTCCTGATTTATAACAGAGTAAGTGGACTCAGATTCATTCTGAATTAGACAAGCTTATCCACAGCTTCCAGATGTTGACAATGCAATTGGTCCCTGAGTGGAAAGAGAGGTGTTTCCTCAAGCACATATTAAATTTCTATTCTCCAATACTTCTTTGTTTTAACTTTGCCCACCTGCTGGCATGTCATGGTGATAATTGGACATTTTGTTTTTCGAGTCATATGTAGAATCTGCACCCAACTCATTGACATATGGATGAATAAGATGTTGGAAAAAGAGGATAAATACCTCCACTACAAGTGTTGTAAATAATTGGTCTTAAACAAAAATATACAGAGAAAACAGAGAAAGTGGTGTTAAATGCACCTTGGTTGTCTGCAGTGGAATAAAAGACAGATTGATAACAATTATTTCCACCAGCTTTAAGCCTGAAATATGAATATGTATTAAAATACTAATTTACTTTAAAAAGTCTCTATTTTATTAAAATATCATTATTCATATTGGAAAGTTAAAAGGCAAAACTACAGAGCTGCTGAGGTAAAATTCACATTTATTGTCCACTGAAGGTGATGGAAATTGAATTTGTCAGGAAGCTGATTGATATCTAGAAGTGTTTTCTTTTCAGTGACTGGCACTGCTGAGTTACAACCATCTATCATCTAACAGGTAATTAGTCAGATTTCTCATCATGAGCCTTCAATCCTGCTGTTTTATTATTGAAATACCACAAATCAGTAGGCATCTGAATGCAGATAAAGTTCTCCGTCATGGTCTTAAGGACAAAGACAACATTTCGCAACTCAGCTGTACTAAGTTTGAATAAAAGTCACTGAAATATGAGGCATGATGTTAATATATATGGGAAAAAGAGATTCTCTAATACATCATCAATGCTGACTTTTTTTTCTGTAAAACAACATTTAATATTAGAAATATGTCCCTGTACAGAAGGAGGTTGGCTGAGGTTAGAAGACTGGACCTTAAAAAGGTAAGGTAGAAATCAGCCTCTCTCTCTCAGAAGAGCCTCATCCCTGTTTCTCCTTACCCATGGCAGACATCAGCTCCTCCCATGCAGGAAACCAAGCTCTTCCTGGTGGTTCTGAGAGAAACCAGTTCTGCTCTTGCATACATCTATGGTAGTTCTCATTTACCTCCAAAGAAAGCAAGGCTCAAGTCACTCCGCTTGGTCCCACTTGAATGCGGATGGGAGTGGAGTTCATGACTCAGGCCACAGCAGGCCCCAAGAGTCTGTTTTAAACAAAAATAGCTTTGTTGGGAAGTTGTTGTAAACTCTTCATAAATGGTTGAGTGTACATTTGAAATATTACCATGCTTCAGCAAAAAAAAAGATAAATTATTTGATAACACAGTTATCTACATGACTGTGATAAGATTGATTTTTTACACACCCTTCCTCCTCTTGTCTCTTCAAAGTGTTGATTGTAGATACATAGCAATTGTACAAGAATTACTAGATAAGAACTTAAGAAAGTAAAAATAAATTATTACTAGAGCTTCAGGAAAATAAGCAAGATGAACTGATTACTAAACGTGTTACACTCCATATTCTGACTTTGTACTCAGTGTCTACAAGGAAACTGAAAATATGTTGCTGTTCACCCTTAAAATATTGCTTTTGTAACAGAATACAACTGCATGAACTATTATTAGTAAAAGCTTATTAAGAGTTTGGTTTTGGGACTAATTGATCTAATGCATCTGCACAACTCATAGCACTAGAATGGCAGCAACCTTGGTGTCTTCAGGAAGTCCAATCTATTTTTTTTGAGCTTAATTCTAATGTGAAAAAATGTATGTTTTTTTGTGGAACTTTGGGTTCATAATATTCCATCCCTCTATAATACCAAGACACAACAGCTTTTAGTTGTTAGTGAGTCATAAATGTTGTTCTCTTCCAAAGAACCTCCACTGTTGAATATGTAAATTTTTATATACCTCTATAATTCTGAGTTAGAAATGATAATTCACCATAACTGATAATTGTTCTAGGTTTATACAGCACATCAGAAAACAATTGCTAAGCAAGGTAGCTAGCTATAATAAAAACTATTTTGATCCAAAATGTCAGAACATTTATAGAACAAATAAACTGTCTACAAAGGGTGAAATAACTTTTGCATACCCTCAGTAATAGTGGGTGGCTTAACTTTCTGGGACTCAGTATTTGCTGCTTTACCATCCTGGTTGTTTTCTGTATATGCTTTTTGAAGAAAGTTAGGATGGAAAAACAGCTTCATGTGTGTTGTGTAGCTCTTTTCATTCATTTTAGTGATGGAAGCAAGTGATGGAGGATTTCTTCAATTTTCACTGCTGAACTGGCATAAATATGAGGGTTTAAGCTATGTTCTACTATGTTTGGGTTTGTCAAGAAATATGGTAATTGCTTATTAACTTCCAAAAAAGTCGAGGTTGGTATCAGTAAGGGCAGACATTTATGTCATTGAAGAAGAACAAGAGCAACATAACATAATTTCACTTTGGTGCCACTAGTCTGAGAATTAAGGAAAAACACTATTCTCCATGAGTTGCATTTAATTTTATAGGACACCTTAAAAACAAGGAATATAAAATCCCAGGATGATAGTTATGTTTAAAAAACATTCATAACATGAATCCATGTCTTTAAGTAATTAACAATGTCCTTATAAAATTAAAAAAATTCTTGGTTTTAGTCTGTGCATCTTTATTGGTTTCATTATGCTCTTGAGAATTTAAATGGAGGCAAAAGTTAATTCTTTGGTCTTTGATTATGCAGTTTATCTTCTGACATTGAATATATAGTTCCATTTTTTTTTACTTTAAAAAGGGATCATGGCAATTTTGATACTGATCATCAAAAGGTCAAAGGAAGTGATTGTCCTGCTCTACTCTGCACTAGTGTGGCCACACCTCAAGTATTGTGTGCAGTTCTAGGCTTCAACCTGTTGCAGAGTGTCCAGAGGAGGGCTATGAAGATGATGAAGGGTCTGGAGGGGAAACCTTATGAGGAGCATCTGGGGTCACTTGGTTTGCTTAGCCTAGAGAAGCAGAGATTGAGAGGAGACCTCATAGCCATCTTTAACATCCTCACAGGGGATAGTAGAGAAGCAGGGACTGATCTTCTAAATCTGGTGGATAGCGATAGGACTAGGGAAAACAGGGTGAAGTTGAATCAAGGGAAGTTCAGGCTGGAGATTAGGAGAAGGTTCTTCACTCAGAAGGTGGTTGGGATCTGGAACAGCCTCCCCAGGGAAGTTGTCTCAGCACCATGCCTGACAGAGTTCAAGAAGTGTTTGGACAATGCTTTCAGGCACATGGTGTGGTTCTTGGGGTGTCCTCCACGGGTTTTAAGAGGCGGACTCAATGACCCTATTAGGTCCCTTCCAGCTCAGTCAACACTATGATACTATGATATCATGACACTGAGTATCATGTGTTAAATAAGTCAAAGTATTTGAGAGCAGTAGGATTTAAATCACAGTGTATATTGCTGGATAACTTATATGTGAATATTATATTATGGTATTTAATTTAAAGTTGTTCCTTAAGATTACTTTGTGTTGCAGAGCCAAATAATTTTGAATTATGAATTTGTTGCATAAGCTTGTGCTGACATTGTCACACGTGAGTGAGAGGCTGAGGCATGATTAACAGTGAAAGAGAGGAGTGTGTATTAAAGAGACAGCTGAAAGGGGAAGGAAGATAACCTTGTTCCATGGATTAAGTTTGGCATGGAGGAGGATCAAAACTTGGGAGTTCTGAATAACCTCAGACTTTTGGGGAGAGTGAAATAGAATTTATGCTTTGTAGCTGGGACTCATCTCTCAAGTAAATGCTCCCTGCAGAGAGGATCAAATAACCTCTTGATGGAAAATGCAAACAAAAACCCAACCATGAGCCACAGCTTTGCTTTACTATCTGGCAGTGCAAATGGTCTGTTTTAGACAAATTTTGGATAGCTTGTGTGTTTGGATAAACTTACTCTGTCAAGCTATTCATAAACAAATCCTTTATTTTGCAGCTCTTCTACAGGCCAACCTTTACAGTCCATCTGTCCACAAGGACAAACTCATGTCTTGAGAGGATGCAGTGAAAAGAATATATAGATAAAGATCAGGAGTCATATATGAAATCATTGGCAGAACATATGATAGCTATCAAAGAAGGGTGCAACATATTGGCAATAATAAATAAACCAGAAATCTCATGTCATGAAAACATGTAAACACTGAAGACATCTAATGCTAAATGCTACTTAGATAAAATTCCATTTTCAAAATGATTCAATGCATCAGAGAACCATTCTCTGGCACTACCCTCATGGACACCTGGGTAGAGGCAGGCAGCTCACTCCCAGGCTTTACAAAACACCAGTGAAGAACTAGGGGCCAGATCTGGAAAACAAGATGAAAGAAAACCTCTTCCTGGGCATGGCAAACCTTGGAGGCTCATGTCTGACTCCAAAGGTGGCTTTCCTGTAGTTTCACCAAGGTTTCTTTGCACAGAGCCAACATACCTCATGGTGCATTCAAGTGCTGTATCTGCTGAACTTGAATGCCCCAGGGACATGGTTGGGGCACTGGCAGGGGATGTTGGGTCATGGAGCAATAAGAAAAGTTGGGATTTCTCTAAGTTATTAAAGGTTAACAGGGTTTTTGAAGGGACATTTCTAAGCAATTGTTTGTAGTCTCTGTCAGGTTTACTGAATTTTTGTCTGCAAATATGAGTTATGGTCACTGGCAATGCAGTTAGTTGAATGGAATGAGACATTCGTACTTCAATATAGTTCTGCTACTTTCAAGCAGCTTGAACAAGTTGCTGATGTGATTGCTGTCTCTGGCTTTGCATCTTATAATTTAAACTAATTGACATTGCTCCTGGCTGTGCTTGTTCCATAAGCAGTGAGCATTTTGATTCTTGCTTTACTCTTCTGTCTCCCATCAAGCAAGCACCTGGCTGAAAGTCAGGAGACCACTGATGGACCCTATTAAGATGTTGATAAGATTTATTCTTAAGCAATCACCTTTAAAGAGTTGTTAAGTGAACACTGCATGGTTTCTCCTAAATGTATCTTAACCATCATTTGCATCAATAACAGCTTCATCTATTATGGTCTCATTGCTCTCTAAATGGAGAAGCCTTGTTCAGTCCAAATCCCCTTCTCTCTCCTCCTATCTCTTTGGGGTTGATGGTCTGTCTCCAGGCACTAGTAGTATTCGTTATGAGCATTGTAACATCTTCTGCCAGCCACTTGACAACCAAGAGGTGTGCTAGCTCCACAGCTCAGAAGACTTTACCTAGTCACTGCTCAATGTCTAAAACAGGCAACTCCGTATCATTGGCACAGCAAGGGCCATCATGCAATGAAAAAAAAGGGAGCTCTGCTGACTTTCTGTCCTTTCTTCATAGTCTGTTGCCAGGACTCTCCACCACAGTGGTTTCACTACAAACTTCCATATAGCCATAATCAAACAGAACAGGCCTGTAACAGCCAATACCCTTAAATCCCCTTAATTTTGGGGTTTTGTGGCTTGGCTCTCATGTGTGGATGGATAACATACTTACAGCCTTATTTAAACACAAGTACAGAATAAATAGCTGTGATCAAGTGGGAGGTGACACTTTACAGAGGGCTGGTGGAACAAAAGTGACAGTGGTAGAGGGTCACAGGACAGGATTCTTCTCATCTCTGAATTTTCCATTCATTTTGGTAGAGGTGAGATTGATTTTGAAATGAAGTTTCAAAGCACCAAATCTTTAGAATGAATACTTGGAATAGATTATTTTCATTTTGACATTAACAGATTAATTATGCTGCTGAAATTTAGAGTGAAGGGTAAAGTCAAGCCTACCATCATTAGTGAGTGGGAGCTGGCAAGTATCTAATATATATTTTTCTCTTACTTTTCAATTACAATTTCATCTTCTGTTTGGAGTGACAATGTGCAGGTTGTTATTTCAGAAGATCTCGCAGACACCTGCAGGTGTCAGAGCAGGGCACATCTCCTGGTGCTTTGCTAGGTAGAAGCCCCATGTGCTCATGTTGTTCCATCAGAGGTGTGTAGGAGTGGCCAGACAGCCAGTGTCACCTACTGACACAGTGCTCATTTCCCTTGTATGGAGAAAAGAGCTTGCCCATTGTGAGGGAATGTGAGGGCACATGAGGGGCTGATTTTCTCTTCTATGTGAAGAGCTCCCACTTCCACCCCTACACATCCTCCCACCTCCAGGCACCTAAACCAAATCCTGTAAAAAGAGCAAGGCTGAAAAGTACTAAATGCCTGGGGCTTAACTAATACCTTCAGGGATAATGATAACTTATGCATTCACAGAAGGGAATTCTTTCAAGTTCAGTGGTTGTAAAATGGATAATATATTAATGTTTCAGTATGTTTATTAAATACTTAACAATGTAACTTTTTAGAGGAGTATCCTAGCATTGCTATCCTTTTGTGTGTGTAGTTACCATTTTAAACAACTACAAAACAGTGGCATGTGGTACTGAAGATTTCCTAAGCATCCCAAAGCAATATATGTATGTGATATATGACATCCTTCCATAAATCCTAAACTTACACAGTATGCTAATGCTTGATTCTATAATTTCTTTTAAAAATGATTATACCCTGCTGCTAAGAGCAAAGGCATTCTAAAATCAGTTTTCTATGCTTTTCCAACAATGAAATGCAAGCCAGCACACCACATAACCAATACTTACTGTATGTTAGAAGATAATCCAGTAGGCTTCAGACACTGACATGATTTGCTAATATAAAAATCCCTTTTTTAAAGGCAGTAAAAACAGCCTACCATTATTATTTTTATTATTCCTTTAGTGACCTACTATAGAAACACTAATATTAAGTATAAATATTTTTATTGTAAATCTGTCTAGTCTATTTTCGTTGCCTTTAATGTGGGACAGCTCTGGCTTAGCTGTTAGGCTAGAGCAAATAGAGCTGCAATTAAATCGTTGTGGTGTTCAAAGAAATCCTCAAAATCAGAAAATATTTACCAATATGGTATATTGGAGATGAGATGAAAAAGTCCAATTTGGTATTAAAATAATTAAATATAATCTAGAAAAACAGCTACAAAATATTTTTGTGGAGCATTGATGTCTCTTACGTACAGTTCGTTGCTTTCTTATTCTGTATCAAATGAGACTTAATATTAAGCACATGCTTAAGTGTTTGAAAGTTTGCAGTCTAAGGAAAGAAAATGTGAAATGTAATTTTTTATAGTGAAAGAAAAAAAAATGCATCTGACAGGTTAAGATTAAGGCTTTATGCACTAATGCGGCATCTTTCATTGTTACAGAATGATAAGAAAATAGAAAAATTGCATGTAGAAAGTAGAAGGTAGGAAATACATGAATTCTTTTCCTTTCAGATTCACCAGGGAAAACATACTTGATCTCAAGTACTGCTCATAGATGGAAAATAAACATTTTTAAAGCTGAGATGCTCTCAATTTTCTGAAATCATTAGGACAACAGGGTTGAACTCTTGGCCATGCTGAAGCCAGTAAGGGACAAATGAGTAGAAAATACAAATCTAAAAGAAATTGCTAGCTATTTCTCTCACATCATGCTTTTAAATACTGTTATCATTTCAAGTCTTGTCATTATATTATCCTTAGTAAAGCATATTTGCACCTGTGAGGCAGTGCTTTATCTTTTAATGTGAAAATTATGCAATAAATCTCAGCACACAGAATTTATTGACAGCCCAGCTTCTTCAGCTAGATGTGTTTGAATTTCTGGTGCCTTGTTTCTCTGACCAGACTACTCTATCTGCACTACTGGCTAGTTTTATTGAGTAATGGACTGAGCAAAACCAGTAGTTAAGGGGATACACGGAGTATTCCCAGTGGGAGCATTTGGCACTATGTAGAAATCTGTGTAATAGGAAGATCTGGCACATTTCCAGGATCTGCAAAAATGTAGACTCCTCCTTTACTCCCAAAATATGCAAAGGGTTTACAGCTGAGAACAGAGAAATGTGGGAACTCCACAACTTGACACGCTGATCTGCTCCTAAATTGCCCACAACTGCCTATGTGCTTTGGAACACCCTCTGCAAACCCCAACATTTGGATTAAATGTTCATTAGCTTTTTTTCTAATTAATAGCAGAGAGGATTGGTTTGCATATTATGTAGTTAGCTATTTATTGGACCAAATCCTCAGCTGGTGTTAACCAGCATAACTATTGATCTTGGTGGAACTACAAAAATTATATCAGTCATAGTTTTGGATATTTGACTTTATGCCATTTTATAATAACACACTGGAAATTAAAAAAGGTAAGCCTACATTTAATTACTTATAGCTATGTATTTAAATTCAGAATTGTGAAGAGTACTATAAAGTAGGCAAAGAAATTGATTTTGGAGTAGATTTTATAGGAACAAAATAAGATTCATTCTTTCAGCTGCTGGGGTCATTTTGTGCAAATGCATTTAAAACTATTGAGAGGATTCTATTGTGACATAATCCATTGAAATTAAGAGCTACAGTATACAACACTAACTTAACACCAGTATCCTTTTTTTGACATTTAAAAAATATCACAGGTTATCTTAACCTGCTTAGTTTTGTAACAACCTATTTTATTAAAGATGCAGCAGTAATAGCAATGAAATTTATTTGTATTAATCACTTATAACTTCAGGTTATTAGTGTTCACCCTGGGAAAAAGGGCCAACAAAGGACACAGAGAAATTATATGAATGTCCAGTGCTAGGATTATTACATTTGGGAAAATATAATGATACAATAATCTCAGCAAAAATTATGACATGAAGACTTGGATGCCACAAGACATTGAAACATGTAATCCCTGTTGCAGTTAATCCCAAATCTTGCCCTGTTAAAAGTACAGAGTGTGCTCGTATTTTAAACGGATGAGTGAACCCACAAAGTCCTAGAATTCAGGGAGGATTTTTAGGCATACATAGTTTCCTAACTCCCTTAATAAATAAAAAACACTAAATACCTTTAAAAATTGATGATTTGTGCTGTTTCCTGAAGAACTCATGCAATTAGAGAGTAAACCTTCATTTAGTTATGCAAAGGTGTATGTATCTGTCAAACTTTGAAAGTGTTAGGAAATCCTGGTTTGAATAGTAATTTCCAATAATTGTCCTATTACTTTTTCCTGTTGTTCATTCTCTGAGTGCAGGAAAGGCCTTGGGATGGTTAAAACCCCCTATGAATCTGAGGAAAGGATATAACCTCCATGTGCATCGTGTGAAATAGGGCTGTTGTTTTTCTCCCTGGGGACATCTGAGGTAGCATAATTATAACGCCAATGTGATAGTGTCACTTTCCAAAAAAGTGACTGATTTACAGCTCAATGAACCATAGTAAAATGGAAGTGTGTCCCTCATAGTTACCTGTATCAGGCTACTACAGATGACACTGATTAGTCACATGGGCTGAGAGGCATATTAGTAGCAAACTCGCATCTCGGCATTTTAGTCACATGAGGATTTACTTTCTCAGCTGCTGTTAATAAGAATGCATTAGGCTAAAGCCTAGTCTGTTCTTGAAGATCTTTGTGTAGAGTCAATAATCACATGAGCAGTGAGTGCATTGGCTCAGAAAGTTGTAAGTTGGAGGTGATTGGATAAATATTGTGCCTTTCCCAACCCACAGGGAAGATGTTGATACTGAGATGAGTATGGCTGGCTGCCTTCTGCAGTCCAGGGACACACGTTAACACGCTTGGGGTTGGCGCACAGCTGCCTTTCTCTAGATAGCACTTGCTACATCTGCAGATTTTGCCTGTGTAGAAAGAAGAATATGGCCATTTGTCCCATTTTTAAAGGGGTTTCTGAGGTGGTTTAGTGGTTAGGATTTGGTGCTGTCATCACTGGGTTCAATTCCTGGTCAGGGAAGCTTTGTTGTGACCTAGTCTTAGGGAATCCTGCTCTGGCAGGGGGGTTGGACTAGATGATCTTTCGAGGTCTCTTCCAACTCCTAACATACTGTGATACTGTGATGTAGTCCTCTAATACAGGAGCTATAAAATTGGATTTAAAGTATAGTGTAAGCCAGTGGTCAGGAATGTAGAATTATACCAATAAAATAAACACAGATTGTATGAAGTTTGAATAATCTTTCATTACAGTGTATATCAAATATTTCTTATGCCACTTTTCTGTTATTTTCCTTTCTTTACCATGATATTTATACTTATTTTACAAAGAAGTTTTCACTGTAACAGCTACAAAATACATTGTATAAATACAGATTCCTCCTGGTATTTGTGGGCTTTGATTCTGCAGTTCATTGCATGGTCAACTGCCAAAAAAGTGGCCCCTAGAGAATTTCAGTGGGCCTCTCCATGTGGAAAATTGGCAGCCTGTGAGGCCTAGTGTATACATGGGAATAGACTGTGATTTGTACAGGAGCAAAACCCAGTTAAGGTATAGGGTACTTCAGTGACAATATGGAAACACCTTGCAATCACCTATGCCACATGAGGCTTTTTTTCTGCTTCTTGATTCCTGACCATACTATAGAAACTTTGAAATCGACTTGATTGTTACATCTTTTTTGTAAGTCCAAATGCAGAATTCAGTTACACTTATTTTAATCTCTGGGATAAAAGTTTTGTCCACAGCAGCTCCTGAAGAGAAACAGAAATATCTACCAGCAGAAGAAACTAATTTCTATGTAAGGCAGATATTTCTTGAGAGTCAGCTCAAGGCTTTGTCTACCTGCATAATGTTTGTTGGAGTAGCTTTATCAGCAGACCCTTCTCATATAGATTCACTGTATAAAAGCAAAATGCCCTTTGTCAGCATAGTTTTTACTAGTTCCCCAAGTGGAAAACTATGCTGACAAAAGGACATATTTTTGACAGTAGGAATGTTTTCCTTTATGACACCACCAAAATTACAACTCCTGTCTGACAGAGATACAGCAACCAAAAAGTCAACTTTCCTGTGAACTTCTACTGAAAGTAAGAAGCATCTCAAAACTTATCTCCCCTTCCAAGAACAAGATGTATCTCTTCTGTAGTATTTGTTGCCATAAACCCTTAAAGCTGCTTATTTGCCATTCTAAAAGCAGAGGAAAGCAAAAGCCCTCAACCCCATATCCCACACTTCAGATAACTCCCTGTGGAGGAGGAGTGACATGGAGCACCGCAGACAGCTGCCATGAATCATCCTCCAGCCTGTACCGTTCAAAGATCCTTGAATGGTGTAAGAAGACTTGCAGCAATATGTGTGCAGAGGACCCATGATAAAAAAAACCCCAAAACACAACTTTTCTCTTTGGGGTATCTGTGGTCAAACTGATACATATGTGTTCATGATTCAGACACACAGTAATTAAATTTCTTCAACTCATATTTTGTTAATGCATTGATGAAAAAATGTTTGACACATTTAGGATAGGGCTGGAACAGTCTAGTTTAACCACCACCAACAAACTCTCTTAGAGAAGCAAACAGCTTGCTTTTTTTTTTTCCATCACAAAATCTTGTCTTCTCACATTTCCTAACTTACCTGTCATTATATTAAAGACCCATCTTCACTGTAAGTTCTGATACAGCTTCCTCACTGCTCACCATACAATACTCTACAGCCATAGGAAATTTCTTTGCTTGATTTCATACCACTGTGACATAAGAAACCAAACTGCTAAGTATGGTAGCCACACTTCAGTTGGCATGCTTTGAACATGTGACTGCCATCATTTCACATAAAGCCAGGCAATCAGCGGGAGTCCTAATCATTACTAGACTCTTTATTTTCACGCTATTTTTCATACAGTATTTTGTTTTGGAATTCTTATCACTGAATGGGTTTGTAAAGATAAATTACACAATGTAATGATAATCAAGACATGCTGACTGTAGAAGTAATTTGATTCTTTCAGAATTTGGTGACAGGGAGGGAACAAGAACTGAAAGTTTAAAGTAACTTGGAGAATTGAGGAAGAGATGGAATTAAACAGTAACAAACTGAGAAGGGATTAATTGAAAGAAGAAAAAGGTTTGAAAATTGCAAAAGAAAATAACAAGTCTTAAAAAAAATTAAAAAAAGCAAAGGTTACACCAGACAGTTTTAATTACATATGAAAAGAGAAGCAGCCTAGGCTCATTAAAATTATAGGTAGAGGGTAAAAATGAAGGTAGTAAAAAGAATGAAAACCACAAACAGAATTAATAATGTAGAAGGGGAAAAAGCCCTAGAGGAGGAATTAATACACCCCTGTTTCAGCATTAGCACTTTCAAGGAAGCTCTAGCTGCCTGTCAGAGACCCACTGGAATCAATGGGTAACTGTATGGGTGTGGATATCAACCAGTTCTGCGCAGTTTGCAGTTTCTTGGCTAAGATGTGAAGCTATCATCACCTTAACCACTGTGCTTGTATGTTATATCACATTTCCCCATCTGGATTCTGTTTTTTTGTCTCTTAAACTAGCAGCCTTATTGGAGTGGAGACTATCTTTTCCAAATACTCAGCACTTAGCACAATGAAACCTTGATCCTGACTATGACTAAGAAGAGTAATAATTATTTCTGATTATATCAGGTGTAAAGATTTTCAAAGCAAAGCATAATTCGCAAATAGTGTTAGATTGGCCCAATATAATTGGGAGTTATTTTAGACATTCTACTTCAATATTTACAAGTTCTGCAAATATCTGTAAGACTTATGTGAAATCTAAATGTTTCAAGGATGGTATTGCTGATGTTCAAAAATATGTATGAAGATGTTGATGTAATTACTATGTATAGATTAACTGATCTCTTCCTCTTCAAAACGAGACAATGCTGTGTGACTTAGGGCTATTCTTGTAGAAAGCTGACAATGAATATGACCAATGTAAACCCTCTGTGTGCAGTCTGTACCCTATGTGCAAAAATCTTAGTGCTGGTGCTTAGGGTGTTAGGAGTGAATATATTTCAGAAAAATCAGAACTGGTTTGCAATCATGTAACTTTTCCCATGACTGCAAAATGGGGCTAGCTGCAGGATCTTGAAGTTCTGAGGTGGCCAAGATAAGATCCCTTTAAAGAATCTAGGAACAGGCATTTTTCAAGCCCTCTCAGTTGTTTCAAACCCACTTTTGAAACACTGTCACTTTTGAAAAAAATTGGCCTAAGTTTGCCATGAATGTTGACAGAATATGACATACATCTGGATCATTATATGAATTTAGATATCTCAGTAGAAATGTTTTTTCTTATTGTGTAAATCTTTTCATCTCTGGACAATGGCATTGGTCAATGTACATCACGGAACAAAAGTCCATTTGGAAATGAACAGAGATCTTTAATTAAGAGCCATAATTTGTAAATGAGAGAACATCCTTGTGACTTTTAAATATGCAGCAGTGTGCTTACAAGAGTCCTGAAATGCCTATTAATTTCACATTTATGGCTATATCTTTTCCACTTTGATATCAAAAAGAAAAAGTAGACTGAATTAACAGGAGAAAAGGTAAATGTTATCTCAACACTATCTGTGCTGCTTTTAAGTTTTTGCTGAATCTGTGAATAAGTGTTGTTATATGATCCAGCAGTTCCTAAGAAAAAGGCTGTGGAATGTCCATTCTGATTGGTTACGGCACCAACATGCTCAGAGGGAAGCAGAGTAACTTGGCAGTGAACTGTGCCTAAGAGGTACGATTGTGACTTTCTCTACCCACCAACCTTGCTGTTTTGCCATACAGCTGTACTAATACTTTCATTTCCCTTCAGATCTCTACATATGAAGAAAAGTGCAGTTTTTAAGGTGCTTCACATGGACAAAACACATAGTGAGTCAACAATGTATAAATTACGAGATCATGATATTTCTGTCATACAAGATGTGGTACACAGGTAATCCTAGAAAGCTGAAGACTGATAAAAAACATATGGGTAACTCTTAAAACTGTTAGTTATAAACAAAAGAAACATTAAAACACACTGGGGAGTCCTAGCTGAATTTAGATTTTTGCAAAGTTGTTAGAGATGTATATCTGGATGTATTAGAGCAAAACCTTACATGTACAGCTAGTACATTCATGTATGTTGACTAGAATTTTCAGATGTCTAGGGATAAAATGAAGTCTTAAACTGATATTGTTTCTTAATTATGCATGGCCAATGTACACAATACTCATAATTCTCTGCTGAAGTCAGAGCTTCCATTTGGATACTGACTGAATAATCAAACAATTTTATTTAGAAGTCTAAATCTGAATGTAATAGCCTTAATTCTGAAAGCATCTATGATAGTTTGTTTTATATGCATATTTCTCTGTTCGAAAAGTTGAGCATTCAAATTTATATTGTAATAAAATTTGGCTTTCACATTTCAAGAGCTCAGTATAAGCAATAGGTCTAGAAAAAAACAAACAAAAAAAATGACCTCAATGCTCTAGCCAACCCAGGATCTTCTCACAGGGAGATGTATTTTTTTCCTGGCTATAGTCATATATGAAATAATACAAGTGGCTATCTATAGGGCACCCTGTACTTAAGTCATTTGAAGACAATGTCTGGTTTGTCTGGTGGTGTAATAACAAGGGCAAAATTTTAACAGCCTATCTATAGCTTTACATATGGACTTTGCAAAGGACTTTCAGGATTAAGGCACAAGAGCTGTAGGCCACACAGGTCAAATTGTATCCTGTCACATGGAATCCGAAGTATGCCTATTCATGCTTTGCTGAAGTGGGTTCAAATTCACTGTGGTCCACGTATGAAGACCAGAACTTGATAATAGCTAAGCTGTAACAGGAAACATAATGAGTTCTGTGAGTGCTTATAGGCATGAAAAATAAGGCAGGCCAATATGTCCATGTTATCAGCTCCGTAAGCAGACTGACCCTGAGTGGAAGTCCCCAGATTTCTGAGGAATCTTTGCATATGGGGATGCTGGCAAATGAAGCTTTTTCTATGTTGAAGTGCCATAAACTATTGAGACCAGATTAATAGAAAGAAATATTATTGCTTTATTAGATTGAATGAGAACATCAAGAAAAAGCTGATGGTCCCAATGAGGAACTATAGAAACTGTAGAAGTCTTGTGTACAAGGGCTTGTCTGCCTTAATAAACTGCTGTGCTGGGTTGACAGAAAGTGAATTTGTGTCTTTACACCTCCTTGTTCATATCCTTTAGCCACCATGTAAAGCCTCAGTGATGCAATAGGTGTTGTAGAGCAGAAAGAGTAAGTTGTTACCATGTGGATGGCAAGGACAGGAGCACAAATGACTTCTATGTACGTTTGCATTTCTTGACTCCTTGTCTGGAGTCAAGGCTACCAGTCTCTGCTCAGAACAAGCTCTGTTTCCTCTGGCATTTACATTTGTGCACAGTGATTTGAAAGGATGCAAAGCAGGCATGATGGTGGCTCAAAATGACACTGCTCAATAGCAGACCTGTCTGTGTGTTTCAGGGAGGAACATGAGGCAGAGTTTGTCCAAATGGTGGAGAAGACCTATACCCCCAGGAGCCCATCACTCTCCCTCATCTGAGGTGTTGTAGCTGAGGTGAGTATGATTTAGGGTCCGGAGGACACTAATGTAAGGGTTTTTTGCATGCAAGAGCTGACAGGACTGCATTGTTTCTGAAATATCAGAGTTTATGATGAGAAACTAAAATTTCCCATTTCTTCCAAAACCAAATAGAGCCCATATACCTTTTTACATTGGAAATGGATAAATTTCATAAAATTTGTTTCTCCATTTAATTGTTTAACTCTCCATATTAAGACACATCTTTTTGCCTATTCTGCAAACATTCATCTCCATATTAAGACATATATTTTTACCTATTATGCAAACATTCAGGTAGATTTGTATCAGGTGCATTATGAAAAATGGAGATAGGTAGTAAAGATTATATTGATGTGCATAGGATAGAAGACAACACCACATGGAGAAAAAAATATATGACTGGCTGGAAGCATTGCAAGCTAACACTTTGCTACCTTGCCACATGTGCACATCACATAAGCAGCTGAAAATATTTAACAGTGAAGGTTCACACATCTACAGTGCATTTGGTTTAGGTGGAAGTGTATGCAGCTGCTGCAGATTTAAGCACTATTTTCTTTTCCTCTTGGTGACAATGAGGCAAAAGTGTACCTATACCTGAAATTACCTATAATATGCTATATTAAAGACAAGATATAATGAGGCACAACATTGAAGTTAAAATCAATATGAGGATGAAGAAAACCACTGCATTCTCTAAAAGTGCAGACATGGTTTAACTATAGACAAATCTGTCTCTCTCTTTCTCTCTCTGGGACATTCTTTATTTAAGGACTTGCTTTGAGTGTTTTCCCAAAATGGGCTACCTAATAAATGACTGAATTTACAGTATTATGAGGACATACAAATCATAAATTATATTTTATGTACAGAAACGTTAATGTTTTCCTTTTTTAAAGAAGGATGGTTAGAGAATAAATATTGCTATCTATAATGCTTCCAACGTCCTCAGAGCTTGCTTGCTATAGTCTTTTCATATCCCAAATAATCAGAATCTCATTTATTTGTACAAAAGCAACCTTCATAAAAAGTAGTGAAAAATGCTTTGCAGTGAGAGATAAGAAAAGAATGTTTTACGCAGATTGCCATAGTGACTCTCAAGAAGACAAAAATGAAAAACAATCTCTGAGGATAGAGTATCATGAACATAAGAAAACCAGAAAAATAATAAGAAATAACAGCAGAATTATTTTTGAAGCCTAGACTGAGTTTAGGGGCCAGAGAGAAGGGAAAAGGGAAAAGAAAAGAATGGAAAGAATATGAATTGTTTAACAATAAAAAAGGGAAAGGGAATTGGAAAGTTTTCAGGCAAGATTTGAGACCAAAACCATTCCCGGGAAAGGGAGACAAAGCAGCAGTATGAAAAAAATGGAAGAATATCCATGTGGTGAAAGAAATCAGAAAGAAAAGAGGACTCTCTTAGTTTACAGTCAGTCAGCCAAGGATTTGGAAAACCTGGGTACAGCTGAGTGTTTTTTGCCTCTCTGACTTTTGTACCTGTAAAATGGATAATGGAAATTTAGGTGATGAAACATGAGGGTCTGGCTGCAAGAGACTTCTGAAAGAAAAAGTTTAAAGGGACTGTGGAGCAGTTGAATAGAGGTCAATAAAAGTAGGATATGGTCACAGAACTGTTGAACTTCCCTGGTGAGATACAAATGCTCAAGTGTTCTTTAAAGTTGATCAGTAAATTATGTGGCAAAACACAGGTAGTGGGAGGTGGCTGTGACTAAGCCGACAGAGGACAGAGGGCAGGACAAGCAGAGCTCATATATCTATAACAGATATAGTGATAGCAAAGACTGAAGCCCTGCAGAGACAATAGGGAACAATCAATTTTAATGAAGATGAAAAGTTCCCTCAAGAGAGAAACAAGGGAGCTAGACAGATAACTTTTGTTCTAACTGCAGGAAAAAACATACCAGAAACACCAAGCCAAATGTAGCCTTAAATGTCAGCTTTTACCATCTTTCTCCACAATGTATATTCCAAAGAGGAAGGAAATGCTCCTATACAGAAGCTTTGTGAAGGAGGTGCCTGACAAAGTGGTCAGTGTTGGATGAACCCAGAACTGTGAAGCTGGGGGGTGGCATGTCTGAGACAGTGAGAATTTTAGTTCCTCCTGTCAAGAGGAGCAAATGATGAGAAATACATAGGGAGCAATTATCAGCTCTTCCGCATTTCTTCCTTGAGATTATTTTCACCCCCTCTCCCACCAGAGTGCTTAGAGAAGGGCAATCATGCCCCACCTGCCAATGCTTGCACAGTACTCTGCCAGCTGCCTTGGGTACACTGACATGTGGTATGCATTTGAGGTATACTAAACAGTGATGGAATATGTCTTATACCACATATTCAGCAAGTAAGATGAACCAAATGAAACCGCTTTCTGCTGCAAGATCTTAAAATGTGTTAAGAGACACAACTAGAGCAGAACAGAAAAAGCAGAGTAAAGGTTGTATCACCAAAGAAACAAACATCATCAAGCATTCAGTGAAGAAAAATTCCTCTTAAGGTCACTCCTTAAACTCTACCTGTGCTGTACCCACTCAGAATAGATTTAGCCTGTCACTCAACTGCTTCCTAGTACCATAAAATCTGCTATACTCAGCTAACATAATTCACAGGCACATCAGATCTTTTCTGGGGACTTTCCAAACTTGTTGCTCTACACTTTGGGATCTTTTACTCCCATCTTATTCCTTTTAAAACATTTATTTCCTTTTCTTTCCTCCTTTATATTTTGCCATATTTACTATGTGATCCACCTTGAGTTTTCAAGCAAAATAAAATGCAATGGAGAAAGGAAGGGAAGAGAAGAGATAAATGTTTTAAGAGAAATAAGACTGGTGTAAAACCCTGGACTGGTGTAAAAGTCCATTTAAGAGAGTCCATTATATATGGGGATGAGAGAGAGAAATGGGGCAGTTATCTCTGTACTGCCACTCCATACATGTTTTTTGACTAAGTCCACAAAATGACACTTGAATGAAAGCCTAAGTAAATTCTGGTTGATAACTGTATGGAATGAATGTGGAACAAAGGAGCTATGTTCTGTTCTTTATATATCAGAAGAATGAACTGTTGCTGCTTGATCAATTCCTTGTCTTTCAGTAGCACTTGAGTTCCTCCTTTTACTGAAAGAGCATGCAACATTGCAGTTCAGGGGTGTGTTATAATTCCTGACCTTTGACACTTTTTTTTTCCCAGAAGTTTAAAGAAGTTAATATGGGAAGCAGGATTTGTCTCCCTTTGGCTTTTAAATAGCAGAGGCTATTTATTTCCCATTCAATGAGCCTCAATTATTGTTTGTAAAAAATCATTTGGTAACAGGATTAATTAATCCTTCATGTAACTACACTGGAAGACAATAATGTTACACAAGAGATGAACGTGCCAAATATATAACTCTTGTACGGACAAAAGGATCTTTATCTAGAGCTGTGTGAAAGGTTTATGATACATGCCTGATTTAATGTATTGTTATAATTGTGAATATTAGAGCCCATTTGCCTTTCTTCAAAAGTACTTAATGTGAACCCAGGCCCAGGTGTTGTACAATCAAGCCTGACTTTAAGGAAAAGTGATTTGACTATGCCTGTACTGAGGCTGTATAAGGCTTTGCTTGTTTCTGGGAAGTCCTTCTCTCAATACTTGCAACACAACACAAAGTTAGGTAAATCTACCCAGCTGAATGACAAGAAGAGTACTCAGTGGGTGCTTGTGATATGAAGCTGCCTGACTATGGGTTCTTGAGGGCTGAGTATCATGGTACAGATGGGGAGATGGAGGCCAGGCAAGGCTGTGTGTCATCTGTCCCTGTTCTGGTATGATGCTCTTTACTATAGTGTCTGACAAGACAGTCTATTAATATGTTAAACAATGCCAATCACATCTGAAGCATGCTGTTCTTTCTCTCCTGTTCCCCAGAAGAGGGGAGTGTGTAAAGAAATGTCTTGCTTTTGGACAAGTTTTTATTCTTTTTAACTGTATGCACACATACACTCATATTATGTACAGTGCATTGGGTCTCTAAATTCAAGTCCTGTCTGTAGACAACATTTGTTGTGAATGTGGTATGTTTGGTTTGTGTGCTGAGGAGGTAATGTCACACACTGCAGAGAGCAATAATTTATGACTCAGGACCTAGGATTCCTAATCCTGGTTATGCTGTCAGCCTTCTGCAAGTACCTAGGCAAATCACTTGACCCAGATTCCCAAAGATAGATAAGCACCTAAGACCTTCTTTAAATACTGACGTCCAGGTCAGATTTATCTGGAGTGCTGGGTGCAACTCACAAGCAATCCTGTGATGAGGTTGCAGGTGGGTGACTGAATAGCTTTCTCTCCTACTTTTGAAGCTCTATTTGTGCTTCATCTACATCCACCACTTCAGCTCCATCCAAATCCTTAGATAATTCATGTTACAAAGGTTGCCAAAATTTCTACTGTGCATATGGAAAATCTTGTCTATGGTTGGTGGCCTGGAAGCCCCGAAGTGGAAGTTTTCAATTAGGTGTCCCTCTGCCACGAGATCCTATGGTCCAAGGATGTGTTTGTATTCAGAGTGTGTGTGAGACAGAGATTTAGGGAATGTGAAGGCAGAGAAGTGGGTGTTACCTGGGACAGTTGCTGGTTAGGGAATCACCCTGAGATGGCAAAAATGCAAACTCAAATCCCGAATCCAAACCGAGTATGCTAGGAATGACTTGGCCACAAATCTCAAATAAGCATCTATACCAGTAAACTGCTAGATACTCCATCAAATACCTTTCTCTTTTCTGGGGAACTGTAGAGGAAAAGGAAAATCAAGCATGGTAGGCTGGCCACAGATGAGCATTTATGACTGAGAGTCTAAGCAGGCACCAGGACAGAGTGAATATGTCCAAACCCCATCTGTTAGCCTCCACACTCCAGATAAGTGTGTGTAACTCCCCATTCAGCTCCTTCCTCACTCTCCATCACCATGAGGGGCAAGGCTGTGTGCCTAATTTTCAGCAGGAGCAATAAAAAGTGTTAATAATTAGGAGAAGGGCAGCATAGAGTTAAATGCTTAATGTCTTAAGTGTCTCTGAAGAACTACATAAGCATCCTTCCAGCTCCCAGCTTTTTGCTGTCTCATAAAGGAGGGGGACACTCTCCAGTGCAATATGTGTTCATGTAGGTGCCCCCAGACACAGCAGAGCACAGCCTTGGACCTTTCTGCTACAACACCAAGGAACACTTCTAGCATGAGCTGAGTCATTTGGATGGGATGCTCCAAGAGAAGCAGGGGCACAAGAATGTTAAGGTCTTTGGAAAATCACTGTAAGAATTTACAGATGACACACAAAATAACTGTTCTTGTCATTCAACTCTGGCCATATTCTGTCCAGGTATGCCAGAATAGTAGCTGACCTCAGTTTCTCATGATATTCAAAGAGGTGAAAGTATTCAGAACTCCTCAATGGGCTGGAGAAGCTGGGTATCTTGCAATACAGAGTCCAGGTTAAAAAAAAAACACAACAAAACAACATATTTTATGAGTAGGTCTGGAAGTGAAACAGCTGACTGCTTCTTTCAGCACAGGCTTTTATAGATGGTCGTAGGGTATCTGGGAATCAATGAATCCACACTGACATCTGCACACTTAGAATCATGATGCTGGAGGCCCAAACTATATATTTAGGCTGCATCTACAAACCTTGTAGAAAAACATTAAATCAGCAAAATGAAAAAACAAAACAAACCAAAACAAACAAAAATGAGACATAAAAATGAGCTGGCTACTCTAAAACACAGATACAGTAATTATTTCAGTCTTTTGCTTAGGGGTGTACCAACTGTTTACAATTTACTGTTTGGCAAGCTGGGTGTTCTCATTTCCCTCATGGTTCAGGAGTCAAAAACATATGCTACCTTTAGTAATGAACTCTTCTAAGATCTGAAACTATCCATATTCATGTCACAAGAAATGTTTACACAAGAGCAAAATGCAGTAACATCAAAATAAATCAGTAACATCTCCGAGTTTATATTTCCATATGTTTCTTTGGCATAATAAAGCAGGGGAAGGGCTGCTGTTGTAAAACAGAGTTTAATTAAAAACAAAAGAAAAAAAACTTTATCAGAAATCATGACCATCCAAAAATCATGCAGACTAATGAATAGTTTCAACATATTCTAAAGATTTATCATTTATCAACAGAAACAAGAAAAGGCAACACAATCATATCTGCCACACACCTTGCATATCTTCCATCTTCTGTATGTAAATTATACATTCATTGTCATAATTATAGTAACATTCTAGTTTTCACATAAACTGCTATTACTCCTGGGTACCAGTAAGTTTACATCTACGAAGGCTACATGCTAACTATATTTTCTTTTTATAATGTTATCTATGTATCAAATTTATTTTTAATGGAAATGAATAGATTAAGTATCTGTAAAAAAAATCAGAAATAATATAGTTGTTTGGACACTTTTTTAGCTTCTCTTTTATTCCAGTGTTAATTGGTGATAATGGTGTATGAAATGGGTTGTAAAGCCGATGTCCAGGAGATGGTTAGGAAGGAGTTAATCATCTCCCTTTTGCTAGAGGAAGGGCCACAGCTGTCTGAACTGACTGCAGGGATTTTCAGGGTAGCCAGCTGTAGGGATTTAATTGATTCACCCACCAGTCTATAAAGGGGGGGGAGGGGTGTACCACAGGATGACTTTAAATCCTGTCATGATTCAAGGAGGAGGTGGTAATTTGGGGTGGTTATTGTAGCTGTGAAAGGACCTAAGAAGAAATGCCTAGCTGAGCAATTTCTTGATGTTCTTGTTTTCTTCTGACTGTCAAATGAGGAAAAGAAGGTTTTTAACGTTTTTGAGGTGCTCTTTCTGTTTTTCTTATCTGTTGTTTTTCTAACTTTTAATGGAGCCTAGAAATGCTCTTGCCCACATCTAAAGTCAAGTTAGTAAGAAAGCCTTGACTGAAGGGAGGTCAGTTGATGGAAGATGTTCCTAAGCCAGACACAGCAAATGAATATGAGTGGATGGGTGTGAGCAGGAGTGGGTTGTGTGGGATGCCAGGGGGAATGTCTTTGTCTATAAAATTTCAGTAAAGCATTTGACACTGTCTCCCACAGCATCCTTGCAGCTAAAGTGAGCAAGAGTGGTCTGGATGATTGTTTAATGAGGTCGATTGTGAACTGGTTGAAGGACAGAAGTCAGAGAATTGTGGTCAATGGGGTGGAGTCTAGTTGGAGGCCTGTGTCTAGTGGAGTCCCTCAGGGGTTGGTACTGGGACCAGGACTTTTCAATATATTCATTGACAACCTGGATGAGAGAACAGAGTGCACTGTCAGCAAGTTTGCTGATGGCACTAAACTGGGTGGAGGGGCTGACACACTGGAGGGCTGTGCTGCCATTCAGTATGACTTAAACAGGCTGGAGAGTTGGGCAGGGAGAAATTGAATGAAATTCAATAAGGCCAAGTGTTGGGTTTTGCACCTGGGAAACAACAACCCCATGTAACATCAGTATAGGCTGGGGACTGACCTGTTGGAGAGCAGTGAAGGGGAAAAGGGACCTGGGGGCCCTGGTGGATGGAAGGATGACCATGAGTCAGTAATGTGCTCTTGTGGCCAGGAGGGCCAATGGTATTCTGGGGGGTATTAGAAGGGGTGTGGTTAGTAAGTCAAGAGAGGTTCTTCTCCCCCTTTACTCTGGTGAGGATGCATCTGGAATATTGTGTCCAGTTTTGGGCCCCTCAGTTTAAGAAGGATAGAGAGCTGCTTGAAAGAGCCCAGTGCAGAGCCACCAAGATGATGAAGGGGGTGGAACATCTTCCTTCTGAGGAAAGGCTGAGGGAGCTGGGTCTCTTTAACTTGGAGAAGAGGCGTCTAAGGTGTGACCTCATCTATGCTTTTAAATATGTGAAGGGTGAGTGTCAGGATGATGGGGTCAGGCTCTTCTCAGTGGAGTCTCCTTCTCTGGAGATATTTAAAACCTGTCTTGATGTGCTTCTGTGTGATCTGGTCTAGGGCATCCTGCTCTGGCAGGGGGCTTGAACTGGATGATCTTTCGAGGTCCCTTCCAACTCCTAACATTCTGTGATTCTGTGAAATACAGGAAGGTGACCATACAATCTTAAGGACTCTTGGTTTTTAGATCTGCAATGTACCTCCTTTTAGGTTGCATTTCAGTTGAATGCAGTAGAATTGCTTACTTTCCCTAGCTGCTTGAATGCTTTTAAAATAAGGGTTTTTTCAGTGCCAGAGTTATCCTTAGGGTGGGTTTCCTTTCTCTTTATCTCTGAATCAGAGTATTGTCAGAAATCTGCAACTTGTTCTACAGGGACAGCAATAGTGCACAGTACCTTCACTGAGAACTAGCATTGACTGCACTGATTTGAGCCTCAGGTTTATTTCCACCCTCATCTTTAGTGGATTGTTTCCATCTGCCTCAAAGTTTAAGCATGGTAATTTACCTGAGGAAAAAGGGTTTGGTCAGAGTAAAAAGTTCTACATAAATGTAAGGTACTAACACAAAGCAGCACCTTGTTTTGAATATCATGGTATGCTTAGTTGTTACATATTCTGTTCCTACAGTGATTTGGAAATGCTTTGTTGTAGTTGAAATGTGAATCAGCTTTTTACTGTGCTCCAGAAAGAGGATATCGCAGGCTTCATTCAGTAATGTCCATCTAAATAGAATACTGTGTCTGAAGAAAAATTGCTCATAATTAAAACAATGACATTCTTGTCTAGCATCTCTTTCTAGCTCATTATACAAGTAATAAGGGTCTCTGAGATTCTTTGCACAAGTCTAGGAAAAAGCCACAAGCTTCACCTGTGTGTTCTGCAAGACATCCAGAGGTTGTTTTAACGTCACATTTGAACAGCTTGCAGTTCGCACCTCTTTCAGCATTACAGGCATGCTCCCTGAACGTATTGGAGCGAAGGTCTGAAAGTGTTCATTTCCCCCCAGCAACATGCACACTCAGACTTTTCTAAGTATTTGTAGTTCATCAAGGAGTATAAAAGTTGGCTAACATGGGGTTTTGAAACTTTTCTCAAGGGATTTTTGCAGAAAGTCCTGCTTCTGCAGAGACAACGTATTGATTCAAGACATTGTCATGGCTGAAAGCTTCAGAGTCTGTTTTTTCTCCCTATGATTTAAAAGCTCACTTAGCTTTTGCCCTCATTATGGTCAACTACTGCCTATGAAATACTGTATGTATTCAAAATGCTCAGTGAAGTGTTAACCATTGACACAGGAGATATTCCAAGCGTTGTGAGTGCTGTATGCTAGCCAAGGTCTCATCATCCTATGAAGTCTGTTCCAGATTCTCTGACTATAATTTATTGCTGGATTACTCTTTGTTAATCCTTGACTGAGTGCCCTGCTGATGTATGTGACAAGAAAGGAGATGGTACTTGTTCACTGAAGTGGTGAACAGAACTTTGAGAAGTGGTGTGGCTGTTGATGTTTATTGGTTGAGATTTTCAGAAAGGTCACAGACAGCACCTTGATACGCTGCAGTCTCCTGGGTATGTTTGAGGACACAGGGTAAGCAGAGACTCAGAGCCTCCCTCACAGCACTTCAGCTTTCCCTCATAGCCAAGAGATTGTTCACCTAGGTTCGGTGTGTTTCTGAATGATCGGAGGCATAATCCATTGTAAAACTGAGACAGCGCCAGTCAGCCTTAAACTGTGTAAATCCCAAATTGGATCTAACATACAGGAATGGTTTAGATAAGCAGTCTTGTACATGTGAGATTATCTCTAAACCGATTTATATTCTGAGTTTGCCTCCTGCTACCGAAATTTTAGTTGCCTTCGGATCATAACAGCCCAGTGAAGCATTACCCTCTTTCCTCTTGTGATTATGCTTTTGTAAGAGATGACTTTGCTCAAAACAGGAAGTGTGTGCTGAGCATTTTTATGTTCAGAATTAATTTGACAGGAGTAACTGCAGTAGTCTAGACGGAGGGCTTGTCTAGCACTATTCTTTTTCCAACACTGGCCAGAGTTGGATACCAAGGGAAGATTATACAGTATACACAAAGCAAATGTATAAAACCTGTTCATTGAGTATTCTTCTGGCTTCTAACTATTCTGATTCAGGGACTTACTATGGCTTGTCTATTTACTAATCCTCTTCGGATCTCTTTTCCAAGTATTTAAGCCTGCCCTTGAAGACAGTAAAGATTTGCTTCTGTCACATATTTTGTCAAGGAGTTACATAATTCTATTACATATGAAAGAACAACTACTTGTTTGTTTTTGTCTTGGATCAACTAGCTTACTTTGGTCCCTATTTCCTGTATTGAAAGAGGCAATCAGGAATCCATCTCTCTGCATCTCATGATCACTATCCACTGTTATGGACCTCCATTGTTTTTACCCTAAGCTGTCTCTTTCAGAGGGCAAAAAGCCTTGGTCAACAAAGTCAATCCTTGACAACCATTCATTTTCTTTGACCTTCTCTGAATATTCTGCAATTCTAAGACATTTTTCCCAGTAGAAGGCTTATAAGTAAATATAGTTTACAAAGCATAGGAGAAGTGTAGATTTGTACAGTGAAAGAATGTCTTCTATTTCTTTCTATCTCATTCTTAATTACTTCCAAAATGTGAACAACTTTTCTAGCTGTTACCAAGCACTTTCCTGACATTTTCATGGCATTATCATAGCTCCCAGACTTCATATCTGAGTGATAATGACGAGCTTAGAGCCAATGATTTTATACACAGAACAAGCATGCATTGCTTTACATTAGTTGCATCATTTTACCCTAATCTGCATATTAGTAATGCAGTACTCCCGGTGATTTGTTAGTTTTTCCTGAAGAACTATCTTGACTTTCATTCTTTGCCTTTATTTTCAGCATATTTTACAAGATCAGTAGTTCCATAGTTTTTTTAAACTGTATATCAAGCCTAGTTTTCACAGACAAAAAAACCCAAGCTGACTTTATACTGTATATATTTAATATTTTTTTTAGTCTTTGAAGATAAATTTTTTATAGAAATAATTCAGTGGAAAAGAGTAATTGGTGCTCAAGAGCTAGACTATATTTTCTATGTAACTGTAGCAGCATTTAAGAAATATCATGAGAGAAGGTTATGAAGAAACATTCAGAGGAGCAGTGTGAGAAAAACATGGCCAGCAGGAGGTTTACTATGATGAAAGGAGGGCTGAAACACATGAAGGGCTAGTAGGGTGCAGTGCACTGAAGCAAAGCTGAAATACTAGAACATGACACAAAATGTGAAGTGGAGGTTACTGAAGAAACTTGAAGGGGTATTTGTCTGCTAAGAAGTGGGCAAAGATGATATAATACCTCTTGGTTTGATCAAGAAGGAAGTAGGTTCAGGATAATTTTTCAGGTATTTTCCAAGTCTTCCAAAGTACAGAGTATGAAAATGTAGCACACTAAAATAGAGCCTGATTTTGTGCAATCCTTAAACTTTTCTGTGACATTAATTCTGAGAAGTTTGATGTTTAGGTTCAGCTGCAGAAATCTGAAGAGACCTGCAAAAAGTCACCTGCTAGAGAAGACAGATTTTAGAAAGTCCATCCAATGAGCTGGGCACTACTGGATAGGGCAGAAAACATCTGCCAGTGTTCTTGAAGGAGCTGTATGTAGCAAGCTGTCATCTGTCTTCCACACACAGCGGTTAGATCAGAACTGGTTCTCATCTTCACCATTCATTAAGAGCCCTGTAGAACATGCTCACTCTTCCTGTCCTTGTTTTCTTCAGGAGAGGGTTCTCTGACTTCAACAATTTCCTTTTTGATACCTGGCTCAAACCTTTATATATGGAGCTTGTCTTAGCATTCATTCTCATTTTATGGTTGCCAGTTATGCTTTTATCTAGAAAAGTTAAAGGTTATCTGTGATTCTCAACCAGTGTGTGTTGATGTAGACCGGTAAGTATGTCATCTTTGTGGGAATGATGACACCACCTATAAAACACTTTGATGAAAAATGTATGCAAGACATTAGTATTTTATTACAACAGATTTTTCCAGCTGATAGTACCTGTGAGCATTCCAGGATATTCTACTTTACCTATTAAAAAGGGGAAGAGATTTGAGGTATAACAAAGAAAAGCAATTAATTTTTAAGTCTGTTTGTTTCTTCTTAATTATATACAAAGAACTGCACCTTTTGACAAAGTATAACTGGACAAAAAGCATATTTTCACCAGATGCATAGGACAAGCCATGGTATTGTTGAGATACTAGTGAAAAGACAGTTTTTCTCCCTGAGAGGAGATTGAAGTATGTGTAAGGCCAACTAAGTGTTTTTAGAAGAATTTAAAACTGTGTCTGAATTATCAGGTTTATACAACCAGATGGCTTAAACATATACCAGGTAGCTGGTGAAGTGTGAGTGTAGAGGGATGTAACATCCTCCATTCACACTTTGATTAAACTTTGGAAGAAGAAATGTTTTAAGGAAGTTTTATGTTCCTTGAGAAGTACAAAAGCATTTTTTTCAAAAAGTATTATGTTAGCACTCTTACTAAACAGATTGATTTTATTTGGTATACTGCATTCTAAAAATCAAATCACTTTATGCTGAGCTCTCATAATGTTACTTCTAGAAACAGCACAGAACAATTACTAGAGCTTTGCATTTAAAATAAAACATCAACAGATAAAGTGCATGAATAATTGTGAATGTGATAAAAAGGGAGTCAAGCTGAGACAGGGGAATATTTTATAAAATATTGAAAGCCAGCCACTCATACATGCTACATAAGCACAGTATACATGGTTATGTTTCTATACTGACTGGGCACTGCAGACCTAAGTGTTTATATCTTTGGCTGCCCTGAGAAAGTATATGTGCCACTAGGTCTTAACCTTATCAGCATTATTTTAATGATGTTTTTATGTTTAATTTAACTGTAAATCATGTTAGCAGAGTTTTGATTGCTGTGTCAGAGCTTAAAAACTGAGCTGGTTATTTCAAAAGCTAAGAATTTGTCTAGCCTGTGATGTTTAGTCAACATGATCCACTCAAGTGTGGAGCTGTCAGAAAGGACATCAGCGGATGGTGTTTAATCTGCTCAGTTTTGAAGAGAAGTTGGACTCATAGTATGAAGTTAATTTTTTGATCTATCTCAGTTAGTTAAAGAGCCAATTTATGGATTTAATGGAATTAGGGGTGTCGCAATGGCCTACAAAACTTTATGCTCTGCAATAGTACATTTTCTAGTCAGATATCTGTGGGGTTTTTTTTCCTGCATTGGAAACCATTTTTTTCAGATTAGTTCCTTCAGGAATGATCTGAACCAACATGTTAGCAATCATGAGGTTTTCCATTTGCTTTTCTTTGCACAGACATTCACACGTCCAGTTTCTCTGTAGTCCCATGCACATAAATCCAGAATGACTCTGTAGCTTTCGGTTGGATGTTACTGTAGTTAAAAAGGCACTCTCTATCTTCCTGTCTGCTAATGTCTGCACTCCTGAACATGTGTAAAAGATGATCCCCTTCCTGCTTCCCAAATAAAAAAGTAAAGCCTTTCTGGGGAAGACCAGATTTTGGTTTGATTCTCTGGCAATGTTGTTTTCTGCCAGTACGGTCTCACCAGGCACATCCATACACTTTCAATAGGAAGTATTTTTTTGCCTCATAGGTCATGAATAAGCAAGTCTGTGCACCAGGTTATGAACTAAAACCACGTACAGGTTCTTGATGGCATTCCTTGTGCAGGAAAAAGGCTGTTTTAGTTACAGTGTGTTGATATGTCTCACTTGGGAAAAGTTCAGATTTAAATCAAAGTGTTTCCCTAACTTGCCATTTCATATAATGCTCCAGGAGAAACTGAAGCATAGATATGATGGGAAAAAAAAATATTCCCTGTTTTTTTGTAATTGTCTAAAAGGTCTTGCATTTCAGAATGAATGAGTCAAGAAGAATATAGAGCTGAGATATTTTGTAAAACTTGTTCTGAACCTTTTGAAAACAGCCAGCTCTGAACTCCAGGCTGTGTGACTGCAAAGCTTCCTGTAGCAGAAACAAATGATATTTATATTGAATCATGGTGCTCTCTGGAAAACTGGCTCTGGAAACTTTTTACTGCATTCAGGTGAACAGGATTTTCACTGGTGAAAGCCATCTATTTGCAGCATATAAAGACCTATAGAAAACATGCTGCCAAGACCCATAATGTTGGTTAACCATTCAACTCTTTATCACGTTTTAGAGATAAAATTACATATGCATGAATTCAGTTGTAGTGGAGGACACAAACACATAGGACTCAAATTTGCAAATGCAAAATTAAACCCAAGCACCCAGGCTTCTGAAAATTCTTGCTTTTACTACACTTGGGCAGAGAAAGATTTTTGCTTGAAGGTGTTGGAAATTGGACTCAAAAAAAATATTTGGTTTTGTTTTGATTCATGAATGTTATTGTAAATTTTTAAAATGAAACTTCTTAGTGCCAGAAAAAGTCCTCTTTCCTGGCCCGGAACCTTTCTTATCTTTTTGTTACATGACATTATCTAGGAAAAAAAATATATGTGATCTTGATCTCCAGGAATGCTTTTTCAAGAAAGAATCCAGTAGAACATTTAGAGTAACTAACATACTTTGTCTTCTCATTTTGTTAATGATATCTTTTTGAGGGCTATGCAGTCTGCCCACAGAGGTATGTACTCTGAAATAAATTATTGACCGGTGACCAATGGTGATTATAGATGTAATAATCCATTGTGAAATATAGGCTAAGATAGGTGTTAAGAGTGGTGTTGGAAGTTAAAATAAACTGCATTGAAGCTGTACTGTTAAAAAATGCTAAAATTATTTTAGCACTTCATCAGAAAACATACAGTAAGTTATTTTCTAATCATATTTGATGAAATCTACTTAAAAATATTAGTTTATTGCAAATGTTCTGACTTTACAGATGAATTTTGAAACCGAGACTCAAACACCATCAGCAAGAGGTTTTGAGAATCTAAATCCCAAACTATTTTGGGCAATCTCACTTTGAAAAATAAAATACTGAAGATGAAAAAAACCTGCCCATATCTCTACAATTTTGGAGTGGTATTTGCACACAGAACTAAAGAAATACAATTGTGGTGAGTTTCTAATAGATTAATATGCTCTAGCTTTTCAAACTAAGCATCAAACATGCATGGAAAGTTTTTTAAAATTATATTTAATAAAGCAAGACTTTACCTTTTGTTTAAGGGAGCAATTTATTTTTAAAAATGAAGGATAAAAAAAAAGCCCAGTAGTAATTTTTAAAAACCCAGACTGATTGAGAGTATGATTTTTTTTTTTCCAAACACTGTTGGAAAAGTCTTGTAGAAACCCAATGATTTGGATTTACCCTAGGAAGAGACAGACATCTTAAACACTAAATATTTGACCCTTTGGCCTTACGAAGTATATTTACACCGTGACAGACCTTAATATGTGCAGGGTAATTTGGGTTAACATCTATACTATCCTTACCTTAATGAGGGTGAGACAGCACTGGAACAGACTGCTGTTCTGGTTTGAGTTAGAACAGAACTAATTCTGTTCAGTGATTTCACTTTCTAAAAGTATTCTATCCCATATACATCATATTTGATATGTAAGCTGGGGGTCAGCCCCCCCTTGCTAGATTTCCCTTGCTAGACTTCCCTTTCAAGGTTTGAGATCCCTGATTTCGGGATTGTTAGATTGCTCTTTACCAGGAACTTGAAGATCATCCCTAAGTTCCTGCATCAGGCATTTGGAGATGATCCCTAAATTCGGGCATCTAGTACCAGGACTCCGCCCCCAGGGGAGCCGGATTCATCTGGTACCGGGATGCCTGCTCCTGCAGCACCAGTGGTGACATAGTTATCATTGAAAGGGGGTTTAAGTTCTGCATTGGGTTCTGTATATATTTGTATATATTTCATTTAACATTATTATTATTATTAAAGTAGTTTTAGTTTTATTTTCCAATCCACAAGTCTCTCTGCCTCTCTTATCCCCTATCCCTTCCCATTGGAGGAAGAGAGGGTAATAGGGAGCATCTGTCCGTGGGTTGGTGGTCAGCCAAGCCTCTACCCTTGACAACTGCCCAGAGAGTTTGTGGAGTCTCCTTCTATGGAGATATTCAAAACCCATCTGGACATGTTTTTGTGTGACCTGGCCTAGGGAATCCTGCTGTGGCAGGGGGCTTGGACTAGATGATCTTTCGAGGTCCCTTCCAACTCCTAATGTTCTGTGATTCTGTGATCTATACTATCCTTTCCTATAGCTAAGGAAAAATAAGCTCATCTAGTGGAGTTCTGTACTACTTTGCACAGTACAGCAATTGACAGTGTAAAAGCAGCCTTTTCCTTAAATCTTCAGTGTTCTCATCATTGAAATCAGGAATTTTGGAGGTATTTGTAAAAACCTGAGATCTTAATTTCGCATGAATTAACCCAAACTGATAGATTTAGCTTTACTTGGGCTCCTGTTAAGATACACTACCTGACAGTGGGTTACATTCTGAATTTTCTTTCCAAGTTAACAGCAGTGTAAATAGAAAACATGCAGTGCAAATGAACATTATGTTGGGGCATCTATAAAATCCAAATGTGAGCATGAACTGCCACAAGTCCATTATGTGAAGTGGTTATGTCATTTTACACCAGCAGAAAACTCAGCCCTCTATATTTAATTCCTAAATCTCACCTTACATCAGATGTTCAAAGGTTCAGATGAATAAGATATTTCTCTGTAAAGTGTGTTTTAAATTAAAATCTAGTGAAAAACATGTATCTTGGTTTTTGGATGACAATGTTGGAAAATGTTTCAGCTGGCATCTGCCCTCTTCTTATTTCACTTCACCCACACCAAGAAACTAGTATCCAGCGATGTCAGAACTGATTTTGTCAACAAAAATAATATTCTCTTTTTTGTTCATCTTCCCTGTTTTGTTCTGGTTGCTGAGAGGTGACTTTGAAAGGGTAGCATGTATAAGGCAGAAATGTTTCCTGAGGATATGGGGAGGATGTTCTCTTGTTTGAAGGAAACCAAGACTTCCAACTGATTTTAATTTTATTTTTAATGTTCATGGGAACCAGTCTTACATGCCTGGCTGAATTCAGAGTTTGGATTTTTAGCAGGTTTTTATTTGAGCCCAACTTGGCTGTTTTTCAAAATGTCCAGATTGCTCACATTAAATCTGAATAAGCACTACCCACTAGTTTAATCAGAGTCATCTGGTACACCTCTAATTAGTGTTTGTTAAAGTAGAAATTCATAATAACACAAAATGTTGTGGTTTTGTGAAGTAAACTCCTGAACGTAAAATTGTAGGAGGGAAAAGATCTTCTGTAATATTATTAAAAAACTGGAACACAAGAGTTATGATGACAATAACACAATGGTACAAAAATATGGCTAAGTTCCTGAAGAATGCCATGAAAACAAGTCTTTATCCATTTAGGTACAGATACACATATACAACATACGTAGCTACAAATGCATTTATGAACTTTAATTGTTGGTCCTGCTAATCTAATAATTGAGTATACCTGTAGATTGTACATAAATCAGTAAGACATGTATACATCTGGTAGTATTTCAACTATTGTCAAATAAGCATATGACACTTGTTTAGATATAAATTGTTTCCCATAGCAGTAAACTGAAACATTAAATTTAAGATTTGTAAAGGAAGTGTCACAAAATACCTTTCTGTTTGAAATCAACTTAAGTTTTGCCTCAGTTGGACATGTTACTGAAGATTATCAATAAATGAAAATTACCATACTTCTGTAATTATTGGCTCTAAAGGATCAATCTCCTCTACAAATCTAAAGTTTTTTGTATTACAACATATACTGTTGTGGTGCTTGTTTGTCTTGAATTCTTCATGCTTGAATCTTGCCTTGAAGATGTTTTAACTTTTATTACTTTATGTTAAGACATAAGCCAAACAAAACAGCAAGGCCTGGATTTTGATCTTTTTATTGAAAAATTCCCCAAATTAAGAATGCTAGATTTATGATTTTGATTTTTCAAGGGTCACTTCTGAATCCTGGAGAACTGGTGAACCATGCTATTATATTTTACAAATAAGTTATTGTTTTTACATTTGTAATGTAAAAATAGTGGAAAGAAAATCTTTTTGGTCAGATTTGTGTGTTATGTCAAATGTTCATGTTTCTCAGTTATGCTTTATTTGATACCCTTGACAAAGAAATATAGTTTATATTCTTTTCAATTTTTTTTTTGGACACATTTCAGCTTCACTGTTCAAGGATTGAATGGATTGTGATTACAGAGGTGTGTGTTGTTTTTTTTTTTTTTCAAGGGCATCTGTTCTTATCCACAGCTGAGGATGGGGCCCACTGAGCTGACTGGAATGATCCACCTAGAATTTGTTGAATTAAGTCCTTGCACCTGGATATAATTGTCATGCTGCTGTGCTGGGGTTTTCTTAAGCTACTGGTAAAACAAATTAGCTCAATTTAAACTGGCATCCAGTAGGGAAGCAACAACTCACCTCATATAATGTTTTTTGAATAATTATTTTTCTATTGCCAGTTTTGCTTCGTGAATATTTTCCTAAAGGCAGGATGAAGTGTTGGATTTAAGTTAAACACAAGAAGCAAAAATAAGCCTTCTATTCTGCATACCTATTGAGTTACAATTAGTATTAGAGAAGCTTGTGATTAATGATTTTATGTGCCTGTATCTTAGAGATATATATATCTAAATATATATTAGAAAGAAGATAACAGCAGGTGAGGAACATTAAAAAATGCAGGGCAGCAACAACAACCCCTACCCTCCCCAAACCAGTCTCAATGCATATGTTTCATGTACTTTTTTTGCCAGATATAACACTCTGTTAAACCTGTTTTTACATTTGGAAAAGATTCATGCAAGCTTGTTTTTTTTTGTGGAACAGTAGACAAAGGTAGTCATTTATGTCTGGCATGGGAATTTGTTCAAATATCATGGGATCTCATTTCTGTGTGTATTTTAGAGCTGTTTGAACTTGGCAACAAAATCCACAAGGTTCCTGAAAGATCCAAAAGGGTTCATTGCTTTGGATAGACTTGCAGGGGTAGGACTGGCACACAGTCTGATTCTTGGGATGTCCTGCACAGGGTTAGGAGTTGGACTAGATGATCCTTGTGGGTCCCCTCCAGATCAGAATCATCTATGATACTTTGACTTTGCATTAATCATCATAGTATAGCTGCTTCAGCTGCTGACCAAAGATGCTGTTCTTCTGACCTGGTCTTGTCACTGTGGATAGCAGCTTAAATTACTTTCTAAGATGCTGCTCAATTGCCTAAAAAATAACAATGTAGAACTTCTTGGTTATTATATTTTAAAGAAAATGCAAGAATATAAAATTTTGTGAGATCAAGAATATATTTTATTTTAATAAATGTACTCCTGACTATACTCTTAGAGATTGTGGTAGAAATATAGACATACATATTATCATAAACAATCCTCTTAAGCCACACTTTCTTCTAATATTGGTTAGACTCAAATGCAACAGGGATGTGAATTATGAAAGCAGTGCTTTTTTGAAGGATGGCAAAATATCCAGAGATCAAAAGTTAAATGTAGAAGCTTCTGTCAGTCCTTTTGCTGTGCAGTGAATTTCAAATTTTGGAGTGTGTGCAGTAGCAGGGGCAATTATGTACATTTTTGTGGCTCTCAGTAATGGTTTAACTTATGTAAACATCAGCTCAAGGTGAACCTCTATACGTCACAAATTCCTTTATCTGAAGAGCTGTGTATATGGCACTAGTGGGAAAGTGTTAAATGCATATGGTCTTGCATGAAGGCAGCTTCCAAATAGCAGCTGGTTCCTAACTGGGAACAGTTTAAAGGTGTAGGGCAGTTCTTTTATTTTTAAATTGCCTCTGTTATAAAGCAAATTTTGTGTAACTGCTGGACCTGATTCTTGCTTATAATATAGCCTGTTTTCTCCCCTGTGACATGGATTTGACATCAGTGCTCCAGCCAGAAGCTCAGCATTGACTTGCAGTGCAGAAAATTCACAAAGCAAAAGGGGCCAGCACATAAATAACACTGACTAAATTATCATTATCTGTCTTCCATGGAAGAGGACTCCATGGGAGAAAGTTACTATACCCTAACTCATTGTACGAACGCACACCCAGAGTGAAGTTTCTTTCAACTGCAATAGCCATGAATCAATGCATACTAGAATGGGCAAGCAAGTTGCTTTCATACAATATTCCTTTTTATAAGCTCATTTTTCTTGAGCTTCAGGGGGGAAAAAACACCTTCAGTTTTCTCTCAAAGTTGTGTAACAACTATGGCTGGTGTAAAGGATACCTTGCCTCCTTTCTGTGCTCCCTTTCCTGTCTGGGATTCCAAGAAGGAGAAAGTAGAAAAAAACAGTAGCAAACTGAGCCCAAGTGTGGTTTGGTTTTTTTTTTCCCTTCCCCACCCCCTTATGTGATGATAATCCTAGGCCTGCACTTAGAGAGAAGCTTCCAGTGGGAAATTAAGCTAAACTGAAAAGCATAACAAAACCCAAATCATCTCAACTGCAAGAATTCCTCTAGTGTTTTATTCTTTAACGCTTTTTAGTAGAGACAATACTAAACCCAAAAGCAATCTAGCAATATCCTCTTTTTTTTTTTTGTTATTGTTACAGCATGGATTTTGTTTAGTAAACTCCATGTCAGATCATCTAATTTAATTATTGAACTCACTATGTGAATAAATGTACAGACATGACTAATAGCATTCTCTTATAATTTCATTACAAGGTAATAGATATGTGGTTTTTAAAACTGATTTTTTTCCTCTCTTCTTACAGAGTGTTTATAATATAAATGAACTCTCACGTCCTGCTGCCTTTTTCTCCTTACCATCTCTTCATTTCTTTTCAGATTCGATTCATAGAAAAATGCAAGTGATGTGTGCCACTGATTTGGGTCATCTGCATGCAATTCAAAAGGAAAAGGTGATTTTTTTCATGGCCTGCCAAGTAAGTGGGAGAGGTGTAGGAAAAGTGGATTTATGCATAAAATGCCAAACTCCAGATGAAAGAATGGACCTCTTTTATCATCGTAGAAAGAATCCATCTGCAATAATTACCAGTCAGACTATCCGCACACTATGTTACTGTGTGACATCTGAGAACTGCTGCACTTCTTGAACCAATAGCTGCTATATAGCAACCAGAATCAATCCTGAATGAAAAAATTGGCCCAGCCACTGATGAATGGCACTCAGTAGGTTTCCCATTGAACTATGCTGCGAAACAATGGTGCACGTTGGTAAATCACCGTGTGTGCCTTTCAGTTCTTATGCATATCCCATACTGGACAGCTTCCATTCATTCTGGCACCCACTGCAAACAAATGTAACTATGCATCAGAGATGAAAGTGAAAATGCATATGTTAAATCCCAAATAGAAGCAGAAGAGTGTAATATATACATAGTTGCTTAGCAACAAACATGTTTTGGCCACAGGAATGATGACATCAGTCAGAGGAGAGAGAGAGACAAGCTGCTCTGCTCTCCTTGTCTCTATCTCTAAAAACTTCATAAAGGCCTTTCCTTATTTTTTTCAGAAGAGAGATTTCTGTGGTAGACATTTGTTTATGCTACTAATGCAACAGATTGTAGGACAATTGAACTTTTCTTTGAACAGGGAAACCTGTTTTAATTCCAGGTGTCCTTTGTAATGATGCATGCCGTCTCTTACAGCCAGATGTTTCACATTACAGCTCACTGTGGAGTCCCTCTTAACACTTAATTTCTCCTAAATGTTTCAGGTAAGTCCAAAAGTACAAACTATTGGAATTAAAAAAAAGATTGATATTCCCCTATTTTTGACCCTATTGTGCCTTTTACTTCAGCTCTTAGAAGTTTTTATGCTACTGGCATTTCACATTCATGTGGCTCTGTATTTCTTCATGAAAGCAAGCAATATTTCAGTTACTCACAGAATGTTTTTGGCTAGTAATAAGTATTAATTCCTCCTGTTTAGATGGTGTGAATATCTCTTTTCCCTTTCTTGCCTCTTTTGGCATGCTTTGGTGTGCATGCTGTTGTTTTTCTGCAATGGGTGACAAAGGAGGGAGCCGGCAAGTCCTGGTTCAAGTTACACACGCCCCACCATGCAGGTAGCTCCTATTTACACAAACGTGAGCTCTGTGTGTAGCTGACACAATGTGCCTCATGCTTTCAGCAGTTTGATTGCTCCACTGGACCATAGCATCTTTCATGTATAGAAAGATTGCATGTTCAGGTTCAAATCGATCTGCCACCCTTGATTGCTGCAGACACATCACTGAATACATTATTTTGGAGTGTTTCTTTTTAATTTAAGGTAATGAATGTAGTTTGCTGGATTCCCAGTGAGGGAAAAGAACATTTTAGGCGTGCACTTCTCTTTGCAAAGAAGGTTTTCTTGACACTGTAAGAGACATGTAGGAATGCAAGATATATTGAAGAACTCAAATGAAATTAAAATCATGGATGAAAGCAGGGTTAAAGGACCGTTATGGTAAAATATGGCCTTTATTTCCATTCAGCTATTATGTAGATAGTGTTTTACTTACTCTCATTTTCTGTGAATTCGGAGAGACCCTTTTTCATATATGGACACATTAAATTGACAAGGTCTAGCCAATAATATCTTGCATTTATGATAAGATTAATTTTGGGAAAAAAGTGTGTTATTCTGAAAATATGGAGGAACTTGAGACAAGATGTGGTGGTGCCTCTGAGCAGACAAGGTAAATGAGGTCATCGTGGAGGAATGGATTAAAACGGAAAGGAAGACAAAAAGGTTGTATGATAAAAGGCTGGAAAACAGGAACAACTGTGATATTGATCTTTTTTGAAGGAAAAATCTTTTCTTCTCTTGAAATGCCAAGAAAATGAACAAGGAGCTGGAAGGATATAATCAGTGTCTTGGGCAAGAGGTTGAGGTGGATTCTTGTCTTGACTTTCTGTCAACTCTCCCATCATGGCTTTCAGACTGAATGGGAGTACTGCATAGCCTGATCCTACAGAAATCAAATTAACATATGGATCTCAGGTTCATGGCTGGCTTCTCAGAAAGACAATATGTGAAACTAGGATCCCATATCTGAATTGTAAGAAGTTGGCAGTTTGAGCAATGAACTGAAATTTGTTGGCTGGTGGTTAACCTAAGAAATACTCCTAATGAGTGACTGTGCTTTTTCTCCTGTAAACTCTGCTTTTTTTTTTTTTTTCTTTAATTTGTGAAATGAATGACTCTATCAGCTGAAAAGATAATTGAACAACAGAAATAAATGTTTTAAAAGCCTTTTAAATTGCTAGTATTTTAAATGTGAATAATCAAAATTTTTAATGGTAATTGCTCTCATTGAGTAAAACAAGGTTTTACAATTCACATTAATTACTGAACTCTAATTTATTTCCCAATGTGTACCTTTTAGTTCATAATTCTAACTCTTTAAACTCATAGGTTCAATGGTTTATCAAATGTTGACCTTCTGAGAAGTGTAATTTATAAGTTTTCTAATGGAATTATTGTCTTCTATAGTTAATCACATAAATGGATAGGTAGTTTCCTTTAAAAAAAGATGTACCTCAGGGTTAGGCTCATGTTCAGGCATCTGTCAATCAACACCCCCAGGTCCTTCTCTGCTGGGCAGCTCTCCAGCCACTCCTCACCAAACCTGTAGTGCTGCTGGGGGTTGTTGTGACCAAAATGCAGGACCTGAAATTTAGACTTATTAAAACTCATACAATTGGTCTTTGCCTATCGATTGAGCCTGTCTAGGTCCCTCTGCAGAACCTCCCTACCCTCAAGCAGATCAACACTTCTACCCAGCTTAGTGTCACCTGCAAACTTACTAGGGGTGCACTCTATCCCCCCCATCCAAGTCATCAATAAAGATGTTAAACAGGAGGGTCCCAGCCCCAGGATGTGACCTCTTGTGACCGGCCACCGACTGGATTTGACTCCATTGAGCACAACTCTCTAGACTCGGCCATCCAACCAATTTTTTTATCCAGCAAAACATGTGCACATCCAAGCCATAAGCAGCCAGCTTCTCTAGGAGAATGCTATGGGAAACTTTGTCAAATGCCTTGCTAAAGTCAAGGCATACAATATCCACAGCCTTTCTTTCTTTCAATAACCGTGTCACCCTGTCATAGAAGGAGATCAGGTTAGTCAAACTGGACCTGCCCTTCATAAATCCATGCTGACTGGACCTGATCCCCTGGTTGTTCTGCATGTGCTGCAGAACTGTACTCAGGATGATCTTCTCCATCAACTTCCTTGGTACAGAAGTCAGACTAACAGGCCTGTAATTTCCAGGATCATCCTTCCGCCCCTTCTTATATATGGGGATAACATTGGCTGATTTCCTGTCTGCTGGTATCTGCCCAGTCAGCCAGGACTGCTGGAAAATGACACAAAGTGGCCTGGTGAGCACCCCTGCCAGCTCTTTCAATACTCTTTGGTGCATCCCATCTGGCCCCACGGATTTGTGCATATCCAGGTGATGCAGCAGGTCTCTGGCCACCTCCTGCTGGATTATAAGGGGGTCATTTTGTTCCTAGTCCCTGTTTCCTGGCTTTACAAATTATATATTATATTATATTTTAAAAAATATATAATAGGTCCTAATACTAAAGACTGAGGCAAAGATGTCATTAAGCATGCCAGCCTTATCCTCATCTTTTGTCACTAAGTTTCTTCCAGCATCCATTAAAGAATGGAGGGTTTCATTTGTCCTTCTTTTGTTATTAATATATTTAAAGAAACTTTTCCTGTTGTCTCTTGTGATGGAGGGCAGGCTGATTTCTAAGTGGGCTTTGGACATTCTAATTTCCTCCCTACACAGCCTCATGACAGTTTTGTAGTCATCGTGAGTGGACATATCCGTGGTGATTTCACATACCGAGCAGTACAGTTTAAGCTTGCTAGTTTAATAAGAGAAAAGCTGGAATGGAACTGTGCAAGTTCTGAGCATCAGTAAGTTCTGTTGTTTTCTCTAGTTTTTTGTCCCTCTATTCTTAGCCAGATGATGTTTCTGCCCCACCTCATTGCACTTGTTTTCACATCTACAATAGATTCTGTAGGATCTGTACAAATAGTATTTTCATGTCACATGAAGTAATTTTGATATCTTTGGCAGTTGTACTGGTCCAGTAACATGGTCAGATAACTTGAAGTAAGAGTGAAATTGTCTCAATGAAACATGTGTCATCAAGACTCATTAAATGTCTTATAGGAAAAATTATGAAAACTTCAGACTGTTTTACCTCTTCCTCTCTTTATAACCCTCTTGATAAGCTCATAAACAAAGCTAAGGAAACAGTCTTGATGAAACTGGCCATAATATGTGCATTATCCCAGCTGGAAAACCATACTTGGAGACCAGTTGCCAGTGAAGCGCTGTTCAGAGGGAAATCCACACCAAACAGGATTCTGTTATGGGTTCTGGTCTCACTGATTAATGTCAGTAGTGTCTTGGATACAAGATCTAATTGTGCTTATTACATCCACAAAGAATGTGAGCCTGGAGAAGCTGCAGGTGTGTTGGAAGGTGGAAATGTAAATCATATTGGAGAAAAGATTACAAGAAATGTTATTCATTAGGGAAAGAAAGTAAAAGATACTTTCTATATGCAGAAGAAAAGTCTGCTGCAGAAATGCAGAATGGAGAGCAAAATATTTGATTGTAAAGAAAAAATAAAGATGTTGTGGTGGGTTCAATCTGTGCTTAAGCCTTCAACAAAAGGATGCTGTGAAAAAGAAAAATATAGTACTGAGGGTTCTTTTTTTTAATAAGTGTAAACTCTCAGGCAGATATATATGTCCTCCTAGCTTGCTCAACATGGGCAAGCTTTGAGCATTACTTGCCAAAAACAATATGGACCAAAGGAGAGAATCCTGAGTCAAGTGGCCAGAACAGCTGACAGGGAAATTGGAAGGATGGGGGCTTTATACAATCTACAAAAGGAAGCATGATGGTCTTCAAACATGTACAAAGTTCCCATAGAGAAGAAAGAAATTAACAGTTTAACACTTTTTTTTCTGAATTAGTAAGAAAATATATGCATAAATTATTCAAAAAAATTAAGTTACCAATTATAAAAGTAATAATTCATGAACAGATCAGATTGCATTGGGAAAATGTGTGCATTTCCATTGTTGAAGGACTTTAAAAACTAGTTAAATAAATGAGTGTCAAAAATATCATAGGTATGATTGATTTTTGACCTCTTAAAATCTTTTCCAGCTCTGCTTTCTATTAGTTTTTCCAAATGGCTTCTGTTGCTTGGATGTTTGTTGTTAAAGCCAGTAATTAAAACAATAATGTAGAAGCAGAGCCCAGTAAAGAGAGAGGATCTGGTATGGTTTCTAGTCATGGCATTAGTGGAAAGTGCAAAGATATGTGCTTTTGAAGACTCATAGAGCACATAGCTGCGTGTCAGCCTATTTCAATTAGTGTGTTGAAATCTCTATAAAATTTAAATTGTTTTTATTCCTGAAATTATAAAAGCCTGAGTATCCAATGGAAAAATCTTATCTCCAGCATCTCAGTTTCAGCAGCCACTGAAATGCATTGTACCACGGTTTCCTTGGCGCACCACTGCCGTTGTTTGTCTCCTCTAGATGTCCCTTCTCCCACACTGTGGAGGTCACGGGGACAGGGATGTACTGGTGGAGGGCAGACCCTAATGGATGCCTTCCTATTCTGAGTCTTGCTCTCTTAAGTGCCTGTATTCAAAATATTTAAACGTGGAGTTTAGATGGATTTTGAGTATTTCATAATACAACTGCCCCCTCTGCAAAGTCTAACTTCTGGTACTCTTTAGCACACCATCCATTTACAATCATCATGAGCCCCAGCTAGGAGCTCAGGTGAGCCAATGGTTTGTAGTTCTCCTTGTGTGCTCATCCACTTTCCTCTTTTAAGCCCCTCTTTTCTCCTTCAAATCCAACTGTGGTTCATACCACTGCCCAACATGCATACCTACCCCAAGCTCTGGGAGGTTAATATTGCAGGCTGAGTTGGAAATTGGAAAATTTCTCAGATTTCCTTATTTTTGCTTCATGCCAGTTAGTGGGGGGTGCCAGCATCTCTGATATTGTTGGTCACCACCGTGATCCCTTCTACCTGTTTTGTGCTGTACATGGGTAGCAGTCCCAGGCAGAAGCTCAGCCCGTTGTCTGCGTTCCAGAGGCAGCCAAGCAGTGGTCTTTTCTGGTGGCCCCTCTGCATGCTCTGCCCATGGAGGCCACAGCAGTGGGCAAGCTCGTCATGGACAGGCTCTGAGAGACACAGAACTACCTGTGGCTGTCCAGAGGGAGGCTGATCTCTGACTGATCTTCCCACCCCGTACAGGGTGGTCAGTAGTCCTGAGGGAAAAGCAAATGCAGAGCCAAGATGGGACAGAATGCAGGCAATTTCCCTGGGGACAGAGGGTAGTCCTCTGTGAAGATTCACACTCTGTACATGAATGCAGTGATATTTCTGTCTCTCCAACGTCTCCTCCAAAAACTGTGCTCTAGATGTCTCATTGTCAGATGTGGGTGGATCTGGTATTGCATTTCTTGCAGACTAAGGCACAGAGTTCTTAGGAAACAGTCTCAGGAGATGTTATTTCCATAGCTTTTGTCCTCAGGGACTGGGAGAAGGGAGGAAGGGAAGATTTGTGAGGCTAGCTGTTATATAAAGCGAAAAACCCCCAACCAACTCAAACCAACCAACCAACCAAAAACACTCAAGCCCCTGTCTCTCTCTATTCCTTCATGCTTGAGCTCTAAGAGTACTAGTTTCTAGATGTCTATGAAAATCAGTGTCACTGGATTTGTTGCCTCAGCTTTTAATCCAGTTTGTGGTGTGACAGACATTGAAAGGTGGAGGAGAACTCCAACAACTTTTACCTCAGTCCTTAGTCTGGGGCTGTGCCTTGACATGTCAGTTTGCCCCCTCCCTCTACCTGCCCTCCTCATCATCTATGGCAGCCCCAGTGGACCACACCAGCCACTAAAGAAAATACAAACAAACTATTTTTGCACATTGCCAAAATGACTGCTCTCCATCAGGGAAAGCAGACACCTCTTGGTGTCACACCACAAAGCTCTTCAGCTGTGGTTATAAGTAACAGGTAAGAATCAGAAAAGCTAGGTGTGCAGGATAGCTGCTTTCCCCTTATGCCCATGAAATATTTTGGTTCACAGTCAAGAAATAAAAAGCAGACAGAAATTTTAAGAGGTGCCGAAACAATAGCAGCATGCCTGTTTTTCAGGGGCTGTTCTAGACCACACTGCCACTGGAGTTCTGTTTCAAGAGAGCAGAATTGTTGGGATGGGAACAGACTTAATTGCCCCCTGACAGATATTTCTCTTTGCTTTTTTTTTTTGCTGCTTTTTCAGCAAATGGGTGCTTCTGAAAGGAAAAGCTTGGAGGCCTATCTTCTGGTCTGCATCAAAATGATTTGTATTTTTAAAAATTTATTGATAAATTAATTTTCTGCATTATTTAAGACAACAATAATGTGCATGGAACAAAATGAATTTTAAATTCATTAAACTGTTTTGAAATGAAAATGTTCCTTCAGATAAGGCCAGAATGAAATGCTTTGAATCTTCTCTGCTTTAGTTTAGGAAGTTCAGTGCTATTGAAATGTACCTGTATCTTGAGGAGTGTTTTATTTTGGAAAAGCAACTTTTTCTATGTAAAAAGCACTGCCCAGCTGCAGTTAGAAGCCTAACAGCTCTGGTGTCTTGTGGTGGGAATTTTCTGAGGTGCATAAATCACTTGGGTATTTATGAACATTTTAACCAGGACCAGATTTATCATATTTAACTTCTTAAATATTGGTTGAACAACTCATATTAAATCCTGTGTAGTATAATTTTTCCCGATCAGTTCCATATTTATATCATTAATCATTTATCTGCAGTCAATTAAGAGAATTGATAGCTCTTGGGCTTCCTGAAGCTGATCCTTGAAATAAGTATATTTTAAAAAGATTACCATTACCCAAATCAGATACTATCACAATAAGGTGTACAGAGGCCAAACAGACAGGAGAACAGATTGGGAAAGTATCCATGAGGATGTGACAAAAAGGTAATGTTTCAAGCTTGTGTGTCAGAGGAATGGGGAAAGAATAGCAATATAATCGGGGAAGTGTGTGTGGAGCCCTTGTATTTTAGAACCCTTTTGCCTCAGCTGCGCTAATACTCTGAAAAAAAGGGTGTTTGTTATATGACCAATTGTTTAACATGAGTTCCTAAACTGGTTTATAATTACCAAATTAATATCTCTGAGGTATTAAAAGACTATTTGCACAATTATTGTATAACTAAGAGGGAAGCGAAGCACTTTACCTGTGTTGATCCAGAGCCCTGGAAATAACAACTATTTGTTTTTGTAGCTGTTGTGGCTCTGGGAACAAGTAAATATAAACAGCAGGAAACACAAATACAGAGGCAGTGCAATTGGAGGCTGTCAGGAAGCAGTATGTTGGCTTCAGGAGCTGAATTCGGCTTGAAATAAGCTTTGTCTCAGTATGCGTAAGAGGCTTTGGCACTGTATCAGACCTCTGGGGAAGCCACTCAGCAGGGTGGGGATTACTATAGTTTGTGCTTCCCAAATCACACCAAACTTGCTTCTCTGTCATACTCGTGTATTAACTCTCTCTGGCCCGCCTTGGTGCTTTCTGTGGGGATCTGTTTGCTTTCTAGCAAACAGCCTGACATCTACTAGTTGAGAGTGGAGTAGAAAAATCCCTAGCACACGACTGAGCGACTGCAGAGCACTTCACCTCTACAGTGAGTGAGAGAGGCACAAAGATGGCTAATTTTACCAGGCTGGATAATTTTCCTCTGCTATGGATGTGCTGTGGTTGCTTTGTTAATACCATCTAAAATGCAAATGAATTAAGCCCACATATAATAGTTATTGTCTAGACCTGCTGCTGGCATAAACTTCCTCTTAATGATTATTTTTTTTCTCTCTCTGAGAACACATGGACTCCACTCTCTCTTTTGAGGTTTGGCAAGGGTTAATTTTCTCTTAGCTGTGGGAATATTTTGTGTTAGGAGAAACTACATGGTTATTTCTAACACATGACTATCAAAGACTGAGATTAGCCGAGGAGGAGGGGAAAGGCTCCTGAGTTTGCACTTCCCGTCTCTTAATAAAGCTGAGATTCCAGAAGTATTTAATATCATTGTGGTTTACATAGGAAATTGTCTGAGCAGTCTTAGTAAATACCCAAATATATGGCTGCTATATTGAATACTGTTTGTCCAAGATAATTTTTCTTTCAGTTATGTTAGATATCTGGAAAACTTTGTAAAAGCAGGATCTCGTTACAGTTCACAGCTAAATGATCAATGATACAATATAGTATTAAAAACTTAAGTATCTAAAATGTATTGAGAAATGTGAGGTACACTAGTATTAAAGAAACAACAGCAATTGTTTTATATGCATTGCTCAGACAATAAAATGTGGATTCCTTATGTAGGTCCAAATGTAGCAGCTGGATTTGGCTTTATGAACCATGAAAAATAGTTCCCATCTGGAAGTTGATGTTGAATAAAGATGCAACAGTAAGGCTGTATCTTACATGTAACGTTTATACATTTCCAACTCAATATAGCACTAGTATTGGAGAGGAAAGACAGAAAGGGAGGGGAGATGGGAACACACAAATCAGAAGCCTCTGGCCAAAATTTTTATCTGTATTCTCTAATTTAGGAGTCTCATGTTTTTGGATGGTTTGTTTGTTTGTTTATTTATTTACTTGTAGGATAACCATACTATTTAGTCAACATGTACAAGTAAGAGAAAGCTTCTGAAGTACCTTTTACCACACTCACTGCTTCAAAGGCTGTAGTCTTCATCTCTCTACCAGATAAGTGAGAAACTATGTTATTATTTTGTGATATTAACCCCCTCAAAGCATCCCTACAGTCCACCCCCTTTTAGACTGGCATTTAAAAGTCCATTCACTGAGCCTGCAAATCAGGAGGTCTGTTTCAAAGTGGCTGCAAGCTGAAGATGGCCCTTTGCTCTGCACCTGCGCCTGGCCAAATCAATGTTTGTAACATGTAAATCCCATGTTTTCATATACAAATCCCCTAATCACAAGGTGCCTATGAGATCCTATCTCCTCTCACTCAAAAATATCAAGTTCCAGTTAGAGAACATTTTTGACAAATCTGACCCCAGACAAAACTCTAATTCTTAAAGGATTTTGCTAAATTAATGATGCCCCAAGGATTTTATAAATTCAGATTAGTCTATGCTAAAATTCAGTTACTCTATGATAAAATCTTACACTGTAAATAAGGTTGTAAATTCTTATTAACAACATAAGACAACCAAGAGCCAATAAAGGGATGAAGTTTAAACACTTTATTGGCTCTTTTTTCTTCCTTGAGCAAGAATTATTTCTAACACAAGACAAAGTGTTAGAAGATGTGATGATCCCCTTTGACTTTTGCATAGAAGCTGAGTTGTGTGGTTTCTTTAACTGTGAGACTTCCATGGTGGCCCCAGTGCTGCAGTACATCTGGCTGAAAAGATTTCCTGTATTTTCCTAAAAGGCTGCTGTTATTGTTCCTGTTACCCTGGCCACTTCCATGAGCCTTTAAAATGAACTCAGGACCTGCACCAATGTTGTGAGGCAAACATTTAAAGGGAGGGGGAGAACTTTAAAAATAAAGTTGGATGTTGCAAATGTTCATAGTCCTCAGACCTTGGGAATATTGAAGCATCCTTAATCCACATTTACCATGCATTTGAAATACTGACATATCCTGATGCTTGCAAACTGTATTCCTTTAAGATGGGAAATAAGAAGCACATGTATTTAATATATTAACATGTGAAACTGACTTGGTACCTGTGGCCCATTGATGTGATCATAGGCTTTCTTCAAGTTAGCTCTCCAAATCAGAAAGCACTATCACACTTTCACCTTTTGATATCCTGAGATCCCACACCTACACTGCAGTCTCCTGCTTATTCGGACAAGTCCTTTGCTGAGGAGGGCTCTGGATTATTGTCTCAGGAAGGTGTGTGGCTGTGTCTGTGTGTGTAAGGGCACAAGAGATGGCACAATCCCCTTGAGAGAAATTGTGCCACAGCCTAAAAATCTTCAACAGCCCTTCTTGGAGAAGTTTCTGAAGCTAACCTGAACAGGTTTGACTTTAGTGGTCTATTTTCCATGGTGGAATCTTGGAGTTTCTGACAGATACTTCTCAGGTCAGGACCCATGTGTCTCATCTGAATTTGTGAGTGAGAGCAGGGAAAACATTCTCTCTCTCTCTCCTTGGAAAAGGAGGAAAAGACACTGTGTTTGCAGCTTCTTGGTTAAAAACATCCTTAATGGTAAGGTCTAATAATACCATTGTGAACACATTTCAAAGGGGTTCACACTTCCAAGTTTAATGTCTCAACAGTGGCCCTGAACTGACCCTGAAGGTGTGGGAGGGTGCGGTCCACGTCTGCAGAAGTACTGGCAACCTGTGCCGGAGGGTGGATGCTTGAGGCTGGGGCGGGCTGGCCAGCAGGCAGTGGAGGCAGAAGGCATCGTGGTGGCAGATTAGGGACTGCAGAGAGGGAACAGGAAAGTCAGGAGAAGCCAGAGAGGGCAGCGAGGGGTAGAGTGTCTGGTCCCTAGCCTGGGCCATCTACCCTCAACCTATCACTTTCCTGACTGGACCAACATCCTCCTGCATTACATCCCCTCTACCTTGGGTCTATCCCTGCTCCATGATGCAGCCCCTGCACATACCCTTGCGCACAGTGGGCTGGGAGGAAGAGTGCAGCCAGACTGTGAGGAGTATACATTTCTTCTTTTTCTACCTGCCAGGCAGTAGGCTACAAGTCCTTTTACCCCCACAGTCTGGCAGCAAGAGGAAGAGTAAAGGGCTGCACCCATGTGAATAGGCTTTTCAGGGTCAAGGAGCCAGTTCCTTTCTCCCCTGGCCTAAGAGTAGCAGATCAATCATTATCTACTTTGCCTATGCCTTGAATCTGCTCTAGACTCAGTCGAAAGACAATAAACATTTATTAACTCCCCTGTCCAGCCTCCAATAAAAAAAACTTGGAGTAAGACTGTAATGCTGGCTATGGCAAATGGAAAATTGATTGCCTTTCTGCACTATTCAAGTTAGTTTTGTAATTAAAATGGCATTAAAAAAACCCCTAGGCTTCCAAGTCCCAGATCTTTTTTTATCCTCAAACTTGAAAGGAAAAGAAAATTTTTACATGGAGGATTTTACTGCCAGTTGCAGAATTTTCAGTCTTTTCATAGTTTAATTCATGTACATGCAAATGTAGGGATTGTACAAGCCTTGGCAGTCGATGCTCTGGAAGTCATTGCCACTGCTAAACAATTTAAGCAGCTAAGTTTCATGGAGGTTGGCAATCCCTTCCAAAACTCCTGAATCTAGGCCAGGATTTAGGACAGACCTGAGCACTGCTATTAGAAAGCTTAAGTTGTGTGCCTTAGCCTGGGAGCTGGAGAGTAGAGAGCTACAGTCCTGCCTGTGTCCAGTGGCTTAATAAAGAATCCCATTTATATTCATTACCGCAACCAAGTCCTGTCTCTAATCTATCACAAGGGACACTACAGATATATTATTTCTTTGTAGTCTCAAAATACTCAGATGGTTTTTAACCTTATTAAATCTCAAACCCTTAAATGTGCTTCTGAAGCAAAACTTTTAGCAATAAGTTTCCCCAAAAGTGCAAGATCTACAAAGAAGATTTATGGTTCAGTAGTGAGTTAAGTAACATTTCTCTCAGCATATTGTTTGCCAAAATTGGAGGAAATTCCCTACCTCAACTGAACAGGGAGGGTTAGGGTTAATTTTCTCTTAGCTGTGGGAATATTTTTTGTTAGCTACTGTGCTGGTAGATCAGGTTGTTAGTGCTACAAGAAACAAGACAGCAAAGTGTTAAGGTACCTAGATGATTTTCTAATGGTTGTTGCATTTCAGGAAACAATAAAACTTTGCTTGAATTACAGAATGCTTTGAAGTCCTAAGGATTTCACATCTAATATATGGGAATAAAATAAAATTTGTCATAACCTCCCAGAGACTGTATCTCCTTTTTCTAATAGAGCAAGACCCCAAGTTCTTTTATAAGATTAAACCACAATCACATGTACTGTGGCCCCAAGCAAGTATGGAATTGTTTCTAAGTGTGCAAGTACCATCTTGGTATTTACAAGTAAAGGATCAGCCTGGATATACCTGGATACCTGGTACAGTACACACGGCAGTTTAGTTCACACAAATTAAGGCACATAGGTGCAGAAGATACAGGTACTGATGAATCTAAAATTAAAAGAAGTCAGATCCTCCTGGTTAGATTAGGATTTTTGGTTAGTCAGAAAACGATGCAAATAATCATTAGGATAAGTAGAAGACGCAACGTGACTAAAATAATATGCTGTTTTTGACTAATTGCGTAATAACTAAGCAAATCTTTGGGTCACAAAAGGAGGAAATGTTACGTAGACTGGACTGTGATTTCAACATTTGGTAAACAGTATGGTAATGCAGATGTTTGTTCATTTTTCATCTACATTTTGGGGCCACATGTTTTCAGTTGAGTTTTGGATACTTATTTTCTGATCTATGTATATTTTTCTGTTACAATAGATACGGCCAGCTGGAAGCTAAAGAAGGGAGGAGCTCCCTAAAACCACGTCTACACTTGCAGTACTTCGTTTTACAGTATCAGTAAAAGAAAAATACTACAACAGAGTATAGAATTAGAATTAGAAGCCAATCAACAGAGAGAGAAAAATTACTTCAGAAATACCAGTGTTAGCATCTCAGAGACACTGTTTCCTGTTTTTGTATTCTAGGCAAAAAAATTCTGGAGTGGAACCCTTGCCCAGCACCTGGGCCTGGGATAGGGCATATGAGTTCTGGCAATTTGGCTGAGTACACCAGCTAAAAAACGAGCAAATCTATGCTGTGAAATCCTGTAGCCAGACACAACAGGAGAGCAAAATTGTCTGTCTCTAGGCAGACTGGTACAAAATGTAGTTAAGGGATACATTTTCCCTAGACAGAGAAAGCAAAAGTTGGATCAGTGTTTTCTCCATCATCTTCTTTTTGACAATAGTGTTCAAAGTGTCCAGGAAACACTACAAAATAATGTACAAGTGTTCCTCTGCAGGCATTTCTACATGTTTTAAGTACATATTCCTTAATGAGTACATAATGCTTTTTCCTCATGGAATGCATCACCTAACAACGCAGTGCTATGGACAACTGAGTTTTTGGTCTCATTGGTGGTATCCTCCACATGTCAATGAGCAGCAGTTGCAGGGAGAAGGGATTTCCATAATTCACAGTGACTTATAATATGAATCCATTTAAAGTACATTGTATTTGTAACTCTTATAGTAAACAGACATTTAGTAAATAAAGTATGACCCAATATTCAAGTGAATTTATACTATACATTTGTATAAATATGAAGTGTTTACAAAAAATAATTTACAGAAATTTTGCTGTTAGGTCTACATTTCTTTGAGCTCCTTTTATGTAGTTTGAAAGCACTAGGTGTTAAAGTGTCCACTCTTTATATTGTATTCTGGGCTATAAACTTCTAGCTTGGAAACAGATCTGTCTTGCAGTGAAGTCTGTATTACTTGAGAGGAAATCCCGTTCTAAATATGTATTGTCTTCAAAGCAATAGATATAATCCTGGAAGTCTGGGTTTGTTGATACCTTGTGAAACACTTTGAAGAAGGACACTTTGGGGTGCATGTGCAAACTTGGCAGAAAAAGGATTGTGAAGGCACAAAGTAATACAGTATCAGGTTCTTGATCTGGTTTCAGGTGATATCCCGAATGCGTGAGGAGTAAAACTGCTTTATTAGATTTGCATAGCAATTAATAAGGAAAAGCGTGTACGTTGACTCAGGCTTGATTTGCACAACATCGGTGGCCATATCCTGCTCCCTTCAAGTGGAACTGACCTCTGGGGGAGAGACAGGGTGTATGTCTGCACTGCTCATTCCTAGAGAGTGCTTTATATGGCTTTGAGTACCTGCTGTCAGGGTGTGTGCTCCTCACGAGTGGCACCTTGGGACAGAAACACTAGAAGACGCAGGCTCCACTGCAGGGATTTCCTGCTGCAGGAGGCCTGCAGACACCAGACACTGTCTTCTTTCCAATGTGGAAACTTAGGAAAAGGGTGAAATATTTCTGAGGGTATTTTGCCAGATATTCATGTATCTGCATTTTCTGCTCACTCAAGGGGAGCAGTGGTAACCAAAGCACTAAAAGTCTTCAAATGCTGACAAATACAATTTAGCTTTGAAGGCTGCCAGCAATTCTGTGGCAGTAAATCCCATTTGCAATCAAAGGGTGAGTCATTAGCCTTGACATTTGAGAAATGGAGATTACTATGAATATATGAAAAAGGTTCCCTAAAATGTTTCCTTAGCAACTGCTGCTGAGGAGTCTGGGGCATCTCTCAGGTCCCTAGGCTCAGAACAGCCAGGAGTGATGAAGCAGATGATTTCCTATCCTCTTGCTGTATGTAGTGCTAAGGGTTTGCTATCCCTCTCCACTCATGTCTCATCTATGTGAGGAAAAATTGTGTTTCCTTCAATTCAGTTATCTATACTGAACTGGCTTAGTGAAGCTGAAACTATTGCAATGGGCACAGTTTATTATGCAACACAAGAGGTTGAATTATAGCCTACACAAGACTAGGGACTGTTTGGCCAGTTCCAAACACAGTTCCAACAGAAGTCATAAGGCAGCTTGTTACTACCACATCAAGCATAAAATTTAATTTTAAAAGCGTTTTTATTAAAAAAAAAGGACAAAGCTACTAATTTTCTATTTGTGTTCTGTTTCTGAAATGCTCTTAAGTCTTTTACTCAAACATTTCCTTACAGGTATAAGGGTTAAACATTTCTATTTATATTAAGTGAGTGATTAAGACCCTTCACCTATAAGAAAACCACAGAATATTTCTTAACCTATAATAAGTTCACAAGCATTGAAAGTATTGTGTATATTTTAACTCAGCCTGTTAATTCAAGCTCAACACTGTTAATCTGGTTGAGTAGGAGAAAAAGTTTTCTCTTAGTATAAGTAGGATCTTTGGCTAGCTGTCACATCAGCAAAGAAAAGTGAGATACCTCGAGTGTGCAGGAAGAGGGACTGAGGGCATGTGGAGAGGTCTCAGTGCTCCTTGTTAAGGCAAAGGGGATATTGGTTGGAGGCAACAGGCACTTAGGGTTACATAGAAGGACAATTCTTGAGTGTATTATAACAACTTTCATGTCTTTCCTCAGTCAGGTAGGCTATAAAACCAGAGATAAATCCCAGGAGAAACTGGATGATTGCAAAGCTATGGAGGCACATTCATTTGATGACATCTTCATAGACCAGAGCAGAAGGTTTTTTTTCTGGACCTAGGGAATAGGTCTTAGTGAAGAAATGTGCAGCCATCTGCCTAGCACATACAGTATGCTTGATTTCTGTTGTATTAAACTCATTCCTTTATTAAATGAGATTCTACTTTTCTGCTTTCAGCAGTCAATGTTCTATTTACATGATTTGCCATTACGGTAACACCCATGATTTTTGGGTTTACATGATTTTTTGTTCTTCTAGATTTTTCAAACCTAAGTAAGACCATTAAAGCACCTCACAGCTTCTAAAGGAAAGATATGAGTGCTGGTGTAACCCACAGGAGAAATATGGGCACAAGGAATACACACTATTGTCAGCAATTGTACTCCAGAATATTTGCAGTGGAGTTGTTCCATTTCTTGACATTTTTACAAAAAATGGAGAATATTTTTTTTTCAAATAAAAAGAAACACTTTTTCTCTTCTCCTGTCTGAAATTAGACAATCCCTATCTTTCTATTGCTCCTATGCTGTGTATCTACCCAGAATGGCCTGCCATTCTGCAAACTCCCATGTATTTTACTGAGTCAATGTTGCTATTCACCTCATGCAACAGCAGCCAATCTTGTCTGCCAGGTGAAACATGATGTTGAAACAAAGAAGAATTTTGGAAGAAATATAAGCTCTTAAACCATGAATGGCTTTGTGGATCAAAAATGTCATTTGGAATTACACCTGGAAATGGAGAGTGGCAGTCTCTGGAGTGTGGGTGGAACTGGGGGAAGGAGGAGTAGTGCTGGGGCAGGCTGTCCCACCCTTGCCTGCTGAGTATTTTGCAGGTCTTCTCTGAGTGCATTGGTTATGATTGGGAGCAGCTGCAAGCTCAGCCCAGTGCAGCACTCTCAATACATTCCAGATGATGAATATGATGCAGACTTACTGGAAGAAAAATATATTTCTGGGGATAAAAACAATTACTTCTCAAAGCAAGACAATGAAGCTGGACCAGTGTTATGTGGGCATAAAAAAGAACAGAACTTTCGGGCAATGGCTTTAACTTCTAATAAATCACCCACCTGGAGACCCCTTTGCAGAGTGATTTTGGCTGTATCAGACCCAAAATATTTTCAGAGTTACATAAAGTTGAAAAATTATGCATTTCACCCTTGATTTCTTCCCAAAGGGACAGATACTTTGTTCCAAATTTCACACTAGCAGAAAGGTGCCTTTGCTACACCAAACAACACATGGACTGTTTTGGAGATGTTATGCAAAAAGACTTAGGAAACACCACTTGATACAGTGGGTTTCTTCGCCTGACTTTTTAGAGGTGACTTGCAGAAAAGTTGCAAAAAGTATCAAAAGTTAAGTGGTGAAAATCAGCTTAAATGTCTAGTACTAATTTTGTTTGTGTTCTTTGCTCTTTGTTGTTTCACTGTGGGGAGAGAGAAGAAGCTGTCGTTTTCTCCCTGTCCTTTCTTTTTGTTTGGGAGAAAATGGATGTTAGTGAAAATAAGAGAGCTCTGTCAGGGACTAGGAAGAGGTTGTTTATTCTGTTTTGTTTTCTTTAGAAAGAGGTAACTCTTCTAAAACTGGTGATGACCCACTTAAAGGGGGATATGTGGGAAGAGAAAAGAAAGCTAATAATCAGCCTCTAAATTACAAGTTTCCTCTTGAACAAAAGAGCAACAGGAGGCAGTGCAGACAGGGTTTGTGTGTGTCTGTGTATGCGTACGTGCACACGCCCAGGGATAACGCCAAAACAGCGGCTGGAGAGTGTGTGTAGCTTTTGCCACTCCATTGACTACTGCCCCAGTGCTTTCACTGGCAGTCTGGAATCACCAAACCTGACCCATCACTAGATGATGTGTGATGCCACTTCCATAGTCCTCCGAAGAGGAGGAAATGATTAACTGTAGCTAATGCAAGCAAGAAGAGAAGAACTACAGGAAAATCTGCCCCTGATTCTGAATGGCAGGTATGAAAGAATAGCCCAGTCAATTTGGCAAAGCCCCTACTGTCAAAGATCCTAAAGGTGGGATTCAAAGTGACTTTTATTAAAGGCTGCTTAGTAGTGTCTACACTTTTCTCTTGCATTCCATTAACTGTCCATTGGGAAATGTCACCCATGCTGGAAAAACCGAAGCGAGATGATTTTAAACTATTATGAGTGTTCACACGGAAGTTCATTCTGGTTTAGACTAAATTGGTTTTAATTTAAATTCATGTAACTTCTGTGTAGATGAGGCCTATGTCTTGCCATTTCGCAGCAATGGTGAATTTATAGCATATGTGCTCCAAATGGACTGTAATGAAAATTCCCTTGGCATTTACTCCAAATCCAGTTCCAGCTGTCAGTGGAGATGGAGGAGCAGAATGGATCGCTCACATGGCCTCCCATGTAATGCAGATTGGATCTATTGTCAGTCAGATGGACTGATGGTGTGGGAGCAGTGTGAAGCCAGTTCTTTCACTACATGGTGTGTAAAGCAATGAGGCAGACAAAAGCTGGATTTAAATTAGGGAGTATTTCTGCCAAATTTCATTCTCTGAAGCAGAGAAATAAGACATTTAATGCATCTGGTAATGTTTATTCTGTGCACAATGTTCTAGCCGATTATAAAAGAAAAGTTACATGTGAACATTATCTAGAAACTTCATCATATTCTGAGATGAGAGAGCATGATTCTGCCATGGTCTGGAAAAGTATTTGACTGAGAAAGTGGATGTAGTTTGGCAAGAAAACAAGACAACAAGAGAGAAGAAACCAAAAAGGTTATTTTCTATGATATAGGAACTGGTAGTGACAAATCAGAGCAAATTCTTGTCTGCCACAAAAGCTTCATTTTGAAAATCCTTGGTGTCTTCTATGTCCTGCTCAATGGCCAGTGGTTTCCCATTTTGACTTTTTGCTGCATATTCAAAAGAAAGCAAGATTTGTATGGTTGGAAAAAATGCACATCCTACTCATGCAGTAACTGCATGTGCACAACATTAAAAGAATATCTTGACTGTGCCCAGTGGGTATCTATGATGATAGGTGGGCAGGAACTCTCATTACATGCTTATTGGCCCTTTGAAGATTTGGCCTTGAATTCTACTGGTGAAGTTCAGCTCAAATTTTCCAGGAAGTTTCCACTATATCTTCTCAGAAGTTTGTGCTCAAATCATCCATTACTTTGACAGAAATAGAAGACAATATTAAAAATAATCCAAAGAAATAAGACTAGACCATTCTTAATTACAAATGAGTGAAACAGCAAGTATCAACTAATGCAAATGAAAATGCAGTTGTGTAACTCAAGTCAGAAGAATGTCAAGAAGAACCACTTTGTAACTAGATTTGGAAAAACAAACAGTGCTTTACTTTTTACATAATAAAAGTGGTGTGGATAGGGAAAACCAGCATTTTAAAAGTGCTGTCACATCATTTTATTTCTACTGGTTCAAAACAGCATTTGCTTCTTGAAATTAAACGGAATCTGACTGAGGTTCTGTCCTTTCAGAGGGCAGTCTTATAAAGGTAAAGCATTGACTACTCTATTGATATTGTAATTTTTCTAGTATATATAGAAATTCTTATATTGCAAGTTGCTGGGGCCCTGGATATTTCACAAACTGGGGATCATTAAAACTGTTTTCCATGTCACAGCTCTACTAATTGTGACTGTGTTGATGACATCCACCATTCTACTTAAATTGAAAATCAGTGCTTACTAAAGAAGTTGGACTCTGAGCTTAAGTCCTTGGTGACTGATTTGATTAGTCCATTTGAGTGAGAACAGGGCAACACAGGGGCTATGTTAATGGAACTTAAACAATAGGCCATCACTAATCAGAGACCTCAAGGTTGAAGTGAGGTTAATTGTTATGCGGGTGGTATTTGAAAAGAAGTGTTGACTGGTGTAATGCACTATGGGACTGTAGTATTTGAACATGCAGCCCTAAGGCCAGAGGTTTTGTTTAGTTTCATAATGAAATTTAAGGCTACATTATGTACATCTCTAAACCACAACCTATATGCTACTGCCTTTTAATACATCTCAAGAGCAACTACTAATTGATAACAGAAATGAACCCTCAGGCACAACATTCAGATCTAAACCTGGTACTGGATTTAAATCCCTATCTAAAGTTGGCAGGGTGGGAATTGATTGAGTTTTGATTAAGCCCTACATGGAATACACATACAAGATTCAAATCACTGCCCCTGCTCCAAAAAGTTTAGGAAATTCCAAATTCAGCCTTTCAGTCTAGTCCTAGAGTGCTCATCTGGTGGAAATGTATGAACTGACAACTGTGATGTCTTAATGCAAAAACATTTTGGCATAATTTTGAAGAACTGTTATTGATATTGCTGTGCAAACATGGATTTATATCTCAACATGAGTGCCATGAGTTTTAGGTAGTTTTCTGAGGAAATGCATCTTCTATGAAAATATCAGCCTTTTGTTCAACCAGAAACTGTGAACCCATAGAGATAGAAGTCTCAAACTTTCTATGTACTTTGTGAAAATAGCCTTACAGAGGACAGAGATTCTTATTGGTTGAACAGAAAGGGAGGCTGCAGACCTGGCAGGCATTACACATGCTATATACATTACATTAGATTGCAATGCAATGCGATGCAACAGAAACAGATCTTGTAAACCGGACCAATATGTGCTTAGGCTCCTCACAACTCTATTTCATGTGGTTCACAGAATTTATTTTTAATTAAATAGAATTTGGACTTCTGGGTTGAAAGTCTCCATTGCACATGTGATGTAAAACTTTCTGAAATAAATGTATTAGCAGTGCACTGAAGACTTGCTGGTGATACAGCCCTCCTGGTTGTGACTCAAACACCAACTTTGGTGCTAGAGTGTGGCTTTAGGTTTAATTTCCTCCAGAGAAATCTGGTTTGCAACCACAGACTAGTGGATGAAGCTCCTCTGGTGTGAATGTTTTTAAGGAAATGAAAGAGAAGAGGAATTAAAACAGCAGACTGGTGGGGTGAACGAGGGTGGACAAAGACAAAATAATTCAGTAGTAACTATGACGGTTGTTACTTCCAAAATGTGGAAGTAACAAGAGGTGGTATAGTTAAGCACAAGGGACTTTGTGATCTTTTCCTTTTTTTCCTATCAGTCAGCCACTTTTTCAGAATCTATTGCACAAATCCAGTCAGAAAGCCAAATTCTCTACTTCTGTGCATGTGCAGAAGTATGGGAGAAGTGTGCTGGCACACTTGAAAATCTACTATGAGCATTGGAAACATAAGGACATTTTAACACAGTCACATATGGAATCTGGAATGTCCTAAGTCACGAATAAGAGCCCTTATTCATAGGAAGCAAATATTTAGACATATGGCTGAAAAAAAAATGATGGGCAAGAAGTAGATAGACACATAATACACACTCCAGTTGTCCTTTGCAGTCAGTGCCTTTCCATGAAAAGAATCCTTTCTCTATTTTAATTTCTTCTGTCTAAATTATCAGCCCTCCCAAGCACACCCAATGTTAGCAAAGACTTTTCAATGTGATCAGAAGTGTTACTGGGTGCTGTAGACACAGCATCTGGGGGCCTTACAAAAATAAGAAATTCAAAGTATCTTAGCATATCATCCCACACACCAAATGACTACTTAAATGAAAATTTAATTGCAGCCCCTAGGGAACAAGGGAGGAAGGGTCAAACTGTTAGACACATGTGCTTTGTTCTTTCTAACAAAAGCTTTCAAGTAAATGAACTCTGAAAAATGAAATTACGTTTTGATGGTTTGGATGCCTACTATATGGGAGTAGGGGCACACAAAAGGAAGAAAAGAGCAAGTTAAACAAAAAAGCAGTATGTTACCTATTGCACCATATTTATTTCCTTTAAAAATCCCAGAAGTGTGCAAGCCACCTGCTTGTATTATACTCAGGGCAAATTCAGGTCTCAGGGCTAACCTCTCAGGAATTGGTTTGCTTACCTGTTTATTACTGTAGCTATTGCACTGTTTCAAAATATTCATTTGTTTTGGGTAGTGTGTGTAAGCTCTACACCTCCACCAAGGACAGAATGTGCTCAGAGTTGTACAGGTGCAGAAATAAGGTCCTGTTCTCAAGGAGCTGAATGTTCACAAAAGAGACCAGCAGCCAACAGGTGCTTGCAGACAGCACTTCTCTCACTGAGCGTACAGGCCAGCTGAGCATGTCCTGTTGAAGAGTTGTCCCTGTAAAGTTGAATGAGCAAAGTCTCAAGTTCACATGACCTTGAAAATTGCAAGGGAGTGGCAACTTTCTGGAAAAAAANGAAAAAAAAAAAAAAAGAAAAAAGAAAGAAGCAAAAGAAAAGAGAGAGAGCAGAAATGAATCTCCCACCTCCTCAAGTCATGAAATCATCTCCCCTCCATAAGACAGGTAATAAGAGAAATGGGGAGGAAATACGTGTGAGAGAACAGGTGGCTTGTTGTCATTGGGATTAAATCTTTCAGGTCCACCTTTTGCTTTGAAAACAATTCTTTCTTTCCAGTTACACATCTTCAGAATGAGTTGGTCTTCCTTCTCTTTTCTGTGTTAATTGGTAGATATGGATTATAATTCTAAATACTATTGAAGTTGGACTTTCCTCCACACCTCCATACTCTGCCTAAAATTCACTGAGCTGATTTACAATTTATAATTCACAATTACTGAGGTAATTCAGGAGGACTGAGATGAACTTAGTTATCCAATCAAGTGCCACTAATCAAACAACTATGGAGAAGTCAGTTACATCTGTTTGGAAAGTATTCTGAATTCCAGTTACTCTATTTATGCAATTCCATTTCTCTGGCTCTAAAGATGTATAAAAACAAGTGTTAACCATGGCAACTAATGGAATAAATAAACTTGCCTTGGAACTCAGAACTTTCTTAACTCTATAACATGAAACAGTCCCAATGCCATAGCCTGAAAATTATGGAATCACAGAATGTTAGGAGTTGGAACAGACATCGAAAGATCACCTAGTCCAACTCCCCTGCCACACCAGGATTCCCTAGACCAGGTCACACAGAAGAGTGTCCAGACATGTTTTGAATATCTACAGAGAAGGAGACTCCACAACCAATCAGGGCAGTCTGTTCCAGTGCTCTGGCACCTGAACTGAGAAATTTTTTTTTCTTGTATTCACATGGAACCTCCTATGCTTCAGCTTACAACCATTGCCCCTTGTCTTGTCACTAGGCTTCACTGAGAAGAGACTGACCCCATATTCCCGACATGCACCCTTCACATATTTAAAAGCATAGATGAGGTCACCCCTTAGTCTCCTCTTCTCCAAGCTAAAGAGACCCAGCTCCCTCAGCCTTTCCTCAGAAGGAAGATGTTCCACCCCCTTCATCATCTTGGTGGCTCTACGTTGGACTCTTTCAAGCATTTCCCTACCCTTCTTCAACTGAGGGGCCCAGAATTGGACACAATCTTCCAGATGCGGCCTCACCAGGGTAGAGTAAAGAGGAAGAAGAACCTCTCTTGACTTACTAACCACCCCCCTTCTAATCCACCCCAGAATCCCATTGGCCCTCCTGGCCACAAGAGCACACTGCTGGCTCATGGTCATCCTTCCATGTACCAGGACCCCCAGATCCCTTTCCCCTTCACTGCTCTCCAACAGCTCAGTCCCCAACCTATATTCATACATGGTGTTGGTCTTTCCCAGGTGCAAGACTGAACACTTGGACTTATTGAATCTCATTCAATTTCTCCCTGCCCAACTCTCCAGCCTGTCTAAGTCTAGGTGAATAGCAGCACAATCCTCTGGTGTGTCAGCCCCTCCACCCAGTTTAGTGTCGCCAACTTTATAAGTAAAAAATTCCTGCAGTTAGCCTCCATAGGGCTCCCTTGTTTTAAGTGCAAAATTTGGGTTCTAAGTTTCTGTCTCAGGACTTGTACTGTTCCCCTGACAATGAGGAAGGTGGAAGCCATCTGCCATTGATGTGAACCATGATTGTTTTCACTGCAGCTCATGTCATTTCAGCCTTTAATCTCACTCAGCTTTCAGAGCTGTGGATATCCATTTCTTTGCCAGGAAAGGCCCTTGGAGCTATCAATTCAAAATCCAGATTCATCATTTCATTACCCTGTATACTCAGTGTATCCTCCTCAGCCAAAAGTCCCATGAGATTCAGTGGGAAGTCTGATAGTGCTGAAAAACTACATGGCTTAGCCCATGTGCTCCTGCTGGGAAGGGTGACAAGAAAGGTATTACGCATAACATCCTTACAAGAATGAGGAATGCTTTTGTATATATAACCTATGCCAAAAGCTGTGGTCCCCTTTCTACCTTGTTTTCTTTTGCAAAAAGCTTCAAAATAGATGACTTTAAATGTTACAGGCATCAGAAGTTTACTTAAGGATTACACAGTACCACAATATCACAGTATGTTAAGAGTTGGAAGGGACCTTGAAAGATTATCTAGTCGACCCCCCCTGCTAGAGCAGGATTCCATAAGACTAAGTCACAACAAAGGTTCCCTGACTGGGAATTGAACCCAGGTCCCAGCAGTGAGAACGCCAAATCCTAACCACTAGACCACCTCCTCTCATTTGCTTTAATTTGAGGATAATCAAAACTTTTAGTAGTGTTACATCTTTTAAAAAATAACAGTAAATTAAGACAAATCCTCCCGATTCACAGCTGAGCACGCTGTTTCCTCAGGACAGCACCAGAACTTTGATTCATTGTCCAATGCCATTTAAAGCTTTCAGATGTCTTAACTAAATAAATGCAAAAAAAAAAAGCTGGCTTCATATAAATAATCTTATTTTTACACCACAATCAGCACAAGCTCGGTAATGAAATAATTTTTAGCTTCTGAACTCTGTTTGCTGTTACTTTTTTCTGTCTCATCTGTCTGTGTTTCCAGGTAATACAAAAACCATCACACTATACTAAACAAGTCAAGTTTAAAAATCCCCCCCAAACTATAGAGTGCACTGTATATGACAATTTAGGGTTTTCAAACCAGCCTTCAAAGATATCATTTATATCCCCAAAGAGCAATCTGTAATTTAAACAAAACTTTTCTTGAGGTGAAGTAAACTCACACTGGACAGCAGACATTGCTAAACATGCCAGCTTTGCCTGCTATATGGTCAAAGTGTTTATTCAACACAAGCTTGGACGACAGCCACCACGTCAATGTCACAGCCTCTCAGCACATGTGAAGAAAATACATGTGATACATAGCAAATTAGGTGTCCTGCTCTAGAAGGAGTCGAATGGGATTGATTTGCCACTTTTAGCAATGCTCTTTTACTGTCAGCTTGGCTTTGAGAAAAGCATTAAAGATTCTTGTCACAGATGTTTCTTTCATAAACTGTTGTGGGAGAATGACATTCTGCAAAAATGGTTTACTACTCTGCTTTCTTCTCCTGGGAAAACAAAGTGCGCTAGTCAGCCTAGCCAAATGGGCTCAAGGAACGCTCTTCAGTTATACCACAATAGCATTAAGGATCATGACATTTACAGAGCTGATCTTAGAAGCTCTCTTGGCAAAAATACAGTCTAGAGGTATTTATTCAAAGTGTGTGCCATTGGGTTTTTTTTGGTTTTTTTTTTGTGTCTTGCCTTAGTTCAGTGGGGTAAAACTGACCAGTTGGATGTTCAAAACAGAGAATATTAAAAGGACTGAGCTTACACACCATGTATTAAGTGAATGTTTCACACTGCATTGGAGTAATTAATCACCTTTAAACAAAACAAAAAATGAAGAAAAAGAAAAGAAGAAAAGAAAAGAAAAGAAAAGAAAAGAAAAGAAAAGAAAAGAAAAGAAAAGGAAAAGAAAAGAAAAGAAAAGAAAAGAAAAGAAAATGAAAAAAGAAAAGACAAAATAAAGGAAAAATAAAAGACAAGAAAAGAAAAGAGAAAGGAAAAAGGAAAAGAAAAGAAAAAGGAAAGGAAAAGGGAAAAGAAAAAGGAAAAGAGAAAAACTATCACAGTATTTAACATAGTAAGTCTCATTTGATTTTACTCTAAGTTACCAGATTGCATAAACTGTAGCCCTGAGATGAAATCACTTTTTTAGATCACAGAACAAGTCTTCGATCAAGGAAGCACATTTTTAATTGCTTACATATAGCTGAGAGAGATGGAGGAAGGGAAAGACAATGAATCTGTTATTTTTTAGGTTGTAAACTTTACTTGAAAACATTTTGAGAATACACATTTTCTCACTAAAAGACAAATGGGTTTGTATGAGTATTTGCTCTGCAAAAAAGAGTTACTATAGCAACAGCAACATCATATAGAATCTAATCTATGACTTGTAAAGCACCTTCTGGAGAGAGCAAGTTATCCATATCACATTAATTTTCATACTTTATATAATGTTAAGTAAGCAAAAAAAAAAATCCTATAATGTCCACGTTTTTCTCATTGTGCAATATTTATTTTAAAGCATTGTTTTTTGTGTACACAGGTCTATTTGCACAATAGTTTAAAATCTGAGAAAGATTTTTGCCTTTCGAGCACACATTAATGTCCTCCATACAGCTGAGCTACTAAGCTAATTCCTGCTAGAATAAAACACCATTATGGAGACATGAAAGACATTCTGTTTGCTGTGATTATGAGCAGGATAAATTCTTTGCAGAAAGGACCATCTCTTTGTGTTTGAATAGCTCCTATCACAAACCTCAGTGTGTGACAGGGTCCCTGGGCAGCCCAGAAATGCTCTTACTGGAGAGGTGTTGGTTGCTGGAATGGGTGTGCAGAGAGAGAAGGAGCAGAGGCTTGCAGTTCCTTTGATATTCTTTTCCTAGGTCAGTGCTTAAATTAGTCCATCATCATCATCTGTGCCTAAGAATGTAAGGCTTGATATATAAAGAAATATTTTCTAAAGTAGGGCTGCTTGTGAGGTCAGATTTTGTTTTGGGCAACAGCAAAGGAAATGTGCAGTAACTACAGGTCTAGCAGCAAGTATGCAGGTGAGCCCTTAGAGGTGGAGTGTAAATTAGCACTGTTTTGTAGAAATGTTTGATGAGTTGATGAGATGTGTTTTTGCTAGTAGGACAGTCTAGCACATATCCATTAAAAAAGGAGATGAAGTAAAGGTGATTCAAAGTTTACAAAAGTAAAATGTTAATGGAAGTCACTCTTTCCCTGATCCACCAGGTGAGAAATCCCAAAGGGACCTCGCTGTGCTCCAGCTTCCAGCACCGTACAGGTCTCCATCAGAAGCTTTCTCAAAGAATATCTTTCTTCCTACAAGTTTATATGATTTGGTTTGTTTTTAAAGGTACTTTCTTGTTTCCTAGAAATAGGACAGTAATAGAAAGATTTTATTTTAATTTGAAGCTGTGACCATGTGGTCTTTGTCATTAAGAACACAGCTATACTGCAAATACATGTTTTAGTTTCTAAAATGGCTTGATTATCAGTTTGCAATGTGGTAGGACTTTTGATTTTAGATGCTAATCAAATGACAAGAATTTCATGAGAGATCTGCTTCTATAGTGATTCCATGTGATCTGTATCTTTCTTTTCTACACCATTAATATATGCAGGGCTGACTTTTTTTTTTTTCACCATTTAAATATCAACAAGTCTGATTAAGTGTAAGCAAGAAATCAGCGTTCCTTCTTCAGTAGTATCTCAGTACAGAGTGGACTATTCAGAGAAGACAATGTCATCACTTTTAGACAGACAGTTCCCCAAAACCAGCATTGCTGGAATTCTGTGGCAGCTTGTCTGACTTTCTGACCAGGTGAATAATTAATTCCTTGTCTGTAGTCCACAATATATACCCTTGGCCAAAGAATTCCCCAACTCCACAGACTGAAAATCACTCTATAAACTATGAAAAAGTTTCAGTACATGTTGACATAGCTCCTAGGGAGGAACAGCAAACAATAGCCTGCATCCTCTCTGTGCACTGAGGGAGAAAAAGCAAAATGAGTGTGTTCATTAGTCATGACACACACACGCATGAGATAGCAGCTGACAATATCTGACAAGCTGCAATCACAAGTACCCCACAGCACATTGATCAGGTCCTGAGCGACTTTGCCATGTGAGGATGGAGCCTACTGCTCACTGGCTGGCAAGCTGGGTGCACCTGGCAGTACACGTGGCAATGTGCTACCCTGGCAGTGGACACCCACACCTGGACTTTACCTCTTCACCTTAGCATGTGGTATGGGACATTTAATCAAAAACTTCCCAATGAAGTGCTGAATGGTTAAAAGATGTTACATATGTTTCATGTGGAAAATATTGGTTACTAAGCAGACCTATCAGGTAACATTGCATCTGTTAAGCTGGATTTCTCCATGTACATCAGGAATAACACCAGGCTTTAAAAACTAAGCAAACAAAATGTTAACATACTGCTGTTGACAAAACCTGAAAGGAACTTGATCACTATTCATAAGTCTTTTTTCCTGCCACGTTTTATGATACAGTACAGATGCTGTTTATCTGAAATTCCTTTCCTGGTGCTGTTATTTTGGGAGATAACAAAAAAGGAAGAAAAATAGCTATTTAAAGGCTTTTGTATGATGTCATCACTAAAAATAGTAGGAGACCATCAAAAATAACCTCAATGATAATATCTTCTGGATGGTTGCTTTTATTTTATTAATTATTTCATATTACCATTTTGTCTTAAGATTTATATTTGGTTAGCATAACACATGATGTTGATAGAAAATTTTGATCATTTAGAAAAATGGAGACCAGTTTCAAAGAAAGTAAAACAAATAATTAAAAAAAAATTCCCTTCTTGCAGTCTGTCACAATAAACAGCAGAATGTGAATTTTGAAAAACATAGCAATAGCTACAGGTTGAACTTTGAAAGCTATGCAGTTGTTTGTATAGTTACTGCTGAAACAATTACTTATATATTTACCACCAACTCAGTGAAGAATAAGTTGTGTGAAAAATTGACTGTACATTATGTTCTTTTTTCTTTTTTAAACAGAAAGAAGAAGGGATAAGTATAGCTCATAAATTGTTCCCAATGCAGAATGTAAATATACATCTCCCTCACATGCACTATCTTCGCTTTTAATGAAACAAGATTTCAGTTTTTTTGTGTCAGAAGGTGCACCTTTTGCTTTCCATAGCTGGAGAACTAACAAACTCAGAAATGATAGACATTTATATTGTAATGAAAAGGTCCAACCAATTGATGAGTGGGCATAATGCCATTTAAACAGATGGGTCTGAGCATCAGCAGCCAAAACATCAAGTAAGTCCATCAAATGGAGATGTTGAGGCTGGGTAAATTTCACAGCCAGGAACATTGAATGTTAAGACTGTGTAATTAGCAGAATATGACACTATTAAACAAGCTCTTGGCTGGATTAGTTCTGAAAAATCTAATAAATGCCTTCCCCATTATGGAAAGAAGAGTCTGAAATGACATGCACCTTTATCAGGATATGACAGATGGAAATCATGATATCCAAGTCAGAAGTCTGAGGTTTCCCTTTCAAGCAGATTCATGACACAGTGCTGTATTTAGGTATTTCCAAGGATATATAAGAGCAAACACCATAAATGGCCTGCTGCTGCTGTGGAAGAGGCAACTTTCCACAGGAAGGTCCCAGCTGACAATAACAAAGCTCTTCCTCCTGGCTAGTATTTGCCAGGTAGAGTAGCATAGAGTAGCACAGCTTTTAGTGATTAAAGCCTATGTTACTACACATCATAATTTAGTCATTTAATAAGAGAGAAAACCAAGAAAATGTTACTTTATCTAAATAACTTGTGAAAATAGTATCTGACAAACCCTACAGGAATTCAGATTATATTTAATTTCTGTGAACTTGCTGCTTCTGAAACTGAATTATTTTGCTTTCCTGACACAAACCAGATTTTCTGTGAGATTAACAGGAAATACTGCATTGCTGATAATAACTTAGATTTCATAAATTAACAGTGTTCATATTCTGTTTTCCATTTGCATGCTTAGTTTGTATACCTCCCAGAGACAGAGAGAATACTATTGCACAGATACTGGACAAAATGGCAGAGAGGCACAGTTGTTTTGCAAGCTCCAACCTGCCAGAGTTCTTTCTCAGAAAAGGAACTTTGAACTTTGCTTTTATCACAAAAAGAGCTTTCTGGAGAGACACCAGGAAGAACAGTTTGAATGAGTCTTCCCTCTGCTGCACTGTCTTTTGTCTAGCAACAAATCCCAAGGTCTTAATGAGTGAGTTATAATGAAATGCTAAAGAAAATCACAAGTGGTAAATTGAAGAATGCTTTTAAGTAGTAATTTTGTGGCCAAAGACTGTATTGGTCAAAATGGAGGATATAGACAAGTGTGTGCAGCCACAGAACTTTAGTGTGGTTGGAATAGTTGAGGCATGATAGGGCACTTGCGTGGGTAGAGCGCGCTTCAGGAGAGGCAGGCAGAGGAGACCAAGCCAGGGGTTTGCCTTAATGTGAAGCAACATTTCAGATGAATAAACATCCTCTGTGAGATGGGCAACAGGCTGGGTGAGAGTTTGAGGATCAGAAGAGGAGAGAAGTCAGTAGGGTGTAGTGCATTGCAGACCAGCCAGTAATGGTAAGGGGGTGGATGGAGCCTGCTTTAAACAACTCATGGAAACCTCTGTATCCCATGGTGGGATACATGGTGGGATGCATGGTGGGACCTTTATGAATGATGGAATGTTAATATTAGTTGTTCTGGAGACAGGAAGCATGAGAAACCACAGAAAATATTTTATTTTTTAGATTTACACTACATTGTTTAACTTGCACTACATTGGGGGTGAAGCTGAGGTGATGAGGGTTAACTGCTCTTAATTTTTTCATCTCATAAACTAATCTAAAAGATCCCAACAAAAGCATAATATCATTACTGTAACCATACTGAAGGACACTTAACCTTTCACTTCATATTTCCCAGCTGAGTCTAGGTATAGTGATATTTTCATAATATCATGTTAGCCAAATTTATCTTCTTAGTACCTGTAAAGCTTGATTTCCTCTGTTGTAAGATAAGGTAATCATGAGGTTTCTTCAAGAAATATCTCAGCTGAGTTATGTGAAATAGATAGAATAAGGCAGAAGGATAATTCACAGAAATTAGGAGAAAAGGGAAAATTAAACCTGAAAATACTAAGTGTACAACATATTCAAGATTGCTTTAGCAAGTGTAGGTGGAACTACTTTGTTTTTTGGCATGTTGGCATATGTTTTAAACCAAAATGTTGGTAAAGCCAGCTTTTATTTTGAGTAATCTATATGCAACTCTAAACCCCACAATTTCTATTTTCTCAAGACCTGAAACACAGTTTCTAAAAGGTAGCCTGAGACCTTCTCTGTTGTGCTGCCACATTTCTGCTGAAATCAGGAATGGAGCTTCTACAAAGACTGTTAAATATCTGATTTGTAAAAAAGTAGCACTGTCCTTCATTTTTTTCATTTAAAAAACCCAGCTGCAGCCTGTGAGGCATGTTGGTTGTTGATCTTTATGGGTTTGGGAGAATTACCTTACCAGCTCTTCTCATTTGATGATATCTGGGTGTATTCCTAGGGGCCACCCCAGGGTTAAAATCACTATACTGCTTTGGTTTGCCTATCCCTGATTTTGCCTTCCTGAGGCTCACTTGCCTTGCTGAAATTTATTCTTCAGGATACAGCTACTTGTAATGACACTGTAATTTCTCCAACACAAAGACTGCTTTTTGTAAATATCTAGCTACAAGTTCACATAGCTGCTCTATCCCTTCAATATTTAACACAAAACGTGCTTGGCTTGTATTAATGGACCTATAATGAACATGAAGTATTGTATGAGCAGAGAAACTGTTTTCTATGTCTCCCTCTTGTTATTTCATTTGAGCTTAAGAAGAAAAGGGCTAGCTGATAAGTTATTCATATGAAGGTTGGAAGAAATATCACTTTTAGTTCCAGAACCCCTGCAGGTATTCACAAATTTTCCCCAAATATTTTTTGTAGATTCCTATTGTTTTTTTACTTAAAAATATGGCAGATTTGAATGAAATCAATAGGTGTCTTTCACCAATAATAGAAAAATCCCAATTTCATTGCCCAGCATGTAATATTTTTCTGTGTGTTTCAAATATGTTGTAAAACTAGATCTCCATATCTTTTTAATAGGGTAACTTGGCACTTTAAAAAATCACAGTCAAATATGAGAAGACTGTTGATGATTCAACTTTCTATAGTTACATTATGATGATATTTTTCTACTTTATTTGCACTGTTTTATTTTCAGCAAGTTTTGCTTTATCTGTGGAGAAAATATAGTCTTTCCAGAATTAACTTGTACTTTAAATCTAATATGGACTACAAGGCACATAAAAGGATATCGGAATATATGGCTGTTAAACAGATAAATCCCTTCAGCCTTATGTGTTCTAGATCTTCAGTCCATGATGACTTTACGTTTCCTATAAAGGTTATTTAGGCTTACTAACACTTTTATCTGAGATCTGATATATCCCCTAACAGAGACCAGCAACAAGCAGGACAGAAAACTCCTGAAATAATTGATTTCTTTTGTTGGATGCTCCCTTATAGGAACATACTGAAAATACCTTGCCTAGCAGAATCTGCTGGGAGTCCACCAGTGGTCCATGTTAGGTGTTGCATTTGAACTTTGTCCTGGGTCAGCTTGTTACAGCCTTTGTGTCTAAAGCATGTTTTGTACAGTAGTCTGAAGAGTGGGAAAACATGCTGTTCATATCACAAAACAGCAGCTGTGAATATGCCTAGAATTAGTGATACATTCAGGCCTAAGCCCACAAAATAATAATCTAGGGGAAACCAAGAGTAATCACACTTCCTTTTAAAATTTAAGCATTTTACAAAGTATAATCAATTTCAGTAAAAGCATTAAGTTTTTATGACTGTATTTAAAATTGTTTTCCTGAGTCCATGACCTGTTTTATTTAGCAGCTTTTAGTTTCATTTATTTATTTATTTATTTAATCTATTATCTGCTGCGTTTTGATCTATAACTTGGCATTAAACAAAGAGCATCTGCCTTCACACTTCTCGTGATGTTTCTTTGAACATGAGCTCTGTGATTACAAGGGGCAAAGATGATATTCACTGAATTTTCTGTGCAGTGCGTAAAGACGCACTTCAAAACATAGTTAATCCTCTATGCTCCCATGTCCTGTTTAAAAAAGAAACTTTTTTGTGCTTTTAAAAGGGGTATTTAAAACATTTGCCTGGATGCTGAAGTCCTGACCCAATGGAAGCCAGATAACAGTAAATATAAATCCCAACTCATTATCCCTGCGTTGTCCTCTGAGCTAAGAAAATATTATCCAGGACAGACCCACTCTGTCCTTGGCTTGGCTGTGTCTGCCAAGAAAAAAGGCCTCTCTTGCCAGCAGTGGTATGAGAGGACCTTTGGGAACCCATCTGAGGCTGCTGAACTAGTTTTCTTTTGACTCTTCCACCCTGTACAACTATATCAAACCGTAGATTCTTAACTTGTCTGACCTCTTCATTCAACAGGGATTAAAGGACAAATAAGATGCTCTATTTCTTGGGTTTTGAGGTGAATCTTGTGGTGGGTGCTTAGTTAAGAGTTTGTTTTACCTGAACAGCTGCTTTTACTTAGCTGGCATACTGGTTATTTTTTTTAGCTGTCTGCCTGAACTTTTACTGTAGGTCGTGTGTTTTCATTTTTGTGGGCTCTGGGCTGCCTGCCTGCCCTGGCGTCAAACTGTGCTGGGCTCTTTGGCCCTGGGTGTCTGAGCTGGCCCTCTTCTGTGAGCTGCCTGGTTGGCTTCATGCTGCTTCGTGTAGGATTGTCTGGTCTGACTGACCATCTGCTCCACCTCCCTCCACTGACAGCTAATTTATTCGAATCTGAGGTAAGCCTTGTTTTGCTTGTAGTTTCTCTTCCATTGTTTCTGTTTCTACCATGTATCTCCTCTCATCCTTGCACTAGTTACTGTTAAATATTGCTGTAGTGATCAAGAAAATAGGAAGATGCTGTTTTTTCAGCTCTCATTGAGAAGCAGAGGTTGGGTACCACTGGTTTAAAGAAGAAACACACAGGATGTCCCAGATAACATCAGACATCATGTACTCCCCCCCAGCATCTCTGCTTCTTAGGGTGCAGTAGCTCTAAAAGGTCCAGAGTTTGGGTTAGATTCCTATACTAGAACTCAATGCCAATAAGGTCAATGGAAGAAAAAAACAAAAAAGGACTCAAACTCCATACTGTGTTTTTGTGGAGTTCAGAAGACTACTGATAACTTCTAAGGTATAGTACTCTATGTTAGATTTTATTTAGTACCCTGCCAACTTTACAGAGAAAACCATACCACTATGTAAAACCTGGTGAAGAAGTGAACCTGCTCTTGATTTGAATTCAGTCTATGAGCACACAGGTACTCAGGAAGTAGATATAGACAACAGTCCTTCACCTGTTATGGATCAAATGGCAGCTCAACAGCACAAATTTTAAAGTAACTGCATGGCAGTCTTGTACCTAAGACCAAAGATTTCCAGGATGGCAAACTATCCCTTGGAAGGCTGTAAGAATGAGATATGTGAGGCCCAGATAACCACCTCCCCATGACATTCAGTGCCATGTAGCACAGCCATGGTCTGAGGTATATAGGTCAAACTAAATGATTGCAATTATCCCTTTTATCTTAGGGTCTGTTAACCTGCTATTTGGAATATTATTTTGTTATTGAAATCAGAGCACATTAAATGTTAGTGACAAGGAATATAGAGAAGGGCCAGAGCTACTCAACTAATGTAAAAAATTAAAAATATATTTTCCAAGTATTATCTGGAGGCCTATCTAATGAAGGTTATTATCTTTAAATGCACAATCATCTTCCTTTTCTTTCTGCAATAAATTTCCAACATCTTACAGATGCCAAAACCCATACTGTACTCATATAAGGATTTGCTTATTGGATAAAATGCTTTATTTTATCTACTATTGATGAAACTTTTGACATTGTGTGAAGCTCCACAAAAGTAGTATGGAAATATGAATGGTACATCCTGGATCTGAAATAGGGTTCAGTCTTGTTTTTGTGGTCACTATTTTCCTGTATTTTTTCTTCCCCACAGGAAGTGAGCTCACTTGAAGTAGGTATTTATTATATGGCCTTGCTTGAAAATTTGACTACAGCTATCAATGAGGAAGAAAAAGGAAGTTTTGAACAGAGGTGGTCAATGTTTTTGTTCATATTTTTAACTGTCCATGACTGCACAGAGCTTGCCCTCATTTTCAGTCAGATAATATTCTTGTAATGAGAGCAGCAACCACTTTCATTGTACTACAATACAACATAAGGAAGGCTCTGGATATATGCTTATTTCCAGCTTCTAAGCGCTGTACAACCTAAAGAAACAACCATGACAAGGAAATCTTTTTGTGGACAGACAGTGGCCCCAGACTGCAAACAGAGGAGTGCTTTTACAGTGCACATTTAGTTTTGTGTGTAAACTTTTCAAAACCATTTCAGACTGACAGTCTGAGCTGCATTACCTCGGAGGGTATTGTTGTTAAGACTTAACCCACTCAGCTAATAAATTACAGCGATGTAGCAGCTTTTATGTCAAAGGATCCTGAAGTGCTTTACAAACTTTACAGTCCATACGTGCATGAATCACTTCACTCACTATTGAAGTATGACCAGCCCAGAGATGAACTGTGGCAGCTGTTTAACAGCACACAGTGGTATGACACAATGGGTTTAGGAGAGCAAAGACAACATGCTCTCCCAGCGCCAGTCCAAATAATTCAGACGGGCACTGCAGAACACCTTGAAGAGAAAAGAAGGGATTTCTCCATTATGGGCCAGTGCAAGTGACTGTCACTTGACTTTAGTGTCTGGGGTTGGCTCTACCCCTCTGCACAGAAATCTCTTGTACTAAATCTTTTGCAAGAAGCTCCTCCATCCTCCCTGAAAAGTGATGCATCTGTAAACACATGCATAAGCATGTAAGGTCTTGAAACCATCAAACAAATTTGGGTAGGTAGAATTTTCCTACCCAAACTGAAGCTTACCAGAATTTAGTGTTGCCTCAGTATACCAAATACTAAAAAAGTGCAGTCTTGGTTTGGCTGCTTTTGCAACAGGGAAACTGAAGGAAAAACATCAGTTGCACTCACAGACTATCTATGTACATCTACTTAAACATGACCCAGATCTTTAAAGAGTTAGATAGGAAATTAATTTCCCACTCCCTTTCTGGTTACCAGCTGTCCTCATAACATAAAGTGATGGTCCCATAAAGGCCTTCTGAAGAAACAAGCAATTTCCTGAATAAATCAAGTTATCCTTTCCTTCTTTCCTTTTTTCTCCCTTTCAGTGACTGGTATCTTTTGTGACAATCCTGAGCAATCTTGTTACCAGCTGCTCTAACCTAGGGCTTTCGTCATTTCACCTTGATATTTCCTTCCTCTCTGTTTTGCCTAAGTACACAAAACAGTGTCTATGAGTTCTGTGTGCAGGACACACAGAAGAAGGAGAATTGTTTATGGTGACACACATCAAACTATAGTTGGCTTCTTGCATAGGAATAGATTTATTTGTTCCTTGGAAAAATATCTGAGTTTTTAACTTCTGCAAAAAAGTGTGATTTGAAGAATTTATTGTTTCATTTTCCTTTGTCTGTATAGATCCAGGGAGACCAGTGAAAGTTGTTGTGAAGGTGTGAGGTGAAAATAGTAGTAACTATTGACTTATACAGAGTCATTTGCATTGATAGAGTTGCTAATTCTTCCTGCTTAGTAATGTGATATTTCCATGATCATAGACCCTATATATAGAGTATTCTGAATTTCTATCCAACAATCACATGCAAAAATAGTCATTAAGAGGCCTCTATCTTCACTTAGTGCCTAACTGTAAAGCCCCCTTCCCCCAGTAAGGTTTCTAATGAGATAACTCATGAGCGTATTCTATTGGCAACCACAGAAACAGACCCTTATACCCCTGAAATAAACCATTTTAAGTTGGAAGAGAAAAGAAAGTCCACTGATTTCTTTAAGCTATAAATGAAGTCCATAAATAAACATCATAAAGCACTATCCTAAAGATATGTATTTTCTAAAGATTGCCAAAATTATTTCTAAACCAGAATTTCTAAACAGAATTTTACGTAGAAAATAATGTATGTATTGAACCTAGTTTTTATGCATCCACTTTGTGCTTAACTGAATCTTTTGTTTGTAAATGCACTGAGCCTGAAGAACAATTTCTGTCATGTCCTCCTTCATATTCCTATCTCTTTCATCACCATCCAAAAGGAAGTACTTTAACATCAGGCAATAAGAAGCTTTTAATTCAGATCTAAGTTTATATGAGCAATCTCCACTACAGGGTAAAATGTAAAAAAACCCAAACTTAAATAATATTAAAAAAATAATTAGATAATTTCTGCTGTTTTGTCTGATTAAAAATATATAATAAAACATCAATAAATTATATTCTGGGCCATATCAGCATCTCCTCAAGAAAATGAAGTTAAATCTTTGTAGTAACCAGCAGCTTAATTTTCATTAGGCTAGCTATTCGATAATTAGTCATGCACCATAAATCAAGTCCCCAAGTCTTCTCCAGGTTTCTTAATTGAAAATTATTGTTTCTTGGCTCTGTGGCTAAATGTGCAGCAAGTCTAAGGAGTGATAAATGCTGAATCTAGCACAAACAGTTTGAAACAGTCAGAACTTGATAGATCATTGCCCTGAAGGGGCTTGTAACGGTGGAGAGACTATGAATTTCAAAATTAAAGGTTTGTTCTTAAAAATCAGAAGTGTAAAAGATATCTGTAGTTTACCAAATATGTCCTAAACTTCAGCCACTTTTCCTTTCATTGCTAGCTAGCTTTCAGTTGTTTTTCTAGTGACACTTTAAAGAGTTTGTGTGTATGTATTAAAATATTTAAAACGTTGGCTTGAAAACACCCAAACTGAGATTATTTTTGCTCTCTTTTGTTGGTGGTGTTCTCTTTCTGGTAGATCTTGGTAAAAAATATAAAAGTTGTTTCTTTTCTGGCATTTTCAAACATTGAATGAAATGGTGGCCATCTCTGAGCCAATATAAGAGAATAGGTGGGCCTGCTATGCATGCCCCAGGTCATACAATAATTTCAGATATGATGCAATTTTTCAAGAAATTGCTAGGGGAAATCTCATGGGACAGGGTACTAGGAGATAAAGGGGCCCAAGAGAGTTGGTTAACATTCAAGGACCACTTTTTCCAAGCTCAAGATCAGAGCATCCCAACACGTAGAAAATCAAGGAGGGGAGCCAGGAGACCTGCTGGGTTAAGTAAGGACCTGCTGGGCAAGCTGAAGTGGAAGAAGAGATTCTACAGGTCATGGAAGGAGGGGCTGACTACATGGGAAGAGCACAAGACTGTTGTCAGAGGTTGTAGGGAGGCAACTAGGAAAGCTAAGGCCTCTCTGGAATTAAACCTTGCAAGGGAGGGCAAGGACAATAGGAAGGGCTTCTTCAAATACATTGCCTCAAAAAAGAATGCTAGAGGCAATGTAGGACCCCTGCTGAATGAGGTGGGTGTCTTGGTGACAGAAGATACAAAGACAGGGGAGTTACTGAATGCCTTCTTTGTCTCTGTCTATACTGTTAGAAACTGTCCTGAGGAGCCTCAGACCCTTGAGCCCCCACATGATGTTAAGATACTGCAGTTTTCCTTAGTTTAGGAGGACTGGGTTAGGGAACAGCTAAGCCATCTGGGCATCCATAAATCCATGGGTCCTGATGGGATGCACCCATGGGTGCTGAGGGAGGTGGCAGAAGTCATTGCCAGGCCCCTCTCCATCATCTTTAGTAATTCCTGGGGAACAGGAGAGGTGCCTGGGGATTGGAGGAAGGCAAATGTCACTCCAGTCTTCAAAAAGGGCAAGAAGGAGGAGCGGGGTAACAATAGACCGGTCAGCCTCACTTCCATCCCTGGAAAGGTGATGGAACACTTTATCCTTGACTCTGTCTCTAGGCATATCAAGGTTAAGGGGGTCATTGNGGTGGAGTGGCTGACACACCAGAGGGTTGTGCTGCCATTCAGCGTGACTTAGACAGGCTGGAGAGTTGGGCAGGGAGAAATTTAATGAGATTCAATAAGGCCCAGTGTTGAGTCTTGCACTTGGGAAAGACCAACCCCATGGATCAGTATAGGTTGGGGACTGACCTATTGGAGAGCAGTGAATTGGAAAAGGACCTAGGGGTCCTGGTAGATGGAAGGATGAGCATGAGCCAGCAGTGTGCTCTTGTGGCCAGGAGGGCCAATGGGATTCGGGGGTGTGTTGGAAGGGGTATGCTTAGTAGGTCCCCCCCTTTACTCTACCCTGGTGAGGCCGCATCTGGAAGATTGTGTCCAGTTCTGGGCCCCTCAGTTGAAGAAGGATAGGGAACTGCTGGAAAGAGTCCAGCACAGAGCCACAGAGGTGATGAAGGGAGTGGAACATCTTCCTTCTGAGGAAAGGCTGAGGGAGCTGGGTCTCTTTAGCTTGGAGAAGAGGAGGCTAAGGGGTGACCTCATCTATGCTTTTAAATACGTGAATTTTGTGTTAGGTTCCTTGTGAAATAAAATATTGAAAGCTGTTTTTGTCATATTTTCACTCAAAATTATAGAAATGTGATGCCATCAGTTGTTAGCATGTTTCTCATTTGCATTTATGAAAATGGTTTTGCTGGTTAGTATGATTTACACCTGAGTTAAAACATTATAATACCAGCATTTTCAGTTTTGTCCAGCTTTTAGAACTGCCACAAATAGATTCAAATTTAGAACTGAAATGTCCCCTGGTCTCCCAACCTTTTTTACACACACACACACACACACACACACAGAGAACGGTTTGGGTTTAAGATTATATTTTAATTGATTCTTCATGATACTAGGAGTACTAATTACATTTTCTTAAGGCACTAAGTATGAGCACAATATGTAATTTTTATTGTAGGGTTTTTAAAATGTATTTTCAAGATGCAGAGTGTGTATGTTCTATTTCACTGATATTTTATGCCACTAGATAAAAATTAAAATAAGATTAAATATGTTTAATCCCTCATATCTTATCCCACAGTTGGCACCTGAGCTTGAGTACACAAACCAGAAATGTGTGTGACTGAAATGATAGGTTCATGCCATCAAAATGAAAAAGGTTGTAAAATACTGTAACTGTTCCTCACGAGGCTTGAACTCATTGTCAGCCTGTACATCTAGACAGAATTTCTTATTAGTGTAATATATATTATGTGAGCAGCAACTAGTGGATAGATGAATTTGAATGGGGTTGTGTGCTCCATTTAAGGAAGAGGCAGTGCTTACTCAAATGCTGTTAAAACTCCCTCATTTACAGCTCCTGGAGATGAAACATACAGCAGATTGCCTGTAACCATAGCAATTGGCTCTGACATGAAAGATCTCCAGCATAGAGGTAGAGGTAATGGCAGAAGCAGTGTGCAAGATAAAGGTGTACAGATAGAGAGAGTAGTACCACGTGGAAGTGAACTACTAAATAAGTGAAGACGAGGTGCCCTAGATAGAGTCAGGCAGACATGTGAGTTTGATGGAATAGTTTGGGCTGGTGAGGTAATTTGAAGGGAAGGCAGAGAAGGCTGAAGAAAAGGCAAAAGGTTTGGTGCTAGTCTGATGTAAAGGACAAAATCAGAACAGGGCTGGCACAGAGTACTGGCGAGACTTTTCTGCTGGAGGCTGCTGCCTCACAGATTCTTGTCTTTCAACAATGCAGAACAACTAGAATAGCTGGATTTCAGGGACCCACATGAGACAAAGTGTCCCATTTAGCTCATGGAAGGAGCCCATGCAAGTTGTTAGCTCTTAGTGAGAGGTCATGGTGTGATTTCTGGTGCAGAGATGCAGCTTTCAGAAAGTTGTGGCCATTCCATAACTGAAAACAGTGTCAGGGTTGCAAGCCTCCAGTTTTGAGATGTAGTAGGAAAAACCTCAGAAAAAACCACACTGCTGAGAGATGGGGAGGAAACAGTTCCTAAAATGTTCAATTGCCTTGAGTTATGAGCACAGGTATAAATAAAATATCTGAGAAATTTATTCTAATATTTTGCTTGGTCTCAATTTTTGGAGAAAATTATTTGCAAATATATAAAATTTGTTACCTGTGTTTATGAAAAACTTAAAAGGAACAAGTTCTAAGAACAAAGGTCCTTATACAGTACCTATAGAGTCATGGATATGATTAATTTTTATACAATACCAATTATAGTGATCAAATTGGCCTATGAGTCCCAGAGAAAAAGAAGTAAACCATAATAAACCAGGGAATGCAACTTGGGAAAAGTTTATTGTCTGAACTCTTTAGCTTCATATATACAATTTACATCTGTCCAACATGAATTTATGAATTTATTGAAAAAATTGGGACCAAACCCCTAAAGACAGTTCAGGTTATTGCTACCATCATTTTTCATAATGTCTTTTGAGTTTTGTCTGGAAAAAAATCTCAGTAAAAGGTCTTCAGTGTGATTATGGTCTTAACCTGTCTGATTAAGGATAACTTTATCTGAGCAACTGTAATTGCAAATGAATAAGTGAAATCTGGCAGTGAGAGTCCCTAGTTGTAGTACTGTACTCTAGGGCTGAGTCAGCTTCCTGAGGAAGAGGCTCGGCTCCCACACCACATTCTGTAAATTTACCACATTGTACCTTTACCCTTCACACTGCCTTTCCATTACTTTTTCTTTGCTTATGGAAGTTATTTTTGGTCAGCCAGGCACTTCTTTAGAGAAGGCATAGTAAACAAGATTTATACAGTTATGTGTCATCTTTAAATCTACTCAACTCCCCGGGTGAAAAACGGGATCACAGCAGTGAACATTTTAATAAACAAGCAAAGACAATTTACAAAAAAGAGAACCAATAGAGAAAAGATATTACAATTCAATGTCTCCTATCTAGACTGTAGAAATGAGACTGAGGCTTGTATACAGGTTCCCATTTTGGAATATTTTCTGCCAGTGCTTGGTCCTGAATTAGAGCTGTAGATCATCAGCTGTAATTCATTGTTTCACTGTTCTGATTTTGAAGCAATCAGAAACTCATGAAACCAGCTGACTTTGCAAGATTTGGGGGCTAAAATCTGATTAAGCAAAGTTGCTATATCCCACCACCAAATCACAGGTTCATGTTTTTAGTGTGTCTTTAAGAAGTGTATGATTGCCCTGAGATATCTGCTGAGAGAGATACTGGTTTATGTCTAAGGATTAGTGGGCACTGCTGCTGCTAGTAGCTGGCAAAGTTTCACTTTCTTCAATGAATAGTGTTTCAAAATTAAATGTGGTGTGGTGCTAGCAGCTTGGGATAAGCACCAGTTGTAAGTTCTGATAAAAAAACAAACTAGAAATCTAAACTCCCTGTTAAGGATTTATTCCGAAGCTCATCTACACCTACGATGTGTCTCAGCTCTAAGCTAGACAACCTTTTTTACACCATCCCTTTGCAAATCTAGATGGTTCTTAGATACTTAGATTTTAACATCTGCTAATTATGGTTAGCATCACTGTTAAACTGGAATGGGTCTTCAGTGATTGGGTCCAAGTCTGCAATAATCAACTGTCTAATTTGGTGATGGTAACTTCACCAGAAGCAGAATCGAGACCATTAATTTTGACCATATTGAATTTATGTTCATTGTAATGTAATGAAAATATTCCCCAAGGAGATTTCCTTTGCAGTGCATAGCACACAAGAGCAGCTGGAAACATTTCTTACTGCTATTTTGTATTTTATCTACTGATACTACAGTGTCACCGGGAAGTGGTCTGTCTTACATGGGTGCAAGGTTCCTCGAATGTCTTTACTGCCTTGTAAAATGTAAATATATATTTTATCTTAATTATTTAAAACTCTGTACCAACCTTTCCCTGAAATGCTTTACCCTAAAAAAGCATTTTGTGTGGAACACTATAAGGTAAACTGAAAGTTTTCATTTAAATATTGAGAATCCAGACAGATCTGAAAAGTATTCAAATTCTTTCAGGTGTTTAGGAAGCCAGTATTTAAAGATTAAGTGTCTGATGGAAACTGTATTTTTCTGGTAAAAAGAGGTAACTTCCAAGAGGGAAAAAAGCCAAAGCTTTTCTGCCAGATATGGGTTACTTTTAAAATCTGTCAGGGCATCAATTTTCTACTTTCAGGTCAAACTGTAGACAACACTGATGTCAGCCCACGCAAGCACATATCAATAATGACAATACCCCTCAGCCAGCAGTGCTCTTACCTCTTGGCTAGAAGGTCACAAGTTTAAGTCTCCCACCAGGACTTGGGCTGATTCTTAATGCTGACACGACAGTACAATGCCAGGGAGGTGTTGAACTGTTTGAGGTGTCGTCCTTCATGAGATGAAATGTTAATCCAAAATCCCTTTTGCCTGTCCCTGCTGCCTGTCTAGGCAGTATTGCCATGCACTTTTGTGAAAAGAGGCTGGCTAAGCCTCCTTCCCAGCCAAAACTCCCTGTCACACGACGACAGGCTCAGCTGTTCAAGCCATTGTGTTATTGCACCACCATTACTGTATTTAGTTAAAGTACAATGGAAACATTGTCAAGCATTTTAAGATACACAGGGTACAAAGGGCCTAATGCAAAAGCCAAAATCTAATGCAGTTTTCCAAATTCTATTGTTTATCATGTCTCTGTACGCAGGCATAAAAACACATTATATGTATATTTAGAAAGTGGGGCTCTGTTAAAAATTACATTCAGCTTGCACCCATTCCATTTATACTATGTTGAGCAATTATCTTCCTTCCCTCAAACAGACTTTTTTACCATTTTGAAGTAAGAACTCTGCATTTAACTTCAGCCATTCGTTATTAAAGAACCATATTGTTTAGATTGTCATGATATAGAGCTGTTTTTCTGTAAGTACCATAAGAATGGGTACTCAGGGGATATTTTCTTCAAAGAAAGTGGAAATTCTTGGAAGAAACGTGTTGTAACAACTGTCTGAGGTTAAAAACAAGAAAGAGAAGAAAGCTTGGATATTCTCTGAGGAATAGGGTGCTATATGTAGTATTGTGGAAATATCATCTGAGGATGGTTATGGACTAAGATGACTGCACCTCCTTTTTATTTAATTTCATTTTATCTTATTTCACTTTATTGTCCCTGGCACACTGGTTAGAACTAGAGAATTAAATATTTATATTATTTACAATACACTGTTGATAAATTCATATGTATGTGACCTAAACCTTTGGAATTCCATATAAAGAGTAAATATGGAAAAGATTATTAGGTAGCTGCAAGTTTGGATGCAAATTAGAATAAGGTAACAATTTTCCTGCCCCCTCAAGTTAGAAGCTCTATGGTTTTGTAAAATCAAATTATTTATTAAAAAAAAATAACCTGGAGAGTAAAACTTCAAAATAATGCAATCTCCCTTTTTCAAACCACTTTGCATAATATAAAATGCATAAACTCTTTTTGCAGTAGTCCTGCTGGCTTTCTGTTGCTTGATATTCTGACCATTTTTGAACCCTTGAACTCTGACAGAGAGGAGGGACTTGCAGAGGTTGTCATCTGATCTATGTAAGAAGGCAAAAGGAATAGCTTTCTCTTTAATAGCACTCTTTTCTGCTTAACAGTTGGTGGGAGATTAAAATGATCTAGGTGGATAAGGCAGGTTAAAGGTCAAGGGACACCACAACTCCCCCTTTCCCCCACATGTCAAAATATAGATGGGTCGTTATAAGTTAAAATTTCATGCTCCTTTCCTTAATATTTCTGTCTGTTTCTGCACTATTTTTTATTGTCAATTCCAATTCTTGAGGTTGACTGGACCCCTACTAGGCTACTGTCCAGCCTGTATATTCGTCAGGTGCTGACATTCTGAGTTTCAGCCATATTAATTGCTGGATAAAGGCTATAATCCCCTCTCTTTGAAGCCCAAGACTGATTTTTAGGCAGTACTTCAAAAGCAGCACACAACGGAGGAGGCATATTTCCTACTAGCACTGAATCAACATGATTTACTCTGTTTGCATTCGTCTACTTACGCCTTGCATATTTGGCTGCACAACAAAAAGGTGTGAGTTGGCTGTAATATAGTCTAAGGAGAGGTTTTTACTATCCTGAAGTTGATATATGATCTCGTCTGAGACCTACCATTCCAGATCTTTTCTTTAAGCATCATTAGGAAAGTATAAACTCCTATATTATGCTTTTGTTACCAAAGAAAAATCTTGCCTTATGTTGTTAGATTTTTTTTTTTTCCTCCCTGCAACATCATATTAAAACTATAATTTAGAGTAAGGCTGATTCTTAAGCTGTGAATAAATAAGGCCTGTGTTTTGAAAAAGCAAACCTTTCTCGAAGCATGGATTTTAATATCTTAAATACTGCAGTTTAATTAAATGAAGCTGTGATCCAGCAGAAATTATCTATTATTAAGAAAAAATAAACATACTATTTAGCTCATTTTCAGGAACAAAAAATGGGTGAAGAGGTGTTTTAATAATAAATAAATTTCTAGCATCTGCAGAACTCGTGGCTCCGTGTCAGTGTACACTTCACTTCTGGCTGTGCCTCTTTTTATGGTGGGGTGTACTTGGCTTCTGGCTGGCTGTCTGCGGAGCCACACTATAGGGACTTTCTCATCTAGGATTTGCCAAGTATACTTAGTGTTATGTTTGAGAAAGATTAACAATATTTCAGATCAAAGGAGAATCCTACTGCACAGTCTTACAAGATTGTCATTCACTCCCATTATGGCTCATTTGCACAAGATTTTCATGTAATATGAGCCATTGTTTTGATGGCAGTGATTTGACGTAAAGACAGGGCCAAAACGCACTGCAAAGCCCCACTCTGTCAGGCTGGGGGGTAGCTGGAGTGCAAAGAACTTGCCAATCATAAAATGCAACTTTGTCTCAGTTATATTAAAGCTTTTTTCAGGTGGAAAACTTTTGAATGAGCATTGATTTGAGGAGAAAAACTAACAATGGCTATTTTTATTAGAGCATAGGTGCTGTTTTAACTAGGAAAATTTTTGGTGAATAAGAAATGCACATCTCACCTTCAGAGTAATTTTGGTCAGCCACATGTGCTAATGGCTTGTTCATTACTTTGAAATGTTGAGTTTGTTTTAAGATGTTTCACAAAACTTGGAGACCTACAGACCAGGAGTAGCACGTGAGAAATTTGTTTCTCTCAGTATGTGTAGTTTAACCTAGCAGCTTCATTTTAAGGATCAATTTTGCCATATGGATCCTTTGCAGACCATTTAAAAGGCTGATGCATTTCACTATAGTGCAAAACAGTAATCAATAAAATTTATTAGAGAAGAAAAGTAATGTCCTGTCTTTCAAGTAATAACTTTTTAGGTAAGGTCAGATTTTACGGGTAAATAAGCATTAAATACAGTCTCCGGAGCAGTCTCATTTAAAGCCACAAGTCTGATGTGGACAAAGCCTGTTGCTTTGGCTTTCATACACACTATTTAGCTTAGGCAGCACAGGAAACTCAGTGCAGGAGTTGATCTGGGTTGTCTCAGGCCCAATCCTGTAATTTTTAGTGAGCCTGAACCCCAACTGACTTCAGACAAGGACTGCAGGAGACCCATTCTTTCCCTCCCAGATAAACACCTTAGGTACAATTATTCCAGTGAAACACAAAAATTTCATCTACAACTGTAAGTATTCTGCATTTCTGTGGGTCTTAAGTGTCATTAAGAATTCTACCTATATGTTTTTTCTTTCTGATTTGAGGCATGGTAGTTCTTTTTCCAAGAGTAGGGGAAAAAGTGGAAATTATTAAAAATGTGAATGCATGTGAAGGTATAGCACATTACACAGAGATTTCAAAACCAGCTTACTTTAAAGAACTAAGTGTCTTTAAAGTTGTTGCTTATGTATATGAAGGTATAATTCTAATACATGCATATGTAAACCTCTAAGAAAAAGTTACTGTGCAGAAGACTACTTTAAGAGGCAAATGGTATGTTCTTCTTCTTTCTTTTTTTGTTGGCATAATTAGTTAGTTCTTTGTTATGGACAAAACACCTGAAAAATTCTGCAAAGAATATTTTAGAGAGAAAGAGTCCTTAAAGAACAGCACCACAGTGGTATGTTTCAAATTGTTTTCACACTTACTATTGCAAGTTACACTTAAATACATGTGGTGTGCTTTTGAAATAAAAATAACTAAAATATAGTTGTATGAAAATGTGTGCTAGAAGGAATTCTGCAACTGGCTTATAAAGTCCTGGTAAATGGACTGTAAACCGGAAAGAGTGAAAAACATTTCACTTGGGTGTCGATAGCTGGCATCTTCCTTTTAGTCTGTTATGAAAAGGATTTATTTTGGGAAACTTATGGCATACTGTGGTAGGTAGCATCTGTATGTCAGCAATTCCACTGACATTTCGTGGAAAGCTTAAACATATAAACATCAAACTATTAAATCAACATTTTTATCCCTTATCATGAAATAGGTGCACAATCCATAAACAACAGCGCCCTCTGCATCTGAAACCCCTGCGATTATCAATATCAGACTACGACTTGCAAAAGGGTGATTTTTAACTTCAATTACTGTTGTTTTCACCTGTGGAACTGGAGAAGGGGTGAGACTAGTTAGATATATTTTTAGGTAATATGTATTTTTATAATATTACCTGACAGCTTAGGCACCCTTAGATACAAAACCTAAAGTACTACGTCTTTTAAAGTTACCTAGAGCAAACAAACACAAACAACCAGTAAGGATCTTGCCCTTATGCATTCCTTTCAGCATAAGTTAGATCCAGAGTGTGTCATTAAGAGTGAAGCAGATCACTGTCTGGAGTTTTCTTTTACTACAAGTTGGCTCTAGTGTTTTTATAATTTTTAACTCTTCAAATGTTAGATACAGGATCAAAGCTATCTGTTTATTTTAATGCTTAAAAACATATTTTAGGGAGTTTCCAGAAACCAATAGTAAAGCCAAGAACTGATCCATGACAGTATTTCAGGATTTCTTAGACATGACATTTTAAATTGGGAAACTAGCTATTTTTGCAAGACTGAAAATAGAACATTATAAACAAGTAATTGCTAGAAAATGGATTAATTTGAAATGTAATTTTATGTTCCTATAATAATAGATGGAAGAAAAAGCTCCTGTGTGAAAAGTTATTGCATAATATTTCTTGATGATCAAAAAGAACAAAAATTATTTTCTATTTCCTATTTATATAGGCAATTAGTACAGCTGAGATGATAATTAAGCTCATTATATACTTTGTTTATTCCTGTAAAAGGCATAAGATGAGCTGGCAAAAAAATCACAGCATAAACAGTTTATTTATCTTAAATAAAATGCAGAAACTTTAGATACTTTTCACTGACATTTTATTCTTCAAATACTTCAAAACAGAAGTAGTATAGAAATAGTAGAGGTGTATATATATACATATATAAAAGCTATATCCATGAAGTATAGAAAATCAACAAGATACTTTTTTTTTTTAGAATAGATTATCTTTTTTCAGTTCTTCAGTAGGGGTAATTTAACTTTTCTTTGCTAGTTTTCATCACTTCCTCGGTCAATCATTCCCTATCTTTAGTACAAAAGTAGCTCCAAATAAGTTTTGTGTCTGAAATATGAGTTTTGGAAATGTTCAGGGTTATTTCTAGATTGGCTGCAGTTTATGATTTGAAAGAAAAAAATGAGTGAATTGTATTGAAACTATTATAAAGGGCTCAATTTATAAAATTAAAGTAGTAAAATTAACATTAAAGAGTTTTATCCTTTTTCTTTTATAGAATGGAAATAGACCTACATTTACAAAATTATAATAGTGTGCTGAACTATGCTTTTAAAATTTACTCATTTGAGAAGGGTAAACTTTCACAGCTATTAAGGAGAAGTAGAAAGTCTAAAATCATATCACTTCTGAATATCAACCAGATACTTTTGAAGGAAATTCAAAATACATCTGAAAAGCTTATTGATGTGAAAGGAGTTAAACAATTAGAAAACAATAGTTCTTCCTAATATTCCTACTTTAAGCAGTTTAAGGTGCAGCTTGGAAAGATATGAAGCCTCACAAAATTTTCAAAGACAAAGCAATAGTGGCTTTTATCACTCTGTTCATTTAAAAAGCAAATTAAAAGAGTGAAAGAACGGTGCAAATAATTGTTTCGTATGTTCTTTGCTTGTGACTGCTGTAATCATCTAGGCTGATTTACAAATGTAGACTTGAAGGTTTCTCAGCTTCCTGCAGTGTAGAAGACTGTTACTTTGGCACTCACACTCATGCCCTTGTAATCACCACTCAAAACTGTGCCCTGGTACTTCCAATTCCCAGTCTCTTGATTGAACACCTCATTCTGTGCTAACAAGGTGTCCAAGGTATTTGAACAGGGGTTGCAGTCAGAAAGATTGTTAATGGTTTCACTCATTAAGAGTTGCTGCACTAGTTTTGGTAATTTGGTAACTGTCTAAATGGCAAGTTGATTTTTTCCTTCATTTTAAAGAATAATAAAATTTGAGACCAGGAACACTAACAGCTACAACATCCCAGAAGAGTGCTTAAATCAGTGTATTTGTACTGAAGCAAAGGGTTGTTGTAGCAGAAAGAGTATTAGTTTATTTTTGAGGTTATATTTTATTATTATGGAGAAATGCAAAAATAAATATTAAATGGAAAACTAAAGACAGAAAATGTATAAAAAGGGAATAATAAACTGTAAAACAGCCTGAAAATCTAGAAGAAATTATTTAGCAAGAAAAGCTAATACTAAATTTATAAACAAAAGGTCAGAAAGTGTTCACTTTGTGTGCGGATATACTTTAGGGAAATTAAGATGATTTTTTTAAAATGAAAGGATTTATAGCTGCAGGAATTTAATTTTCATTTTGTTATAGTGCAAGCTAAGCAGAAAATGAGGCAAGATCAATGGGCCTGATCCTGCAATCCATACTCAAATAAGAATCTTTTCCACTTGTGTACCTTGCAAGAGTGCAACATTCCTTGTATTCCTTGAAAAAAAAGCAGTTAAGAATTATTAAAATCCATTAAAAAAATGGCAAGTTAGAGATTCTTCTAGTCTTATCTTCCCTGTCATCTGGGATCACTGAGTTACTTTCTTGAGCTATGGAATATTAAAAGAGGGAGTAGGTTCTGTTTTCAGACAACAATTTATGCCTGAATTTCTCTGATTTCTCTGAGTGAATTTACCTCGAGGAAATTTAATTTTAGGAGTGGAAAGAAAGAACTTCTATAAAAAAGAGGGTGGAAAAATGTTTTGCAGGTTTTTATTTAATCATCTGAAAGTTTATGCTCTCAATCTACTAATTTAAAATAGATATTAAAATTCAGTGAGTCACCCTATGCTGCATCTTTTGGCCAGGTTTTGTGGTTTTTCAATTACAGATATCTATCTTTAAAAATGCTTTACTCTGTGACTGTGAAGGGTACATGCACAAATGAAGGGAAACTACAAAGGAAGCACTAACAACGACCACACAGAAAGCACTGTCAAAAGCACATTATACAAACTGAGAATAGATATTTTCCCTGTTGTTTTTCTTCCATTAATTTTAAATATTATTTTAACTTTAGAAATCAAACTATTTTTTAGCAAAAGTGTGGTGGATAGTATCCTTGTGGTAGAGGGTCTGAGCTTGTTCTTTACCCTACAAGTATACACTATAATAAAAATAATATAGGAAAATGTAAAAATAGTATTGTAAATATTTTGCCAGATTTGAAATATGGTATGATTTGACAGAAATATTCTAACCAGCAGGCAATACTCATCTGATTTTGTTTGAGCAGAATCCCTCTCCTACAGCTCCTTTAACCAGAGCTCTTTCATAAAGTTATGTTAGCCACATAATTTGTCTCTCAGCTGGCTGGGATATCTCTCCAAGGTACACAGATCTTTTTCATCATAGAAAAAAAAAGTGCAAGAAAGAGCAAAATGAAAGCATTATTAACAATTCTGGTATAGTTTGCTTGGAAATATGCTGTGAGTAATCATGTAATCATGAGCTGTTGAGCAGAATGTACTTTCTGAACCTTCTAGGAGCACAGCACGTCTGTTTTGCATTCAATTCCTATCTTTATTTAGATTAATTTTCTAAACAACTTTTTGGCATTTATATTTAATCAAGAATAGAAATTATGCTGATGTCTAAAAAGCAAAGGACCTATTAGCATGATCTGTATATAAGTTTTCTTTCCTGTGTCCATTTTACTCTTCTTCTCTGACATCAGTGTCAGAGGGAATGGATAAGTAATTTTTGGAAGGAAAGTCTGAATTTTGATGTGTGATCAATGAGATTCTGAACTAGACATTGGAGGTATCTTTTCCTTTTAGTAGTTAAGTCATTCCTCTGGAACTGATTGTAAAGATAAAACTCCATCTGCATAAATTGAAAACTTTTCCTTTTGAACTGGAAGTTGAATGCAAACCATGACTTTTCCATAGAAGAATTACAGAAATAATGGTCCTTGGTTCTGGAGACATTTTTTTGTTTCTCATGAATCAGGCACAAAGTTATTTAAATTAATTCTGGTCTCATCAGCCTAATAGAATATCATGACTAATTTTTATTAAAAATATTAGAAATCAGCAGTGTATGGATGTAAGAGCAATAGCTATTTGACCAACTTCCCCAAACAATTTTTTCTTTATTGAAAAGGAAAACTATTAATCACAAGGCTCACTCATGATGCACATACTTTGTACATTTCACACATTATTGTTTTATGTTAATTGCATGGATCCCGTGGTCCCAGAATCTGTACTGACTACTTTATTGCTTCCTGAGCAATAGAGGGTAATTTATTTACTGTCTTCTGAAAGCAGTCATTAAAGAAAAAAAACTGAAGAAACTTTCTTCATGAAAAAGAAACTGTAAATATTTCCATGTAATTAAAAAAATACATGACAAAATACAGTTTTTTACCTACCAAACTTAGTCTATATCTATGTACCACCCAAAGGGTTCTACTCTTCCAGATGGGTTCACTAGACAATTTGTACTCATGTATGTTTACATGGATTGCAAGGAAACATACTTAATTTCTCTGTGACTATGCTGCCTAACAGAGTATAGGATCTCAGATACCACAGCTACAGCATGTCAAGTGGTAATATGTATATAAATGTGGATATTTTACTAACAATTCCCTTCTGTCTTCACAACGCTGATACCTCTGTACTTTCCCAGTTCTTGTTCTGAATGGGTGGAATATCCATGAAATGAAGACCCTTCTTCCCCTGAGTTTTCTGGCTTGGTCCTTTTGCCAGGGGAGGAGAAATGCTGAGGTTTTGTAAACTAGCAGAACAATCCCAGATTTGGCACACTCTCCAGTGGCCCTTTTCTGGCTACTGGTTAGTGTGCATGGACTTCCTATAAAGCTCATCTCTGCCTTGATTAGGTGAGAGACAGACTTTGGTGTTCTCAGGTGTGTCCTGCCCTGTGAAAAGACACTGACCTAAAATAAGGGCAGAATCTGCACTTTAAAGACGTGCCTTACCTTAACAATGAATACAGCAGCTGAAAGATAGACAGTCTGGCATCTCAGTACTGCCAAAAGATAAGACATTCTTTCTGACAGCCATCAGTTCTACAGAAATTTGTCATTGACCATTGCAGAAAGAGAACTGAGGTCTTCTTCAGAGGCTCCACTCATCTGCTCATCCTACAGCTCAGCAGCATGATCCTCCCAAACAGCTCTGCCAGCAACAAGTATGTGGAGAAGGGAGCATGTTTCCCAGACACCAGCACAAAAAAGGAGCAGGAGAAATGGGGCTGGGATGAAGGTGAGGACTAAAGCACGGGTTGACTCTAAGAGGAAGTACCTTTCTAACTTTCCCATGTCTCCTCTGAAGTACATGATAAAAACAGCTGAGGAGAGTAATGAGGAGGAGAGTTATCAGTGAAGAGTAGTTGGTTCTAATGTGTCTAAGTCCAATTCTTAATAAAGAAGTATGCTAAGCATTTAGGTTCAGCATTATCCTCAGTCTCTCTACCCAGGGAGAGTAAAATGATAGCTCCTATCCTCCCTTTATTCCAAGATCAGATTTCTCTGCACTTCCTGTCTTACTCATCACTTTGTATCTGATGGTTTGTACACTATACTCAGCATGTGCTCTCTAAAAACGGGTCGCACAAGACAATGTGGCTTTAAATAGGTGCGGTGACTTTTTCAACTGTTGATGGACTCTTGGCTATATTCAAAACCTCTATTGTCCAACTGGAGTTAATGGTCATAATGAAATTAGTTACTGAGAAATATTCTTATATGACTCAGAGTGTTATTCAAAGCTGTGTTTCCCATTTTGGTTGTTTATTTATAATGGTGTGGGGTTTTTTTTCCACCCTTGTAATACTGAAGACGTGGTCATGATATTTCAGCACAGGAAATCAAGGGTATTCATAAAAACTTTTACAGCAAATTTCTGAGGCATGGAAATTTCTTTTATCCAGTGAGTATCAAGTTCAACAAAATATATAAACAATGAATTATCCATACAGAACTAGAAAAGCACCATCTGGATAGATAGGAAATAGCCCAGCTCTGTTGTGGTCCACTGTTTTTTCTCCCACATAGTTCTTAAATTATGTACATTTTACACAGGCAAAGTCTTTCTTAATCTCTAATGAACCCATCTTCTAACTTAGGAGAAAAAGAGAAGTGGGTCTTTTGGAAGCTTTTTGGGGAGTCAGGACCACTTCAGCTTTACCATCAGGTTTCAGCAGCTGTCAAGGTGGTGAGTATTAGTAGAGTGATTGTCTATAATCAGAGGAAATGAGATTCAGAGTGACATGGCCAGTGGTGGTGTTCAAAGGAGTTGGACGTGGCTCAGGGATCCACCTTCCTGTCCTCAGATCTCTGTTCAGATCAGAGGTACACCATTGCCTTTCTGAAGAATATCTACCAGAGAGGCTTGGTGCAAATGTTTTTCTGGAGGGAGTATGGGGATCAAGGATGTCTTTGGTATTGATGAATGTACTTACTGAAAACATGCAAAATTTTACTGATTTTCCTGAATACCTCTGAAGGCACTTTTACAGTCCTTCAGTTTGTTGTGTCTCCATTCTTAAAATTACTCTGTCCTGGTTTGAATCAGTATCTATTTTTGGTTAAAAATATGCCTTATTTTCCTCTTATGTAGAAAACCAGAACTTGAGTATTAACTGTAGCTTCTTGCCTGCTTGTGATTTTCCTGAAGGGCACTCAAGCAAGCACAAAATCAGTCTTTGTGCCTTGGTGCTGCTAAGTGCATGCCATGGGTCTTTGGACTTCCACAAATAACATTAGCCTGTGACTGGTCCTGGGAATTGACAAAAAACCCAATTGTATTGGGCACTGCTATAGAGAGCAAATAAAGGTCCATGATGCTAGGGACAGAGTATCAATGATGTGGAGAGCCAGCTCTAAGGAATGGATAGGTAGTTGCTGCCTCTGTCTCCTTAGCTGTCTTAACACCAGCAGGTGCAGCAAGCTTCCTGGTCTGTGTCTTCTCTCATTGCTCTCCTTCTCTGCTTTTGAACCACTCCCTTTCCTTGAATTGGGCACTGTTTATATTACTAAACTGACTTGAACTGAACCTGCCTGTGCTGCTCTGTTGAGTGTGACCTAAAAATCTTCAGTAAGCCTGAAATCTTACTGCTAAAATGCTGCATAATTTGCCTTAAATACAAGTCTTGTTTGCTATTCCAGAGGTAGGCAATGGGGCCAAAGAAGAACACACCACTGGACATGACTGCCACATCTTCACTTGTGTGCAGCACAGTTTGGGGAGGAGAATGATGGCTCTGTCTTCAAGACATTATCCAATGATGGCTCTGTCTTCAAGAACTAGATGAGCCTTAAGTGCATGCATGACATGAGAGCTGCAGGGCTGGAGATGGTTAACCAAGCATCAGTTGATTCTCTTGTTTTGTTACAGTGCTACATGTGTTTAGTACAGAGGACAGAATCATTGCTATTTTTACTTACATTCACAGTTTAAGAGGTTTCAGTGTTACAATTTTTCCTCTTGAAGCTTTATATGTCTTTTTGTTTACTAAGCTTTACACTATCATTGCTAATTATACCCTGCTTCTCACCATGCCCTTGTCCTTTACCTCTCCTTAATGTATGCACCCTTCAAATTCTAATACTTACTAGTCTATCTTTGACCAACATGTACCTAAGATTTTTTTTGAAATACTTTTTCTCACTATGGTGAAATAGAAGAACAGAAAATTACTGTGAAATAATTTGTCTCTATCTGAAATCAATGATTGAGCTCCCAATTGGAGTTAGCTGAGGTCTTTTGTTGATTTCCTCTTCTAGTAATATAGATGACATGGGCTATCATCAGCAGATTCTTTTTTTCTGAGGACAGTTTTATGTGTTATATTTGAAAGACATAAAAAAGGAGTCAGTATAATTCAGGAAAAGTATGACTGTTGGTACAGAAAATATTTGAATTTTTGCAATCTTGAGAAATAAACCTAGGATACATTTATTGGTGCATCTCAGATAAGCAATTTCCATTGTGATTTTTTTTCTCAGAGACTATGCTATGGAAAATTGAGAATAATGGGCCGTGTCATGTCTTCAGTCCATGTGTGGAACTCAAACTGATGTCAATAGGAGCTCCCTTCACAAACTGAGGCCTGTATATGACCCATAAAGTCACTACTAGATCTTTCCCATACATAACTACAAAATTAATGGAGCATTGTAATCCATTTTGAGATCTAATGAAATACACCATCATTTAAATTGCAGTTAAACAGAGAGATGTCAATAGGCATTGATGAGTTTCCACATGAAGACAGCAACATCCCTACTACAAACTTTACAGCTTTTGAAGGGTAATGGCTCATAGACTCTAAAAACACATTTACTCAGAGCATTATTGATTAAACATCTCAGAAGCCTTAAACATGGGAATTATATCTTTATCTGTAAGACATAATTTGTACATCGAAGACTCAATCCATTCTGGAAAGATCACAGAATCTCATGTGATAGAATTCAGTATTTCTTAATTGCCTACATTTAAAAATAGAAAATCATAGCATTGTTAACTTATGCTTTTATAGCAGTGGGAGGTTGGGAGGTTGTACAGTTCAGGTGATTCATGAGGACATCTATTTAAAGTTCGTATACTTGAGGTACTTGATGAAGTTTCATGTGTCCATGGCTTTTTAAATTATTTAACCTGATAGATGATTCTGGGGTCATGTTTGTGTAAGAAATGTAACAAAATACTTAGGGTCTGTGTGTTTCACAGCACAGAGAAACCAAATTTCATTACAGCAGTGTTTAAAATCTAGGGCAGAATTTTGGAATCCTGCAGTATTATTAATCTTGTAGTGCTTCCCTGCTTCCTATACATAAAAATACACACAGAGCTGTGGCTTATCTTTGAAATTGCCCATTGACATAAAATATGAGGACTATTATTTTCAACTGTGTTTCAAGGAAGTGTTTTCCAGTATGCTTACTAGGCAGAACAGTTCTGGTCTTTAGGCAAGGGGCTTGCTACTGTGCCCAGAAGTCAACCTCCCTGTTCGCCCTCGCCCCTCTGACCCATGCCCTTCAGGGACTCGTGCATCAGTCTGTGTCTTCTACCAACACCTGGCTGCTGTGAACTGACTTTTTCATTTCTCCAAACAGTAGTTCATCCTCCTATTTTGTACACTTCTGCAAAATAACAAAGTAATCATTATAAATTGTATGTGTAATTATCTCTTCCCTGCATAAAACAAGTGCTGGCCAATATGCTGGGAACTCAAGGCTTCAGAAAATCCAGTCTCCTGGAGACATAAAATTTCCCAGTAAAGGAAGAGTAGAGTTTCCTGGACTGCAAATGGATTAAATGAGGAAGCCATTCCCCTGGGACTTGCTACAAACTCTACCAGAACCCAAAATTTCACTTGCCTTTGAGGTGTTTTTATGTGTATTTATATAGTCTAGACATTATAAACAAAAATATGTTAGAATTATATGACTAAAAGGTAAAGTATGGAATATATTTCTGATTACAACATCAGAGTAGTAATAATAATTATAATAATAAATTGGAAAATCCCAAGAGGATTGCATATTAGTAATGCTATCACAGAATTTTTGTGAAGTTTGGAGATTGACCAAATGACTTGTTTTTGGTACCTGTTGATTTTTATTTTCTGATTCTGTAATGTCTTTAGCAGTTATCTTGCCAGAAGGATTATCTATCAGAAGGCATGACCACTATTTTTTGTTCTCACAGTGAGTAAAAGTTACACCTGTCTCATTTACTCCACTGCAACACCTCTGTTTAATATCCCACCTTACCAGGGAAGTGGATACTTTGCATCTGAATAATTCTTCTGTGGTGAAATTATCCCTAGGCAACAGACAAACACACCCCCTGGAAACTATTTAAGCCAGGAGTACATCTAAAAGCTGTTTTTTCTTATTGTTTCCTGGCTTTTTGGACACTAACCAAGACCAGCAAATCCTTAAATCCTACAAATGATTTCAGCCATCTGTAAGTTATAAAAGAACTTTGTTCAACCTTGAATACCCAAGCTGATTTCTGTTCTTCTGGTGGATTGCTGTGCTGTTGAGCTCTTTTTGGTCTCAGATAGGTTTTAGGGTTTTTTACTTCTTTGTCTGCTTTTTCAGCCTACACCTTCTCTATGAAGAAGGTCTTAGATGACAAGAAAGGGTCTCTGAGCTCACCATCCCCCACAAATGCTCTGCATTTTAAGGGGTAGTATATAAAATTTTGCCTGCACAGTCTGGACAGTGCTGTCCCAGTAAGGACTACAGGGAAAAGGAACCACAAACTCAGAATTATTGCTTAAATTTTCTTTCTAGACCCTTCCCCTCTGCCCCATGAACACATAGGTGATCTTTCATCTTACCTTCCTCCTTTGATCAAGGTGCATTCACCTGCACAATTGAACATACTTTTGGTCTAGCAAAATGTGAAGCTCGACTTTGGAAGATGTACTGATTTCTGTTAAACAGAGTAACATTTCTTCCTTGCCACAATCAGTGGCATTTTTTCCACTGTCAAGCTTACTAAGAACAGTTTTGAATTATTTTTTTTTCTGGACTGAAACTCTCAGTTCACAGACTCTTCTTTTTACTCCTGTGAACATAGTGCTATACTGTATGTCAATTTGGTCTTGTTTGTGGGATCATTTTCCCCTCCATTAGAACAGCTTTTCCTTCTTTTTTTTTTTTTTTTTTCTTCTTGTGATATTGTTCAAAGGCTTCTTGTGATGCCTTGAAAAAAGTTATTGATTGTTAGATCATTTCTCTCATTCATTCAGATGTTTTCTGGTCCCCAGATGGAAACATCACAGCTGCTGCTCTGGAATTCACTATCGACTTTTGTCTCTGGATTATCAGAGCCCCAGGCAAAAAGGCCTGAATCCAGGCACCCCTTTTCTCTCTGTTGAGGCTTAAAGCTGTTATCTTTACAGCTCAAAGGAAGTCCCAGTGCCTGTATATGACCAGAGTCTGGAGCAGTAACCTCCTATGATTGCTTTCTTTGAGCTACTTTTCTAGTCCTCCTTTCAAAATTTTCTGTATAATTTTTCAGCTCTTCAGTAGAAGCATCAGACCTTGGAGATCTGCTTTCCTGCCTCTCTCTTCTGTTGTTACTTCTGCTCTGCTCATTTGTTACAGGACTAAGTGCCAGAATCAGCCTGACAAATTAGTATTTTTCAAATTCAGCCTCTACTGACCAGCAGCCATCTGCTCAGACAAAGGAAAAAAGTGGCAAGAGTTGCCTTGTTTTAAAAGCTTTTCACTCAACCCCTCAAGGAAAGCCTCTTTTTTTAAATTCAAAGGGTTGTTATGATTCAAAGAAAATGTTTACTCTACAGACTGTTTCCTTTCCATTAAAGTTTATTTATACCTCCTCCTTGTCTGAGAGTATAATTATGAATGATCTAAGCTTGTAGTGAAAATCCTAAATTAAAAAATACATCTGTTGCAAGGATTCTCTCACCAGAAACCTTGAAAATGTTATCCTCTCTCTGTATCCATATATCTGTCTGTCTCTCTTTAGGTTTATGGTTTTCCTTTATATGCTCCAGGACTAAATGGGATTAGATGGCTTGCTGTATATTTTAGCTGCTGTATACATTCATGAGAGGAATAAAATTATATCAAAGTCTGAATGCATTTTATATTCACCTTTCAATCACATTTTCGCTTGTTAAAAGCTGAGGGGATTAGATTGTATTGTTCTTCCCCTTCTTGATTTAGGAATAACTATAAGTGTAAGAAAACATTACTTGAATCATATAAGTTATATTTAAAAAGAAAAGAAAACTATAGCATGAACAATATGAACTGTAACAGTGTTCATTCAAAACTAGGTGATTTTACTGACAACAAAGTGCAATTATTTTAGCCCAAGTTTTCAGCATTCCTCAGGAAGTATCAGTGAAACACATTTATTTTTAATTAAGGCCAACTCTGTCTCAACATTTGCTTTAAATATGAGGACCAAAGAGCATCAGAAAAGGACATTATTTCTTCAGTCCTTTGAAGCTGCTGCCTCCTGATACATAACTAAAGGAAGGGCAACACAACACCAAGGGTGGATTAATGGCAAAATCTCCACTTGGTAGAAGATATCCAGACAACACTTTTCTCTCTTGGATTTCACCTGATTAATAATCTTATTTTTCATTTTTAAAACCTTACAGTGAACTGAGCACATTAAGATGCTGTAATGTTAATTAACACTGTCATAAGCTCTTCTTTCACTTGCATGCATTTTTGAAATGTACATTGTGGAAATGATTCTTTTACCTAGCCATTTGCCTATGTATCATTTCATGTTAGTACTGAAAGGTTAAATATTATAATTTATGCTAATTTTAATTTTCCCTGGTGCTATAGGCAGTACAAATCAAGCAACAGCAATTGATTATACATTACTGACAGTATAAAAAAGAACAAACATACAGTTCTGTCAATGAAAGTCCTGTGCCAGGTTTGTTACAGGTTGTTATGGCCTCCTGAGAACAGCAGCCAAAACCAAGCAATAATGATAATATGAATATTTATTTGGTGCATAGTTCTGGATCCAAGCCATTTTAAGAAATAATTTTCCCTGGTAATTTTCTGTATCAAGAATTGTAATGGAAAGGCTGTTTGCCTCTTGAAGAATTTTGTGCAATAAATATCAGATCTAAATTTGGGCTTTGGCTTCTCAGAGAAGACGACAGAAGTAGTAGCAGTGAAGCTATTTCACTGAAGCACATGCTTGTACAAAAATATGTAGGTTACAATTTCAGAAGAAGGGAGGAGAATGTATGGCTTAGGGCCTCAAAAGGCAGAAATATTGCTCACTAACTTGGTATTATTTGGCAGGTAATTAGATCCCCTGTCACTATTACAAAGACTATCTTCGGAGCTGAGATATGATTGTCAGGTTGCCAGATAGAGCTTTTCAAATGGGCTGATTAGACATCCATGGTTGTTAATATACACTGGTCTTAAACCTTTCCCTCCTATTCTCACAGCACAGAGAAGGCAACACATCACCCTTGCTTAAATCTCTTTGGAGATATCTTTGCTGTCATTCTTCTCCTCCAAAACTACAATTTTCTCCACGAATACAGCGTGGGGTGGATTGCAGGCACTTACATTCATGGATAAATGTCTCATTCCCTGCTCTTTAACCTATATTGTAAGATCTATGCTTTTAAATATGTGAAGGGTGTGTGTCAGGAGGATGGGGTCAGGCTCTTCTCAGTGAAGCCCAGTGACAGGACAAGAGGCAATGGCTGTAAGCTGAAACATAGGAGATTCCTTGTGAATACACAGAAATTTTTTCCCAGTGAGGGTGCCAGAGCACTGGAACAGACTGCCCAGAGAGATTGTGGAGTCTCTTTCTCTGGAGATATTCAAAACTTGTCTGGATGTGCTTCTGTGTGACCTGGTGTAGGGAATCCTTCTGTTGGCAGGGGGGTTGGACTAGATGATCTTTCGAGGTCCTTTCCAACTCCTAATATTCTGTGTGATTCTGTGATTCTGTGATAATGAAGCAGAAGAGAAAAATGAGGTCACAGATGTGTGAAGTATTAGGTAACAAAAGATATTTTAGCAGCACCATGGGTTAGATGCTTAGTAAACATGAAGGGCAGGCTGAGATCTCTGTAGCTGTTGGCAGGACATGAAGACTCAATCTGGGTTGTGAAATAAAGTTAAATGTCTCAAGAGGTTTTCTGCTCCTAAGCATCCCTGGCCTGGGTATAAGCCACTGTGGCCACCTTGTTAGAAAGATAAGAGAAATAAGAATTTAGCTTATCCACTCATCTGCTTAGCATTACAATATGATTTTGGCAAAGAGATGTGCTTGTGAATAAAGCTGGAGCAGTACTAAAAGATTAGAATATTCATTTTCAAAGACAGTGCTTTAGTTTAAAGAAGATACCATTATTGTTTTCATGTAGTTACTGCTCTTTGACTTAGAATTAGTGAAACATGGACTGGTTACTTCAACCCAGATGGTTCCTTCCCTGACCATAAAGACTGCTTACTTGAGCACAGATGTCTCTTTTTCTTCCATAAGTCTTATTAGAAGGAAAACAAAGATTCACATTTAATTAATAAATAATAACTACTACCAACCCTATTGGTTTAGATACATCCAACCCAAAACCACAGCTAAAAGTTACTTTAAAGTGTGGTGGGCCACAACTTACAGCTCTTTCATTTTACTTTCTTTTAAAAAGACTTGACTTTGTTGACATTTTTTTACACTGTTTCGATTGATCTTTATTGAAAAAGAATAAGGATAGAGCAGACTGACAATTTTATTTGACAGATGATTAATATCTTGGCCTGAAGTGTAACCACAAAGTGTTTGATAATGGAGGGATAAAATATGGTTTGCAGGCACTTGAGAGTTTAAGGGACATAAAATGGTTGAATAGCAATCTTAAAATCCAAAGTAGAGAACCATGAGGCCATGTTAGCACTGTACCAGTGTCCTGTCATCCTGATTGCTTTCTTGGTTGATCTTTTCTCATGGTGGATGAGTCTCCTTTGGTACATGTTCAGAAAAGTCTCTCTATGAACAGATATCCCCTTTTGTGCATTGGATAGTGGCTCAACCTTGTTTCCCAAAGTCCCCAGGCTAGTCTTGGAGCATAAAGTCAGGGTCTAGGATCAGCATGTGACCTTTGTGGCTTACTTAAGTTCCTCTGGACTAGCCTGCTTTCCCTTGTCATAAGGAAGCTGTTCTCCCATGTTCTGTCTAGCAAGATGCCATAATGGATTCCTTGCAACAGAAACTCCCCCTCACTTCCAGCTCTTCACTTTTCAAAAAGGAGTGGGGTCTAGCCCAAGCTAAGCCTGAGTGCAACTGAAAATAAAATTCTTTTATGATAACAATTTTTCTCAGTCTTTTTAGCCCAGGCCAAATTTTGCTATTGCAGGGAAATGTTAGTGGTAAGGATTTATAGTATGTTTATTTAATTACTGATTTCTGTAAAAGAAAAACTATAATTCTGTAATTTGTGGTGACATGCCATGCCAGGAATAACATTTAGTATTTACAGTTTAACATAATAGGCTATTTTTAAAGACATTTCCCTAAAATTTAACTTCAGATTTGGTACTATAGAGCATTTAACTTACCTTCAGGAGGATATTTTGAGTAAAAATATCAAGAAACTGCTTTACTAGAATATCAGCCATGCTTGACTGGCATTAGCCCTATGAAAAAATGTATGAGACATAAACTTGATGTAAGAACTACAGTTAAGTCCACTCATATTTTATTTTTCTTTTAAAATGAATGTCCAATCTTTAAAAGTCCATATGTTATTCTTCTTAAGATCCAAATATATTTTTGGAGACTGAGTTCCTACTGTTTGCAATAATGAACACCTCATGGATGGCAGGAAAAAAAAATCCCAAATCTTTCCTTAATGCTACTGTTGGCCAAAGGGAAAGTGAAACATAGTTTTAAAAAAGATATCCTCTGTACCAGAACTTCATTTTTTCCCCCCATCCTTGGATGTACAAAGAAGTGCTTCAGGGAAGCCTTCTCACTTTTAAGCCCTATTTTCTTCCCTTATACCCTGGAGGTTTGCCCCACAGCAAACCCATGCGACACAGTGAGGTATAAGCCTGAGGAAGCCACTACATGTAGCTGCTTTCTCCCTGAGCACTGAGGAGGAAGAATTGACCAAAGTCAAGGTCAGGGCTCCTTTCAACTTTGCTGTGTGTTGGATGCTGCCCAGGCAGTGGATCCAGGACATACTGCCTGGTAGAGCCCATTGAAACACACAACAGGTCTAATCCTGGTCTGACAGCCCCTTGTAGCACAGTGTGCTGGCAACTCAAGATATACTCTGCCTCTTTAGCTGTCCTGTGTTGTCTTCTGTAAATATTTTGAAAAATACAAAAAGCATTTACTAATTAAAATTTTCCTTCAGGTGATCACCTTGCATATTTACATGCTTGTGGTTTGTTGCCACTATATGCTCTATTTTTTGGCCTATCTCCTTCATTCATGCTCTCTGGGAAACACACTCCTTTGAGAGAGCTGCAGATAATTTTGTTTCCTCCATTTTTGCAGGATGCTTCACTAGTTTTATGCCAGTTTTCTTAGAAATGCTAGTTTAATTGGCTGAGTATTCAGAGATTTTTTTAGAGCTGGGGGCTTTAAAACTGGCATGTGCATTTTGTGTGCATCAGAGGGTGAACATGACGCCCAAAGACAGACTGTTTTAAACCTCAGTGATCAGCATGATACTCCCCTGAAAGTCAGAGGTTACATTTCAAGGACCAGCTCTGCTCCTTGGGTTGCTGAACCCTGGTGATAGGAAGTCTGCTTAGAGCAAGGTCACAGCAGCACAAGCCACCTGCCCATTGCCCAGTGCCAGGGGCTGGGAGCCAGGCGAGCTTATGCCAAAAGTATGGGAGGCAGGAGGAGAGTGGGAGGAGAGAGGTCTAGGCAGAGGCTGCCACAGCACTGCCCCTGGATAGCCTTCACTGGCAGTGATCCCAGGGAGCCAGGAAAAGGTTTGCAGAGCTGCCCTTTGCCTTTACTGGGATCCTTACAAGGGGCTGAAGGTACAAGGGCTGCAGCTTCCTGCATGGGTGAACTTCCTCTCTCCAGGGCCCTGACTGCAGCAAGGTATCTGACATACAATAAGCACAGACTTAAATTCTTAAGGATTAAAGCAAAAGTTAGATAAGATTCTCCAAAGAGCAGCAGAGGATGGAGCTAAGAGCCACCCAAACCTGCTGTGGCATGGCACAACTGCCTGGAAGGTGTTGAAGAATCAGATGAGGGGGGTGACTTTCATCCTTCCTAGAGGTGACCATCAGCCGACCCAAGGGTAACACATTCTTCTGTTCAGTGTTTTGAGGATAAAGTTGTGACCCAACACAGGTTTCTGCAGAGTCCCCAGCTCCTAGTTCTTCTTGTTTTGTAATAGGCCAAAAAGGAGGACTCTACACTCTATAGTGAATAATAAGAATTGAGTGTAAATATTAGAAGAATAAGCTCTAGCTCTAACAAATACAGATTAGCTTATAAATAGCTCCAGGTCAAACATTCCTGTTATCACTACACCTCATTTTTATTGGTATATAGTTGCTAAATCTTAATTATTTGATCTGAAATGGTAATGGACATTCAGAATGACACAGGTAGGTAAATATCATATAAAGGCAAGTTCTAGAAGACATTGCCAGCAGAAACATTCTTCAGAAATCCTAGTTGTATAATGTTGCCCCCCCAGGTCATGAGACAACTGCTAGAAGCATGCATCATTTTATTTAAGAATAAATTTCCTCAAGGTATTTTTACTTTCATTTAAGATCTGGAAATCTGTAAATCTGTAAGAAATTATATGTAAAATGTATTTTACCCTTTGAAGCAGAAGCTTTTAAGGGACTTAATTAATTCTGGTTTTAACATAGATGATGATATCTGTACATCAGTTTCATGTATTCCAGGTGAAGTACTGACTTTATTTAGGAGCCTCTCAGCTGATGTGAATCAAGACAGTTCTAAAGATGTGCTGATATAACTCTACTGAGATACCACACACAGATTGCTTTTTTATGACTTTGAAATTTTTTTAAAAGTTTTTGTTTCAAAGGATTTTGGTGGAGTCATTCTACCTGATGAGTATAGTTGATTTAGGTTTCCATTTTGGCTTTGTTTGTTTTGGTTTTTGTTGTTTCCCCCCCCACCCCCCTTCCTGATGTAAAAGGGTTTGCTTCCCCCATCTGGCCATGCATCCATTATGTCTATTTCTGCAACTCAGTTGCTCCAGAAAAGCACATAGACTCATGTGCTTTAGGTAATCTGCCTCCCAGCCATCTATTGAAAAAGCTTTGGTCACCTAAATACTAACATACCCCATACTCTTTCATGTCCCATTTCCAAAAGAGATTTTTCTGCCTCTCCTTTCCTAAAGCCATTCCCAGATTTGTAATTCTCTCCCCTGCTTTATTGCCTCTGGTTCTTCTCTACCCATGGTCTTTTCCATGACCCCATGAATCTCTTGTGTTCACCAGCCTGAAGCATTTCCCAGAGCTCTTCCTAAGCAACCAGCAAAAACCATGAGGCACATCTGAGCACCAGCCCTGTCCTCAACACCTTCTTACATCATGCATGAACTTTAAATAAAGATTTTCAAAAGAACTATAAAAGAGTTCAAGAGGAAAGCAACAAAATAAATATATTTAGTTAATATCTCCAAGAGAAACATCTGTTTGTTTCTTTGAATGACCAAAGGCAAATTCTTACACATGTTCAGAGCATGCTACAGACCAGTGCCCAAAGCTGCCAGAATGAATTGTCAGTTCAGTGTCCTTATTAATGGATCAAACAATTTATTGGTAATAGTAATATAGCACTTTTGGTGTCATTAGAAAAGTAATAGCACTTTTAAAAAACAAACAAAAAAATTATTGAGATATATATTGGACCACTGCACTTTAGGCTGCCCAATCTTCAAATTTTAGAAGATTCATTAGACATCTTTTTTATCTTGGGAAGACTTCTCACAGGGAGTTCACTTTTGGGGCTTCATTTACTTGGAACAGAATTGTAGTTAGAAGCAAAATTAATAAGTTTGAAAAAGATTGAGAAAAATAGATACAATGGAGCATGCAAGACTATTAAATGCAATCAGTATGAGAGAGTACTGGTCAAAATGGTATTGGAGCAATAGGCCACTTGGATTATGCCTAGACGTGGGAATATGACCAAAATTCACCCTGTGCCCTTCAGGGAGCTACTCACTTCTCTCTTGCTTGGGAGAAAACAAGAAGTGCTAGTGGGGATCTGCTGTCTCTCCAGATAGGTCCTACGTTTGGTCTCCCAGATAAGCCATGAAAGACAGCTGTAGTCCATGAATCCTAGCAGAAGGCCTTAGGGTGCACATGAGGACTCGAGGACAATTTCTTCTCATCTTGCTAGATGCCTATAAGAAACTTGGCCCCAGGGCTTGATCTGAATCAATGTGGGTCAGGAGACTAGGGGAGTGTTTGTAATATTTAAAAGAAATATTCAGCTACTGCAATTTAGATTTTGCTTCTTCGAGTGAGTGTATGGCAATACACAGGCAGGCATAACACCTAGAACAGTTGTGTTTGCATGCATCTTCTGACTGTAAATGTCATTGCACAGCCAAACAGTTGTGCTCCTTATATGCTGCTTTTCTCTATGCTCCAGCAATTTTTCACTCTTCTAGACAGCAATGCAATTTTGACCTTTCCCAGGGTAGCAGTAACATCCACTCTTCACCTTTTGTAGCATGCTCAAAGCTTCCTTGATGTGCACACACATGATGCATTACAGAGCATGTATCAGTGTTCAGCATCGATCCTCTTCCTTGTGATACATCTCCTTGGAGAGGGGAGATAAGCACTCTAACTGCATAGGGAATAAAAACACCCATTTAATGAATGTCACACAAACCCACAGTGTAAGTGAAAGTGTGCCACATTTCCCTTGAGTAAAGAGAACACATCCCTGTCTTAGGTGGGAAGTTAGGTGCTCTGAAAAGGAAATTTGCATATATGAAACAGCAACAAGCCACAAGTATCCACCTCCTATAGTCCACAGCAAGAGGGATATGCCTGATTCTATTCTAAACCCTGGAAATTGAGTAGCTACTAGGAAAAGACAGCAAATACAGCAGAAAATGCTCCTGCCTAGCTTAGAAAACAAACTGCACTGCTGCCAGACAACTTTTGTAACTCACATCACTGTGAGTTATTTGGCACTGTGGTTTGAAAATAAAAATTTGGACCATCACAGAGAGATTTAAGAAAATCCCTTTGCAATTCCACTTAAAAAATGCTCCATATTGCTTTTCTTATTTTTTAAAAGTTATTGAGATGGTTTGTTGCTTTTTTTTTCCTTTTTTTTTCCCCTGCAAGTGCTATCAACTATTTTAGATAATTTTGCTACAGTGAGTGAGGTCCATCTTGTCAGTGTGTTGCAGAGCAAAACAGACTATGGAAGATGTAGGGTAATATAAAACTCTACAGCATATACTGCTTCAGCTGGGAAAGGAAGCTTGTCACTTTGCTCAATAAAAGACATAGAAATACCATGGGATTCTTTTTCCCCTCCAATTGGGCCCCAAATGTTCTCATGCTATACTTGTAATGCGCATTACTAGCTGATTAGAAGTGACATCAATTAGTCACGTCTGTGTTTCTGATGGAAATAAAAATGAGCTTCTGTACACAAAAATCTCAAATTCATCTCTACTTTGCCTAGGGATTTTTTTCTCCTGCAATATCAGTTATCAGTTAATGTAATATTGTTGACTTAACAATGATATATTTCAGGCTGAAGGCAGAAATGCATTTTACATTAATAAATTGTTTTGTGATAGGCTTAAAGAATATTTCATTTTATAAGAAAGGCAGCTATAAAACCTATTTGGTGGTCTTTCAATCACTGGTACCTGTGGCCTATTTATGTGGATAGCATTCATCAGTGTGGCAGGAAATATTAAACAAGTGCTAGACAGTTATTAGTTCTCCTCAAGCAAAAGTCCTCATACCTTCTATTTCTATGCCATGGGAAAAAAATCACTTGGTATTTTCTTTCTTGCAACTGTTCTGCTGTTCATAATTTGATGGAAAATTGATTAATCACACATTTAACTCAATGCAAGATCTTCTGCACTGTAATAAATTATGGCCATTAATCAATAAGTACAAAGTAATTCCAGGAGTCTGGAGACATGCTGGTTTCTAATAGAAAAACTTGTGCTTAGGCCTTCTTGCCAGTGACCACTTCATCTGAGGTATTTTGCACCTGCTTCAATCCAATTAGATGACATAATTAATGAATCTCATTGCAGTTGATAATTTGTTATACAAAGGAAAGAATGTTTTGGCAAATCTATTAAGTCCTGATGTACAAATCTTTGCAAAAGGATGAATACCAGGAACCCAAGAGGGGAACCTAGTCTGCTACAGCAGAAGAAATATCTTTTTATTCCAGAGCACCAAGTATGCAAATTCCACTGAACTTTAAAATTCACGTTTCCTTCTCCTGTGCAAAAGAGGAAGCTAGCTGAATGCAGAAGTCTTCCATGCCATCTTGCTTTTTTTATGACAAATTAAATGGTATGATTAGAGCAAGTATTCAGGAAGTGCTGTTTCCCAGGCAATCTAATAAATGTGTCCTTGGTTGAGTATCAGTTACAGTTTTACATATCATGATCCATTTGCACCTGTTATATACAGCTATCATATAGGCACTCTATAGATTTTAGTGAGAGAAAGAGTGTGAAGATAAAAAGGACTATTTTGCTGCTATTCCTGTCAGTAGGAGAGTCTATGAGCAGATTTTATTTAGAGACTTTGAAAAACAATTAGCTGAGGATTATAGGACTAAAAGGCCTTTACTAGCTGTACCTGAAAAATACTTTGCCCATTTAATGCCTCCTAAGCTGTCATTGTGCTTGAACTTCAGTCCCAGTGATTAATGAAAAGCTGCAGGGCACAGCTAGAAGCTAAAGTCTCAATTATGAAAAAGCAGTAACTAGTTTAATGTGCTGATGCTTTTATACTTAAACTGACAGCTGTGAAAAATGACAATATTTCCAATCATGCTTTAATAATTTATCATTAATTTATTGGCATGTCCAACACACTTTACTCCTACTGTTCTTTTTCTCATTTTAGGCTCATGGCATTTCAACACTGAAGAGCAGAATCTGTGGCAAATCTCTGAGGATGAACCTCCTTATGGTGCCTGAATGATTACTGTTTGCCGACAGTCAGTCTTACCAAGCAGTCCACAGTTTATCGATGTAGATACAGTATGAACATTTTTGTGAGCTAGGATATGTGAACATGTATCATTAGCTGCTTCCAAATCTCTCTAAACTCCATGAACTTCAACAGAGTCAGACCAACTGAGAACATAGATGGCTTTGCGTGACTGGGGGCAGTTAATCTCATGCAGGCAGTTTTCGTTTGTTGGCCCAGCAAGCTACCTGGATGGAAAGCAGGAGCTGTCTAAGTGCTCTAAATCAAAAATTAAATTTGGAAAGTCTCCCCTTTGAAGAATGCAGGCAAAATCTCACCTGCTATGAAGTCTATGGAATCGTTATTATGTTTAATACTGAACAATCGAATCAGTTCAGCTAAGTCAATTTAAAGCAGCTGAAGAGCTACGAGCCATTTATTTTGGGGATATTTTGAATTTTTTCTTTCCTGTTTTGATTCTCCCTGCTCACTCACTTTCTCTTGATTTGGTGTGTGAACAAAGGGAGAGGAACAAAGTCCAACTAGTAAAACCTTGTTTCAGTATAATTTCCATGCTGAATTTAGTTTGTCATGGTTCATGGCTGTTCCCAGTCCTGCTATGGACTACACAAAGATGAACAATTATGAATTCCAGAGATCTTTACTGCGTTTCTTTGGACATCAGAAGTTAACCTTGTTTCATTTTTCATCTGATACTCCTGTCATTTACAAAAGCTTAAGCATCCAAGGAGGAGTGATTCTGAGTATTCTTTTTCTTTTTTTGTGGTGCAAACTCTGGATCTTATCTGTGCTTTGGTGTGCATTTATTTTTGTGTAATGGCTGACACTACTAAGGTCTTGGTGACATTCAGTTGTTGTTATTTTTCTTGGACCTGATGATTCCTGAGGTTTTTTGCAAAGCTCAGTAGCCTCAAACGGTAGCTGAACTCTTGGCAGCCTGGCTGTGCTGATAGTTACTGATTCCTGAGTTGAAAAGCAACCTGACCAAACAGTGAAGAAAGTTATTCTTTTTGACTGCTATCTGGCTGTCATTCATGAACTGACTGAATAGGGGAAACATGGCTATGAGACGATATTAACACCCATTGATGTGACATCTGTTTAACAAGTATAACATATTATATTGCTGGACTGTTCACAAGAAGCTGCAGTGCTTCCAATTTGAATTGATGTGATGGAAAGGACCTGTCAAGTGGTTTGTTCCATAGGTTAAGAAGTTGAGAATTTGCTGGTTTCAGTTTTAAAATAAAAAACAAAATATATAGAGATATTTTTTCCTTTGCTTGTAGCTGTATTTGGAAATTTTTCTTTGAAGTTTTGATAATTTTGATCTTTCTTTTCCATACAGGCAGAGTTTATGCTAATTAGTTAACAGTTCAATTATTTTCAAAAGGAGTTGTGAATGAAGAGGGACCAAGTTCTCAGCCCTACCCTAACTACATATTTGAGCACAGAGTGTGGCACATCATTAAGCATCCTGGAAATGGGCTAAGGAAAGTGAGTCTTTAGCAATACTTATATCTACTACTGTTCCTTAAAATAATTTAATACCTCTTTGGGGAATTATTACCTGGAAAAGAAGGCTTATTCTAATCCACATTATCTTTCATGCTGTAGACCTAATACTGTCTTTTAACAACATGTGAGAGAGTGGAGAAATACAACACGATATATATGAATGGCTTGGATGCAAAAGGTGTATGTAGATTTGTAGAGTTCATGTCTGCTTATTGCTGGATGCATCACAAGCCACCAGCAATTGCTCTATTATCACTCTGCTACCCTCTATTTTTTCAGGATTCTGATTTGAGGCTTGATTACAGCAATTTGGAGGATGTATGCAAACCAATTCCAGCTACTAATTGAAGGAACTCTACTAATTAGAAAAGGCTATGAAACAAATAACAATTGGCAACAAGCATGGGGTCATTTTCTGTATCGAACACCCTTTGCAAAGTGACTTCTAACTTGAACAAATTTATCATTAGATATTCTGGATTGGAGCCAGACTTTGAAAAAGATTATTCATATTGACTTTGTTGCACAAGTAAGAGTATTTGGTATTGTCCTTAAAACCCCAACTCCTGGAGCTATGTGATTATTTAAAAGTCTTAATTTCCAGTAAGAGAAGTAAAAATTTAATTTCCCTGCTTTATCTTTGAGGAGAAAGGCTTGCAAGAATATATCCCAAAATTATTTAAGAAATCCAAATTTAATTTTTTTATTCAAAATTCACTTTTCTCAAAAGTCTCAATACCTGTTGGGACTGACAGTGATTTTTGAATGTTTGAAGTTAATCAAAGGGCACAGATGCAAATATAATTGTTAACATAGATTAGGTTGTTCTTATTAGTGAAACTAAATGCAGTGGTTACAAGATCCAGCTCTTAGATCTAGTCCCCCTGCAGCACTTCTTGGTTGACATATTCTCCCTATAGATTTATTCAGGTCTTTGCAGAGACAACAATTTAGTGATTTCCCTAATTAGACTTAAAATAGAGATCTGTATAATTGGGCAAACACTGGCTATCTAGCCATTGGCTGGACACCCCAGACCTGCTCTAACACACCTCCCTGGAAGTCTGCTAACTGGTAGCTGGAGGACCACATTGCAGGATGCTATCTGTGGTATGGCTGGTTGTAGTGAAACTTTATCCTATTGTACTTCCAATGTAAGGTCCAGATGAAACTGTACCATTTCTGTTAGAGTAACTTGGGTGTGCTAGCATGTGTGCATGTCTAAAAAAATGCATGTGTGCATTTTTACAGGAATGCATCTAACTTATGTATGTTATTCAATGTATTTGCATTAGTCTTCAAGTAGTAAAATACGAAAGCATTTATTTCATGTATGCCATCTTAAATACCCTTTTTAAATAAACTTAAACCTCTTACACTTATACCTGCACTTTATCTCTTCCCAAGCCTCTCCATGCTTTCTAAGAATACTTTCTTTCCAGTATGACAGAGTATTTCCTCCTCTACTGCTGAATTGGATAAGAATATTGCCCATTCTGCAATAGAAGGATTTGTCTCACTTTCCCACTGCCTTAGTGAGGTATTTTTAGCAGCTATTAACGTTAGCTTAATCCAAATATTATTTACAGTATAAGGACCAGACATATTAGTAATGTCATTTAATACATATGAGTCTAGAAAATGATGAAAATCCAGTCCTCTTGACACTTTGATAAGGTCAAGTATTTTCTATCAAAATTCTATGGCTCTGGAATTCAATACCAGATGATGAGTGTCTCAGATGCAATGCAGGTACAGAAGCAAATGTATTTAATTAGTGTGATCCTTCACAAAGTACATGTGACAAGAATAAGAAAAAATTAACACACAGTCAGGGCTTCTCAGCACCTTCACTGCTAGAGACTGCTTTAGGATCTAGTTTAACAATGACCTTTGCCTACCATAGCCAGCACAGAGTGTTTCTGTAGGCATTGCTTCCTGCCTGCACTATTCACATGAAGAAGCATTCAAGCTACTGAAAACCTTGTCTTGATGGCCTTTTCAGTCTAGCCTAAGATGCATTATAATACCATTGCAATGTACCAGTTTGTCTGTGACTTCTGAAGGTGTCTAAGTACTTTACAACACAGATAATATACTCTGCAGCTTGTGCCAAATACTGCCAGATTTCTTAGTGACCTACTTTCACTGAAAGTCAAAACCACTTAGACACTTTCTCAGACTAACTGTCTCAGTGGTTTTTAGAGGTAAACATGCAGTTCTGCTGGAGAAACATGCTCTGAACTAAAATCCCAGAGAAAATATAACAGATGGGAGGTCTTCCAATTAATTTCAACAGATTAATCTCAACTGCACTATGTAAGATGTGAGAAATACAGAACAAATAATAGAATGCAAAGGGCTGTGTGTCACCTTGGTAGTGAGTAACAGGGACAGCAGGTGGGAGTCACACAAATTGAAAAGCTCTAGACCACTACTCCAGCTTGGCCTCATGTGATGTGCAGCTTGGTTTTGAACACCACTTACAAAGTGGGAAGGCAAAATACCAGTCATAAGGAAAATGAGGTGTACTGCTTTTCTCCAGCTGGGGAGTTCCTCATTCACTATGCTCAAACTCTATCTCCAGAGCTCAGGTAGATGTTGGGCTTTCCTGCTCAATGGGAAAGCAACATCTAACCTTTCCTAACTCAAGGGGACATTGGTTGGTTTGGACTCTGGTAGTAAGAATAACCAGGCACTCTTCTTCTTCCAACTGCCAGTGCTGGATCTCTCAGCTTCTTCCTCTTTGTAGCCAAACTGCTTGTCTTCCCTGTAGTGATTGTACTACCTGTGTATTACCTTGGAGTAACAATATCATAATCTTGCTAAGCCCCCAGATTCCTAGTGGGGTGACTGTAGAGACTGTTTTCTCCCAAGCCCTGGCCCAAATACCTTACACAGATATTTCATGGTGGGAAGTGGAAGGAGTATCCCACTTGTTCTTCACTTCTTTTTTCACTCTTGCCCTTCCCTCAAAAATGAATCCAGCCTAGAACAGTTCCCTTAAAACCACATTTCATATACTGATTGTTCAGAGAACCTTTTATTTTTCTTTTGTGCAAGCTAAAGTCATGTTTGGCCATGTTGTGACACAAGCCCATCTTGGATTAATAGAAGTGATCATGCCTGAGATTCAAATTAAAATGTTATATTCTGGTTCTACAGGGAAAGATCTTGCATGGCTTATATTGCCAGGAAACTTTTATTACATGGTTAAAAAATGGACTTTAGTTTTTTTAAAATTCTTTTTAGTTTTTTTTTCTCCATAAAAAGTTAGCATTAAATCTGCATAATAAGTCAGTGGACTCACTGTAAGACCCTGCTGCAAAGGGGGGGATGCACTCCTACTTGAAATAACAGTGATGAAAAGTGAGAAATTGTCTTCAATGCAGACTACCTAAACACACAGAAGTCTGGGGATAACACGTGCTCTGATTGATGTGTTGAAGGCATACTCCCAGTACCATAGAGCAATGGGAAATATCATTTAAACATCTCTAGGAGAGGAGTAGATCATTTGATAGACCTGCTTTGGGTGTAAAACCACTTGGAAAGTTATCTCCAACTTTTGATAGTCACTTTGCCTTCTGAGGCTGCCAATCTGTTTCTTAACTGTTCTTTTTACTGTGAAAAACTTTCCCATTTCTCTTCTCTGCCCTACATACTTGGGTCAGGAAGTGAACATCCTATTTTTACAGCTTTGAAGCCAAATGGCTATATAAGCAGCTGATTTCTTCACAGAATCTTTCTCAGATGTTCTTTTATTATTATGGTTTTTTTTTTTTTTACAAGAGAAGGCCTTACTATTTCCCCAGCCTCTACCTTAAAAGAAATAGGGCAACACAACTAAGATTCACAGTTTTACCTGCTGAAGGGCACAGTTGTCAATGGTATTTAGCCCTGACAGGACTTACTAATGATATTTAAAATGTAACAGAATAACAGATAACAGAATAACAGATAACAGAATCAAAAAAATAAGAACCTTTGGAATTTTCCACTAATTGTTTAAGCAGCATTTTTTATTTGCCACATTTTTTTTTTACAATTAAATAAGGCTTTGTTTGCTTTGAACATTCTTGCTTCAAGAACTTATGGAAAGCATATTTGAATCTGTTTTATTACAACTTCAGGTTCAATTATGACTTTGGAAGAGTCCTGGAGAAACAAGATTATTGGAATTAACTACTGTCTGGGGCAAGGTAGCCAGCTCTGGACTCAAATTGTTTTTCTTGGACCTTACTAGCACAGATTCTGTTTCTTGGGTAAAGTCAGTTATTCAGATTCTGGGTACCTTTTTGTAAGGGTCAAACCAGAAGATTTTTTCAAAGTAACTGGTTTTGGGAAAGAATTGTTGTGAGTCATTTTGGGAAACAAATTAGGGGAGACAGCTATTAATACAATTTAACGTATGCAAACAACTTATGACAGTGACATTGCATTACTGTGTAAATCAAGTCATTCAGATTTATATATTGAAGTCTCTGTTAGTAGTTAATCTGCTGCTGACCACCTGCAGAGGAGGAATGGAAAAGCTTCTTTTTGATCTCTTTTGTGTAATGACCTTTAAAGTTGAAAAAAAATGTAAAAGAAAATAGATGTGAATGAACCTTAAAGGGTTTGATACAAATATTCTGTTGGGAAATGCCTGGTCCTTTAAAAAGATGCCCATGTAGGACATAAAATGTATGAAAGAGAATAACTTCTATGCTTTGGGTCAAGAGGCTCATCACACATTAATGTAACTCAGCTAACTTCACACGGGTCACTGAGGCATGATGTTGGTCTGGTAGATTACTTTGTGAGTACTCTGTGTCTAGGCTGAGAAGGACAGCTTTGAATATGAAAATGAGGGGTTAATGGCATGAACAGAAACTTGAACTCTGCTGTGCAATACATACCTTCTTGAGAAGGGTTATAATTCTGTTGTGGTTCTTCTGTGTACCTGTTGTGGTACATACATGCCTGCACATGAACTTCTGGTCTTTGTCTTGTACCTTACTGTTGGGTTGGATCCACGTTGCTGGTAGGAATTCAGCCCTAACAATAATTTATACCCATTTCAGTGGAAGAGACCAAAGCAAAGCTCCCTCAGTCTTGCCTGAATCTGTAAACATTAAAGATTCTCCTACACATGGAAGGAAAACTGAGTTTGCACAGTCTTTGTGTGTGAATGAGGCTAAAAGTCTGAAAATCATGCCCATAATCTCCAAGTGGACAGAGATACTTCTTCCTATTATACTTCTCCATTTTCCTATGATACTGAATTTCTTAAACTGTCTGTAAAAGCCCAGGCTCACTTCTGACCCTTGCACATATTCAGACACCAGGAAGACATATGTCTTAATGGATAATGGCTCCATTGTGTGAATACTGCCAGCATCATATCACAGAATCACAGAATATTTGGAGTTGGAAGGGACCTCGAAAGATCATCTAGTCCAACCCCCCTGCCACAGCAGGATTCCCTAGACCAGGTCACACAGAAGGGCATCCAGATGGGTTTTGAATATGAATGTGACATAAATATAGCAAATTAGAAGTATGTTACTTATATCAAAACTGCTTCAGATGTCTGTGTGGAATAAAAAAGGTGCAAGTGAAAGCTCTTTGAAGGAACTTAAGTCTTTGCCTTTTTTAAGCAGTGCTCCTGTGAAAAACTACACCAAGTTTTAGATTTGTTACTAACACAAGGTTGGTTTTTAACCCAAAGTAAGAAAGAACTATGATTAAGTTCACCTAGGTACTTGGAAATTGGTCTTTTGGCATAATGATCCTTAAGGAATGCTATTGCCAGCCTTGACCAAGCACATGTGAAAATGAGACATATCTTGTGCATACTGTGTGTTTCTGTCCCTGCCACTATTTCTCTTCCTCCAGCATCATAAAATATCATCTTTCATGACTAAATGTACAAATTAGTTAACAGGATTCTTTGTAAATGTATTTAATTTGTAAAACACAAATTCATTGAGTTCATTTATATTGTCTTCTTAAATTTGAAAGAATGAATGTATTTAGTCTCCTGTATCAGAAAATGTTAATTGTAACTGTTTTTCTCTTCCAGACATTTACAAAATGGTACAGCCATTACTAAAGGTAAATACTGCCTTTGTCACTCAAAAAATCTTGCAAAATAATACTCTGAAAAATGTTATAAAAACCAACTAATCAAACATTTAAATATTTTTGTTTACTGGATGCATTTCCCGGTTCTAGATAATTTATTTTTATTCATATTAAAACATATGAATAATCAGAAGATATACTATAACTTCCAAAACTTTGCTTTGGAATTTACACATTTTTACTGGAGTAAAGTGTACTCTACATACAATCAAAATCCCTGTTTTACCAAGAAATGGTACTGATGTTTCAGGAACTTCTTGTTAGAAAACCAAAGTAGATTGGATGATGTTAAAGAGAACAAAAAGAAATGTTGGATGAACTGCCTTTGCACATTGCAAAATATATCATTGAATTTAAACATGTTTCCTAAGTACTGTAACAAGAATTGACTGGTTATTCAAAGATTGCACAGCTTCTAACCCCAGGGCTTCAGGAGCCATGTCAAGAGATGATCACATTTCAAATGATCATAAAAATAATAATAATCAGGACAATGATAAATTACCAATACTCTGTACAGTACAGAGGTTATTTACTGAAATTTTGAGACTTGTCTTATTTTTATAACTGAAACAAAGCAAAAGTTAATTTATATTTTTATAAATTTATATTATTCCTGCTTAAGCCCATGCTCAACCAATTGTACTACTTCACTGTGGCTCAAGGGAAATTTTGCCCCTGCTTTAATGGAAGCAGAACTGGTGACCTAGAACCTGTTCCTCCCTGGGATTACTCTGACTAAATTCATTTGAAATTGGTAGTGTAGATACTGGGGTTAAACTGTGGTAACACCCTGGTGAAACTGGTCTGTAATCCCCTGCATCCATGCAAATTGTGTAGACCTTAGTGAACTGAATATTCAGACTTTGTATTTACATTCAGAAAGGGGAAAACACTCCCACAGTTCATTCACATAATAAATGTGATCGGAAAATAAGCCTATGGTGACAAACATTGTTTGGTTTGTCATGAGGAATACTTGACAGTTACAGCTTTGTCCTTTTGTGCTATTGCAATGCCATTATAAGATTGTGCCATAAATCTAAAAGATGGCTTGGCAAAGTTCGTATCTGTGTTTGTTACCTTTAATATTAATGGGAGAATATCTTTAAAGTGAGTAAATTGAGAAAGTGGCTGAAACTATAGTTTATAAAAGAAGATTAGTGGTTTTAATATGCACTGGAGAGTAAAAGAAAAATCTTATTACTGTATGGAGAAATTACCTCATAAAGAAGCTAATACAGCAGGCTAGGGAGTAATTTTTAACAAGGTTTTTATGATGCAGAAATGTAGGCAAGTTAATGAACTTATCTTTCTAGCTATTTTCAGATTGTAACAATGCATTTCTTTTCAGTTCCTGCGCTTTAAAAAGTAAAATACATTTAATCACTTACAATAAAACTAACTCATTAGTTTGATAAATCAAGTAAAACCCTGTACTACTTCTTTTGTGGCAGTGCTGCTTGGAAACTGCATCAGGTGAAAACATTAGGTATAAAACAGAACAAGCTATCAGGTTTATTCATTGTTGGAATTGAAAGGTGTCACACTGACATTTTTGGAAAGACCTGCGATATTCCCAGTTACAGAACTTAGGAAAGAAGAACTAAAATAGAGACTCTGGCCAAGATTTTGTTTTAACAGTTCCACTCTTTGCAAAATAGCCATGTGGTCTTTGACATTCATAAAACAGACATCTGAAGAATGTCACATTCAACAGCAAAGAAACCACAGGGGGGAGTTGGTAAATACAGAATGTCCATCTGTCAGCACCCCAGCATGGCATGCGTAGGTATTGTTTAAGAAGAGCATGTCCACATTTTTCTGCCCAAATGCAAAAGGCAGACTGCTGAGTAAAACAGTTGAATCTTTATATTGATTAAAGAGATGCACTTTCCTACCTTACAACAATGACTGTACTTGAAATTAAGTCAGCACTGCTCTAAAGGAAAGACTGGAAGTTGTCACACTCATTGCAGGTTTTAATACAGTTGTCCTAGAACAGAAATAATGTGGACATAGAACAACAATTTGACACTACAATAGGGCATTTCATTGAGGGTTTACCAGAACCTTATCTAGACCACAATCATGTTAGCTACAGTCATGTTGAATGTGAGTATTATTCATAGCTTCCATCATGTCATGGGATGGGACAACCTTCCCAAAAGCATACTTAAGGGAATAGAGGAGTGTGCTGAGAAAACAAGTTATTGCTGATCAAATAATTGACATAAACAGATGGGATGACTGGGTTTCTCCTTTGTTGATAAGAACATTATCTTACCATAGATGTGGAACTGTCTGCAAAGAGTGGCAGCAGTAAATTTTCTACTATTACAATACTGAGTGATGAGCAAGTTGCATACTGCTCAAGGCATTCAAGTGTCTCCACATCCTTGTTAAAAGTCACAGTCAGCAATCTTTACTGCACTGAACCAATTCATCTAAGAAAGCTTATGGCTGGTGGGAAACTGCAGCCCTAATTACCACAGTGTATTTATTTACCTTGAGGTGTAGAAGTATTGGTTATCCAAAGTCACATTTTATGATTTGTGCACTACTCTTGAGCAAGTGGATACAGCTAAAATGACTGATTTGCTAACTAGGGTATACTGGTGTCTTTTTTTGTTCAAGGTAAATAAACTCAAATAGTTCTTCTGAGTTAAGGTAAGTCTATATACTGTAACAATCACATATCCGAACCTGGCTAGAGACATATAGCAGGGTCTATCCATCTGTTTATAAAACCTTGTAAAATATAAATATCTGCAGTGAGAAGGTAGCAGATATTGATCATCTGTGATTAGAGAAAACCTGTCAGATGATGAATGTCATACTTATTTGTACCACTAAAACTTTACTGAAAGATTTTAGGTGTTTTTCTCTATATGCTATTGGAAACCAATAAAAAGGTAACAATGGTGTGGCTGGAAAGGAAAAAAATGTGTGAAAAGTATAAGCCAAATTCTGCTCTCCATAAATTTATGTAAATATAAAATCATTACAAAGCAGACCAAAAAGTTCCTCGAGATTTGTGCCATTCCTTCCTTTTTAAATCAGAGCAGTGTTTTTGGGAAGATGGAATAATTCTAGCACAGCATTTGCCCAGAACAAATATTTTGATAGACAAAACCCACACTGTGCCACTTTTTCCACACTAGCTGTTAGAACAAGAGATTATTCTTTAGACTAAATAGATTAATTAGACAAGATACAGAACTGGGAGAAACTTTGTCAGCCCATTTCCAAGATCAGCCATCCCTTGAAAGCAATAATAATAATAAAATAAAAGCAATAAAAAAGCTGCACAATAAGATAAGGTAGAAACAGTACTTGAAGTATCAAAACCCATACTTTTACTTTCAAGTTTACTGGATTGAACTTGGCCAGAAATATTGAAAATTTTCTCATTTATTTCTTCTCCAGAAAACAGGGATTTGTAAATAACTTCCTGATAAAATGAACATAACATCCAAATAAACTAGTGAAGCATAGAAGATTTGTCTGGCTTTTTGAACCTATAAAAAAATCAGAAGTTCAGTTTGAAGGCAAGGGAAGCCTCTTCCCCATCATTATTTTGACCTGAACTTTGGCTGTCCATGTTCAGAAGCAGACAGTGGTTTCTCAGGCACAAATTGCCAGGCATCATGGGAGAAATGGCAAACATTTTTCCACCAAGGCTTGCTGATGTTCTGAGAAGTGATTACATCTGCTGGGCTTGCCTCAGTTTTGCATATGTTTTTGCACGAATAACTCAGCTCCTCTGGCTGAAACCTTCTCAGGAAATTAAATTCAAAGAACTGTGTTAAAAGCTGTCATCAAAAATGTCAGGTCTCAGTTTGCAACAGGGGTTTGTTGACTTGTCTGGGCTCCCAGTGTACATGCTGCAGCTGGGAAGTTTGTGGCATAGATGCGGGCTTACTCAGTGCAAGGAGGGAAAGGATGCCAAGTAACTTCATTGACCACTCATGCCTAAATGGCACTGAAATATTAATGACCAAGCCATAGCAAATAACATCATGAAATGCTGTGTTTATTGTGTGCCCTATCTAAACTTGTAGTTATTCCCACCTCTGTTATCCAAGCTTTCTAGTGTTGGAGGGGGGTTACCAACAAGACTCTTCCAGAGAACAGTTGGAGGCACCCCTTGTACTTGCCAATTAGCCATCTGTCACTCTGACTGATCACTTTGCAATGATAATACAGTAGTGATCAACATTGTGTTCTAGGGAATCCTGCTGAGGCAGAGGGGTTGGACTAGATGATCTTTCGAGGTCCCTTCCAACTCCTAATATTTTGTGATTCTGTGATTCTGGGATCTTGGGTAGGGGAACCTGCTTGGGCTTTACCTTATAAGCCAAAGAGAGAATTAACACCACATCTTGGGAGAATGCCATGGAAAGTGTGCTTTGTATTGCAAAGTGTACTTCTAGAGTGCATTGTGTATCAGGAAAAGCTAAACTTGCAGAGTGAGCTGGTGAGCTCTAGATCAAATGTTATCAGAAAAATGACTGGCAGTGGAAGGAACTTGTGTCAACACAGTGCCTAGAATAAGACTGTTAGATACCAGATGTGGAGAAAGAGCAAGAAAACTTTTAATATTGAGCGCTATATAAGAAGGGACATAAGCCAGAGAATAAATGTATATACTCAGAAGAGGAGAATAGAACAAACTTGAAATCGATTACTGTAAAAAGTAAGAGAACCTTCAGTACAGAATAAATCAAACATGAGAGTAGGAGAAAGAAAAGTGTGAATTGCAGAAAGTCAGAAATGAAATGATAACAGACATTTACAGCTCTGAAATCTCACTTTGTGGACAGCGAAGAGAGACCTGCAAAGCCCAGGTGCCCATGAAAAAATAAAACTCTTTCATGGAAACTGTGCATTCACAGTAATGCAACATAAGGCAAAACCCATATTGTTCAGAGCAGAAGTAAGCATTGCACGGCCCAGCACACCCGCTCCCTGGGTATCTGGAGCCCTGCTAAGGTGGTGGTGCTTGTGGTGGGCCAGCAGGCCCTGACAGATGCTGCAGGGGGATGGGGGAGCCACTTTAGTCAAATCTGATTCTTTATCTTGTTCTCCAGCTTTTCCTGATAAAACCAGTTCGGATGCAAAGGACAGCTGAGTGCTCTTGCCCCTGCCAGTAGGACCATGGCCAGGGCTCATCTCACTGCAGGGTGACCATCTGCTGCCACTTAACAGCACAGGAAACCACCGCTGAACAAAAGCATCCACTCTTACAGCATCGCACTCTTACAGAGTGCAACAAAATGGAGGAGTAAAGGAAATCCTACTGTATCATATATATGATTTACAATGAAGAGAGGGTAGCAAACCCTGTAGATAATGTTATCAGGTAGATATCCCCCTGGATGCTGCCAATAGGTACAAGGACATTATTGTGAAGCTTAATAGAGCCCACGGCAATGAAGGGGAGCAAACAGCAACTGGGGTGGTGGAAGGGTGGAGGGAATGAGTGTGGCCTCCTCCATCTGCAAAAAAAACCCCTCTGCTGTGATTAGATTTGATGTTGAGATAGTGTCAGCCTGGTGTAGGAGCAGACAGGATGATGTCTTTCAACAGCGTCACTCCTCAACAGTGCAGAATTTTCTGGTGATCCTTTGCATGTCCTGCATATTATTTTGGTGTTTCTGTCAGTCCATGTACAAGTTCACATGGCATATTGCATTGCTGCCTGAATAAAGGATAGTGAACACATGCTGTGAATTTCACTCATCCAGAGATTTGCCTGATTATATACCTATCCACCACGAATTTTGTTTCTGCAGACTTCTTTTGCTTTTTTTTCAAGAGGAAATTTGAAATCTTTATTTTGAATCAATGCCATAGCAAAAAATGTCTCTTTTTTTTGCACAAGATTTGAAATAAATAAAAAGGTATAACACTTGGTTTATTAAACAAACACTTTTTGTTTTAAAAGATATATTAAAAATTTTGAACTGGTCAAAACTCATCCAGGGTGTATGCCAGCAAATAAATAAATAGATACGAAGCAATATGACCATATCAGTTAATTGCATTTTAACCTGACAAGCAATCAGAGAAAAATAAAGATTTTATTGTGGAAAAATATTAAAGCATACAGAGCTTCCAAAGTAGGGCCTAAAAGAATGCAGATGCACACCTTGAATGCAAGAGAACAGACAGTCCCTCTTCCTACTTATAGTGCTTGCTAATGTCATGCAATCAGAAAAATAAATCCTTCTTGAGGATAGACAGAGAATCTGAAACTTCTGAAAAGCAGACTGGTGTCACATTAAGCCAAGGTGTCACATTAACAGGTGAGACCTTTACCTGGCAGTCTGCCTGTCCCAGTGTTTCAGGCCTCTACATTAGACAAAAGCTGCCTAATGGTGCCTGATATGGACTTGCTCTCTCTGAAACAGACTGGACAAGTTAAAATTAATGATCAGTTTGATTTATTGTAGTGACAGATAACAGATTTGGAATTGCCAGTGATAAAAAGGAAAATAAAAAGCTTTAAATCAACACCAAAATATAATAAAGGGAAATGCTAGCAAAGATGTTAGGCCATATATTGATTGTGCAACTCTTACCAAGAAAGCTTCCCTTACTGGTGATCAGAGGAGAAGGAGTGGCCCATCATTTGTTCTTTGTGACAGCTAAATCCTAAGGTCTTCAGTCTGTCCCCCCTAACCAAGGAAATATTCCTTGCATAGGTTTTTATATCCTTATTCGAGCTGTCCCTACCTTCTAGGTGACATTTGGCATGATTTGGGTGAAGAGTTGAATAATATATTCATAAATATACTGAGGGCTGTCAACTTTAATATTAGGCAAAGGTCTCAGTTTGCTCACTGTAGCCTTCAAAATCTTTTGAAGCTGTGTCTTACATTATTTCAGCCTTGCTTCTTTATTTTGAGCCAAAACAGGGCTGTGTTATCTTCACAAGAATGCCTCCTTCACCCACCTGAAAGGCCAGCTTTGCAGATTCCATTTGCAGGCATAACCCAAACATTTTCTTGGTGGTAAGCATCTCAGCCTTTCTCATGGAGCACACTAATTCAGTCTGCATTTCTTTCACTGACAAAGCTAAGCCTTAATGTCACACAAGGGTGTGAAGTGTTCCTAAGGAGGATCATCTAGAAATGAGTTCTTCTGAGTGACAAAATGTAATCAGCTGATTTGGGTGAACAGAATTTTTCAGAAACATCTTTGGGTATTATGGTGTGCCATTTATCTTAGGCTTGGATATATAACTTTCTTCTGACACAATGTTCTGTCTCTCCTATAAGATTAATGCTGAGATGATCCCAAGGTATGATGTCCCCTGAAATGCCATATAGATGTTCCACTGGATGTACAGAACAGGCATTTGGCATGGGGGTCTGAAAGTATTGTACAGAAAAGAGAACACCTAATGTGGCTGGCTTACTTTTGGGTTTCTTGTAGAAAGGGCATACTAGGAAGTCAAGTCTTTTGTTAACAGATGTTTATTACCTGTGAATCTGTTGAGTCAGTTCTGCTTTATGATTGCAACTTCTTAATTTTATCAAAAATTAAGGGCAGAAGCAACCTGCTCAACAAAAGAAAAAGTGTTCTAGGGCAGAAATGATGACAGCAAAAGTCTAGGAACAGTAAAGAACTCGATCTGGAGTTTATATTTTGCTGTTATGTTTTCAAATATTGCTGAAGACTATTCTCCCCATCCCTTTCCCCCTCCAGAAAAGAATAAGAGTTTGAAGTACAAACTGGCTATGCATTTGCCATTAAGACCAGGGTGGGAACTCCACCTGCTCATAGCCTTGTTCTGTTAAAAGCTACTAATCCTTATAAAGCTGACCTTTCTGAGTTGGGTTTTTTTTTTTTAATTCTTTCTTTTCTTCCCCCCATCTCTAATTTCCTGCATTCCTCACACTCTATTCTTTCTTTGTCTAGAAACTCATCTTGTTCTCTTTTGAACATACTGATTCATAAACATATGTTCTAAGTTACCTCTCTTGTCTTTGGTAACGTATTCCACATGCTTACATGCCATTTTATGAAATAGCTTTCTTTAACCTTTTTATTTGCCTCGATTTCCTAATGCTCAAAATGTATTCTTTTCTTTCATGTTTTTTTTTCCCCCTTCTTAAATATATTGTACAGCTAAACAATGATGATTTTAATCAAAACCAAATCTTTCTTTGACACATGAGGTTAAATTCTGTCCTTAGGTAGATTTGTGTAACACCAAAGTAGAAAAAGCTCTTCAGTTTCACAGGATTTTAAATTTGGCAAATCACACCATTTTGTAGCTAAATCTTGACTTACAAAGTATCCAGGGGAAGCTGAGAGATAAAATAAAAGTAATTTAGGTATTTATTTCTACAGTGACAAATTTAAAAATTATCTTCTGATACACCTATTGGGCACTGTCTTAATCTGTGTGAGCAAGTGTGCATGTGTGTGTGAACATGTGTTATATTTAAAGATAGCCATGCAATATCCCAAACACAAAGTGCCCTGCAGCTGAATTCTTGTCTTTTTTCATTAGTAAGTTATTCAACTTTAATAATAAATGCACTTGAAATTGCAACAGGCAGAAAAATGAACAATGTAGGATTTCATAAAAGCTTCATTAAAAAATAAAAAAAGCAGCAACAAATAACCCAAACAAAAAAAATATTTTAAAAAATCCTTGTACAGACATGCTGCAGAGGGAGTGATCACAGAATCACAGAGACACAGAATCACAGAATATTAGGAGTTAAAGGGACCTTGAAAGATCATCTAGTCCAACACCCCTGCCAGAGCAGGATTCCCTAGACCAGGTCAAGCAGAAACGGTGCATATGGGTTTTGAATATGTCCAGAGAAGGAGACTCCACAACCTCTCTGGGCAGTCTGTTCCAGTGCTCTGGCACCTGTATAGATTATCCAGACCACACTTCCTCAGTTTAGCTGCAAGGATGCTGTGGGAGACAGTGTCAAACACTTTACTGAAATCAAGATAAACCACATCCACTGCTCTACCATCATCTATCCACCCAGTTATGTCCTCATCAAAGGCCATTAGGTTGGTCAAGTAGAACTTCTTCATCCTGATCATGTGGTCTGTAATAAACACCCACAACAGTATCACCCATGCTAACCTGCCTCTTAATTTGCAGCCATAAACTCTCAACTCTCCCCTCATTCACCCCTGGACAGAACTCAAACACAAATGTAAATGAAGAACAGAAAAAGACCATCCACATCCTAAGTATTACCAGAAAAAGGTAGAGTTGTATGTGTGCACTGAAGGTGGAATCTGGTGTATTTTTTTTTCCTGGTAAAATAGAAGTTAAAAAATACAATTAACCCTGCAAAGAGAGGTAAAGTATTAACTCCAAGGCCTAAGCACTAAGCAACTTTCACTTAGAAGACCCAAGGACCAACAGATGATTAAATAAGTTTATTAAGATTTTCTTAGCCTGTTTGGCTTAACTTTGCTTAGGTAGGTAGTCCAGTGCCTTTATAGTTTACTGTCTGCATACTCCAGTAATGGGGACATTAATACTCTAATCTGACCCTGTTGTCAAAAGCAACACTCAAGCAGATAAATTGCACAGCAGCAACTGTGTATTAAATGGCAACTGAAGTAACTTACATGAATGTCTGTTGAGGAGCACATAGGTTGTAACCTATGCATCCATTTATGTGAATCTTATGTGAAACCCATCTGAAATCCAATTAAATGAATATCTGATAAGAGAATGAAGCTATTAAATGCATGAAAATATAGAAATAAAATATGCTGAAAGGATAAACCTCTGGCAAAGTAATTCATGGGATGTACTGAGCATGTTGTGGAACCCTCTCAAATAAATATGTGACAAAGGAATAAACATGAAAGAAATACACTGATTGTACACTAAGGCTGTGCATTTCAGAGAGATTCACCATATTATCTTCCTTATTCATGTGGATAACAGGCTTATTTATTTCTTCAAAAATAATTCTTTCAATCACACTGCAACAATTCCAGGCATAGTGATCAACAGAAAGTATGAAAATGCTAAAGTATAAGAGCTGGTAGAATTTTAAAGGATCAGGACTGAGCCAAATTTTTAGATGAGATTGCTTAACATGGAAAAAGCCTTACAAAAGAAAAAAATGAGCACAACAATCTCTGTCTTGCATTTAATAGTTCAATAATTTGACTCTGAGATTTACAAAAATCAGAATCAAAGGTTTTATCCTTATTGCATAGCTTACATCCTTTGCAATGTGTAGTTTATGCACAAAAATACTCAAAAGAATTACAGGGTTTGGGTTTATTTTTACACATTAATGTAACAAATTCAAAATTGAAAGTTGAAGCAATAACTGGCAAAACCTTCTTTTTGTTGGTCAAGTACAGTGTATGAAAAAAACAGTATTATAAATTTTTATTCTTCAAAGGAACAATATTTTCCTTAAAATTAGTATGAAAAGCTTCAATCATCTAGACTTTTAAATTTCTGTGTGGCACAAAAAGGGATTATGTAAAAATTGTCTGCAGCTATACCTGTATCTCTATATAAAAACCTAACATCAAAACATTCAAAATAAGCACACTTCAGTTACCATAGAAAACTTCATAGAGTGGAAATATTTTTTTCCTTTAATGAGCAATATTTTAATGATGAATTACTACCTTATAATATCACATAACTGACTATATGTCTTCATGGCTTTTTTTTTTCTTTAAATGACCAAAAGTAGGACAGACAATATTTGTACTTGAAATACCCTTGCTTATTTTTCCTATGAAGTGGTTTTTATGTTTTGAAAATAACAGATGGATTTCCCAGAAGTATTTAGAGTTAACAGAAAAGAAAATATCTGACTATTTACTGTTAGAGAAGACATTGTAAGTGGTTGGTAAGCAGAGCAGACTTCAGGTGGTGTTGAGGGTCAGGGCTGGGCTGACCACCAACCCAGTGACAGATGCTCCTATTATGCCCTCTTCCCACCACCCATGGGAAGGGAAAGGGAATAAGAGAAACAAAGAGACTTGTGAACTGGAAAAGAAAACTAAAATTGCTTTAATAAAAGAAAATAATAAAGAGAAAAATATACAAATGCACACAAAACCAATACCAAACCCAACTCCCACTTGATGGTAACTACGTCACCGTCACTAACTGATACTGTGCCAGAAGGCCCCAGCAGCAGATGGGAACCATCTTAGCTTGTTCCAGTGTTTGACTGCCCTCTTGGTAAAGAAATGCTTCCTGTTGTCCAGTCTAAACCTCCACTGACACAACTTTGAACCATTCCCAAGCATCCTATCACTGGATACCAGGGAGAAGAAATCAGCAGCTCCTTCTCCACTCCCCCTCCTCAGGATGCTGTAGGTAACGATGACACTTCCCCTCAGCCTTCTTTTCTCCAAACTAATCAAACCCAGTGCCCTCATCCACTCCTTATAAGAAATGCCTTCCAGCCCCTTCACCACCTTTGGTACCCTCCTCTGGATGCATTCAAGTGCCTTAGCATCCTTTTGGAATTTTGAGCACAGTTTACTGGACTGCACTCCTGTACTGTGTCCCTTCACAGTATGGAACTGCAATAAGAACACTTACAGTGATTTATTTCAGCATGTGCTAATTCAGCATGCATTTGCCTTGTAGGGCCTTTTGCAAAGAGGAAAGCATGGTCTTAAGATGCACAAGCTACCAGCTTGCTTTCAAGTATAACCCAAAACATAAGGTTTAATTTCTAACTCCATGTAATTTGATTTTAATTAATTTAATGTAATTACTCCTCAAAGACTGTCCCATTTTAGGGCTGAGGGAGTTTTGAAGTTGTGAAAAATCATGGAAATCTCAAATTATATTTAATTCATCTTCTTATTGTGTGCATTTTATAGCCCAGTCATATACACATAATAAAAAATTTTTATTCTTGTCTGTGTTACCAAAGATTATATGCTCAATAATCTTGGTGTTAATATTTCTAAATCTTCTTTTAAATCACACAACCATCTTTCAATTCCTTCTGACTATCTCTGGCTGCTGAAGCACAAAAATTGAGAGAAGTGTGGTAACCAAGAGCTGCTCTGTGAAGAACTGGCAAGGCTATGTGGAAAGGCTTGGAAAGCATCTGTTCTCACGCTACGCTTGGCTTCAGTTAATATTCTCACTATTAGTCCTTCAGCTTCATGAGAATAAAAAATAAATAACACTCTAAACAGAAAACAAATAACCAATAAGCTAAAATTCATGGGTTTCTTCCTTCTGCCTGATCAGATCAGAAAATTTGGCTTGAATTTCTATTCTAACAGCCTATTCTGCACCCTTCCAGATCTGGTAAATCTGTTATCAGTAGGTTTAGGTAAAGATCTACTCCATCTCTTTGATGCAGGTGAGAAGGTTTTATAATGTAAAAGCTGCAGGACCTGCTCCTGAGGAGAGCAGAAGTTCTTCATGCTGCTGACTGAGAAAAAAAGAGGAAGAAAAGCAAATCACTCAGGCTGAAAGCCAGAAAACTGGTGACATTTTTGAAGCGACATTGGTTTTAGTTTTGATTGAAATAATTACAGACAGACAAACCCTGGTTAATGTACAATGCTATATTACTGGTTTAGCTCTATTACTCACGATTATTACCATATGACTTCACTATGGCTGGATGAAAACTGCCCTGTTTGGGGCTAATGGCCTTCTAAAGCAGCCATGTCAGCTGACCCAGGCTACAGCAATGAGCTCACCCATTAAAAACAAGGGCTTCGAGGGTACCAAGGGAATCCCAGAGTCACTCCCTGGGCACAATAATCCAAAGTAAATGGCATGCTAAAATGATTGGTATTTTAGCAGAAGTCACCAACACATAGGTAGACCAGCACTCATTGCAAAAATCCCAAAGGGTCATCTACTTCATTATTCTGCTTCTTTTGATGTTACATTACACATGGTACAGAACTTTTGCAACAGATGTAAATAGTAATTGCAACCCTGATAATTACTCCCACAGCTCCGGCTAGGACTGGAGTTACCCTAACTAGGACTCAGTTTCCCTGACAAAACATGCTGGTCTCATCCTACTTCAAGCAAGGTGAGGTGGAAACTGTCTTCATAGCAGACTGTCACAGAAGTATTTGTGCTCACTAGCATTGCTCAGGTGCAGTGTACAAACCCCTGGGCTGATCAAAACTCTCTTTTTTTTCTGCAAGGATGGATGTGAATATGGGCTCCCTCCACTCAGCATTTGGTGAAGTTGTTATGAATACCATGGACTACCATGGACTACCATGGACTACCATGTAGCTTGTGAAGACTGTCATCAGCACTGCTAAAACCACTAAATGAGACACCCTCCTTCAAAACTTGCTTTTTAGCTCTCAGATTTGGCTGGTAGCAAGAAACTGGTAGACAATGTGATACAGAAGAGCACCATCTCAGAGACATCAGGATAGGAACAGTACAAATAGCACAAATTAATGGTGATATTTGTTATCTCAGTGTTGATGTTGACACATACAGATATTTGGTAACAGCTATGGATTACTTCTCAAAATGGACTAAAGATAAACCCCTACAGGATAAACTACCCCAAAGTGTTGAAGGTCTCTGATTGAATTTGTCAGACATTCATGTGTATCCCCACAAATCAATGACCAAGGCAGGGAATTTGTCAATCACATAAGTGAGGAAATACATTAACAGGTGACAGACAACAATTTGTCAGGGTACATAACCCTAGAGCCAGCAAGCTTGTGAAATGGCAGAATAGAACTGTGAAAGACATATCACTGAAGGTGGGGATAGTGTCTTCATTATAACTTGCTCTCACATGCAACTGCAGAGTGAAGTCCAGTGAATATTTTACTCTTATCTTCTGCTACATTAAAATTGTGAACAACCAGTTAATATATATTTCAAATTCTGTTGCTGCTTCACTTTAATAGTGAGATAACAATTTTGTGTCGTATCCATATTTTGCATTTTATTGTTCTTGCATAATTCATAAGTAACATAACAGGCCTGTCAGGAGAAGTTCCACAAAATGTAAGAAAATGGAAGGAGAGCTGTAATACAATCAGAAATAGCAAATAATATTAAGATATTTAGGCAAAAGAAAAGGAAATAAAGTCAAAGGTAAGAAGCATGAGTGGAAGATTAAAAATGAACTGATTACAGTCAGGCATGAAATGAAAATGTGGAGTAGAAATTGACATGCTTCAAAAAATGGGAATAGTTGGCTCAAGCATCACAGACAAGATGGGTTTAATGATGGCTAAACTGGATATACTGTAAAAGAGTAATTGTTATGGAAGAACACCTGTTTCAGGGAACAATTGCAGTGCTGAACCAGTCAGTAAGCATGCAGATATATAGAGCTGTATCTGAGAAGATTAAATTTTTGAAAGAACTGTTATCTTTGAAAGCTCTTAAAATTGTCCTGTTTCACATTAGTACAACTTCAAACAATACTCTGCAGTAGGATTTTATCAAGTAGTAGGATTTCATTAAGTTTTAGTATTTTTTCACTTCTATCAAGTGTAGAGTAGGATTTTATCAAGGTTTTTGTATTACAATTGCCTTCATTTGTCTTGTTAATTTTGGCTTAAAAACACTCAGCGACATTAAAATGTTCTTCTTTGGGCCAAATTTGATCTCATCTCACATCTAGACAAAGCAAGCTAAAAGCACACATGCATGTAAATATTTTTATTATCTAGTAACTGAACTGCAAGACTGGAAATAGAATGTAGTTAGCTGGTTTCTGCCCTTAAACATGAACCGGGTATGAGGAGATTGTGATCCTGTTAAGGAAATCCTGAATGCCCCCTAAAAAGCACCAAGTTTAGTTTGGATGTGATCTGCCTCTGAAGAGTTCAAATGATTTTATGGTGGTAGCTGAAACAAGATAAATCTCAGCAATTTTACCTTTGGAAAGGACAACACTTACAGGTTTTTCTTTTATATTGTCTCCCATCCAACTGTGAACATCACGTTGAACCTTGAGAGGAACCTGGGCACAGGCAAGTCACAAACAAAGTGTCTGGATGTTTCTTGGCTCAGGGCTAGCTGAGAACTAGGTACAACATGCTTCATCACTGGGGAAACTCTAATCTTTTGGGATTCATGACTTGTGAGTCACTTCCCTTTACATTTATGGTCACATACGTCCCCTTGGCGTAGGGAGTGAATGACTTACCATGTAGTAGTACTAGGAAAGGATTGGTTATAGCTTTCTTCTAATGTCATTTAATGGTAAAAATGAAGAAATTCACACCAGCACATATGCATGAATCACAGTCTGGGAAACTCTATTTTGATTGGTAAAGGAAACACAGAGATGTTCAATACTGCTGAATGATGATAACTGATGGCAAATTTGGCATCTAAGTGCCATTCACAATACATGGATACATAACCCCATGTTTAAAGACATACTTCCTCCCTCCTCCACCTCCCAAAACAATCTGAATGATGAATCAAATGGTCTCAGGAGTAACTGGATCTTTTTCTGTATAATTAGCAATTTTTCTCCTTACATTATAATTTAAAGTACTGTGGTTGAATTGAGCAACTCATGTAATGAGTCATTAGACTGAGGCTTTTAAGGAAGTTATTTCTGAAGGTCTGTTGAGGTTAAAATATGTCTAAATTAAAAGAATGACAGGCTGCAATCATGGCTGTAAAATAAAGGTGCTCAGTAAGCAGTCCCATTACAATCAGAAATAAAAAGAAGCAGATCTCGGTCTTGTGTATGGAAGCAGAGGAAGTGATGAATACCTTAGGTAACTCATTCTGTGCAAAATCAATCTTTCACTGTCAATTTTAAATGAACTAATTTGTTCACAAATCTGCTCAGTCAGTTTGGAAGCATACTCCGTTCATCCATATTAGCAAATCCTTTAATCTTGACTAGTCCACTGAGTAAGAAATCTAGAAATGTGTTAATATGACTGGACATATGTAGTAGGATAAGAATTGATTATTTTAATTAGTGTCTATTCAAGTTATAGTTCCTTCTTTTACTGAACTATTGACCCACTGATATATAAAGAGATTACTGTTATGGCTAAAATACACTTCAAAGTTATATTTAACTCTTTCTTTATTGGTAAATATGAGTTATACAAAAATAAAGGTTAGCTTTCTTTTAGATACATTCCCATTAATTCTGTAGATTCAAACTGATATTTGAAATTTAAAAAACATAATCCCTAAGGCATTGTTAAAGGAATAATATAATCCTTTCTTCCAATTTAGATAAAAATACAAAATGCTATTTGTAATCCTACTTTGATACCAAGACAGACAGAATTTTGCCCACTGCAATTCAACTACTGAACTTGGGGTAAATCAAGATTACTTTTTTCTCCTCTGAAATTCATTGATGACAAAGACATGCAGGTATGTTCTTTACCAAAAAAAGTAAAAAAACAAACAAACCCAAAACAAAACAGAAAGAGATGACTCCTGTTCCTCTTGTTCCTACTCTGTTCACACAGACCGAGGGCCTAAATAAGTTAAACTCTGGAAAACAACTGTGTATGAAATGAGAATAAACTCAATGTAATTTGCAAACAAACAAGATTATGTTAGCTCTTTCTCACCCACAAAGAGGGAACAAACACTGAAAACAATCCCAAATAACTATTTATTTAAAATGGGAAACAATGTTATAATGATCCTGGCATGATCTTTCATAAAAAATTAAATAGGTCTCTGGTCTGGTCAGTAACATTTACTGGTTGCTGTTCACCTTACATTTTAAAAGAGCCTCTGAAGTAGTTTAGTCCTAAGAAGGTATTTTGTCCCAATGCTGAATACATACATGCTGTCTGAGGAGTGAACAGATTATTAGCATTACAAATATGGCTGTGAACAACAGCTGTTTGAAAGACCGTTATTAATCTTAGGAATACTGGGAGCTACAGCAAGAGAAAAATGCTTTAGCACCCTTCCTACATGGACAACCAATTTTATTAACTTTGAGATCTGAGACACAAGATCAGACTTTCAAGACTTTCAGAGAGCTAAGTGGAACTTGAATGTGGAAGCAAAAGTAAGCAGTGTGCTGACTAAACTGTCGAAAAATATAATGTACTGAAGCCTTCTTACTGCAAATCAGCAAGCTAGTTCACTCTGCTTTTTCTGAGCCTGGGGAATTTTACTCTCACTGCCTTTGGCAGAACTATTGGCCCACTAAGGTGTGATCTTGATCTGGGGTTTTGCACTTACCTACGCCTTGTAGAAGCACTTTTTTGTTAGATAGTCTATAATAAAGTAAATATAAGTAAAAGAAAGGAGAGAAAATGTTCACCTAAGCTTTCTAGTGTTTATCTTCCAACAAACTTTCACTTGAAGGGCATTCTGAGACAATGCATGATAAGAAGATAGCTGTTGTGTTTTGAGTCCTGTATTTGTGGAGCTTTCTGAACATCCATCTGTTTCATTTCAAGCCATGTCTTTCAGCTTTCAGTGTGGTGGTTGTTTCACTTTTTCAGTAGGCTTAGCTGCTGGGGAACTGGTGGGAACTAGCAAATTCTTGTCACTGAGGGCAGTAAATTAACAGTGGCTTTTCCCAGTCTGCTTTCTTAGTGCATTAAGATTGGCCTTTGCCATTTGACCTGTTGATGTATATGAGCTCAGAGTTTTTTAACTGGGTATATAATCAATCTGAGAGGGATTAGGACAACACAACATCGTAACCAGCTATCTCACATGCTCTTGTTCTCTTATTTTAGCATAATGATGGCCATTATGATCTCCCCAGTTATTGATTAATGCTTTGGCTAAAAGTGACTCTATAAACATTCAGCATTCATTTCTGTCTGTGGTTTGACCTTTTTTTTCTCTTTATTTGCCTCAGCATGGGCTGTATTCTGGACTTCAGCTTCCTAATGTGTATCTCACCATCTATAACAGCTACTCTTGCAGTGCTTACCACCAACTACTACCCACTGCCAACTTTGAAAGCCTGTATCTTTGAAAAACAGAATTATAGAAAAACTACACATCAAGAAAAGAGCCTTAAGTTAGCAGACTGCTACAAACACTTGCATTAATGGTGAAAATGTTTTATTTGCCCAGTGCTCCTTACTCAGCATTCCAATTTGAATGTTTGTGATAATGGGTCTGTTATGTGTCCAAAGTGTATAGATAATTAGGAAGCCTGTGCACAATGTCCTGCTGTTGATGGATAGTTTCTCCTGGAAAATTCTCCTTTTATTTTGATGGCCACTGAGACTTCACAGAGAAATACTTGATTGTGCAAACAGTTCTATGAAATGGACTAATAATAATCATGGCATTTTTAGTGTCTAAATTATTGCAGAACCTGAAAGCACAAGTCTTGCTTCCAAGGCAGATATAGGATTGAAGAGAGGATGAATGGCACATCTCTATTAGCCAGTGCATTTTGATAATTGATCAAATTTCCATTTTAATTAGAAAATATGCACTCAGAGTGGGTGTGATCACAAGATTCTGTCATCTCGGTTCTTCTTAATCCACTAGACTGAAAGGAAAAATGAAGTGGTTTGCCTTTCACTAATGCTGAATTCAAGATATTGCTTTGACAACTGCTTGTTCAATTTATCTAGGAACATCTTTTGTAATGTATGCTCTCTGTCTGAAAATACCTTTTAATATCCTGAACACATATATGTATACAATGAATATTAATCAAGAGCTGATTAGTATCTCCTCTGCCAGTACACAATAATATTTTATCTGAGACAGATTGTATCTGCAATTGTATATTTACAGTGTACACTGGAATGGAATGTGAGTTTGACTGAGTATGGACACCAAAGTCCTCCACTAAAATTTTAGGTATAATTATCTATCTATAAGTAAACTGTGGTAACTGGGAAAATGGAATTAAAAAACCCTCAAACATTTGTTTATTTTTTTCTCCAGTAAAACTGTAGTTTTCTTACTTTCAGATACTCTAGACAATTGAGCCATCAGTGTTACTGGTGCTATATTTGGCTAAAATCTTGCCACCAATCTTGTTTGCTGGCATGGGAGGGAAGGACTCCTTTCCCAAGGAGAACAGAAAGGTTACAGAGCCACAAATCTGAAGGCTAGACCCAGCCCTTGCAACTTCTTCATAAGGTGAAGAAAAGAGAAAGAAAAAAAAAGGAAAAAAAAAAAAGTCAGTAGACTACCCACCTTCTAAAACTGACAGTGTAGGCATCCCACAGACATACAGCCTCATATCACCTGGGGAATGAAAGACCACTGCCATGGCTCTTCAAACTCTGTTTCCAACCTTACCCTTCTGCTCAGGGAAATGTCACTTGCTGTACATATCCAGAAGCTACACAACTTTGGAGAAAGGGAAAGTAAGGTTTGTCTTTTAGTTTCTTCATAATAAACTCAAACTTTTAGTCTGCTTACCTCAAAATACTTTATTTTTTGTCCTCTGGTGGCTGAGGCTATGCTTTGCATGCAGGATGACATTGAGTGCTAATTCTACCACCTGTAGACCTTTTCTATTTTAAAATGTCACTTGCTTTTAATATCTTAAGTGACAAGACAAATGTTCTTCTAGGACACCAAAACTCAGTCATTATTATAGCATAGATATTAAGCCACTCATGTTTCAAACACAACAGTCAAAGACATCTGTTCTGTAACTGTACAGCAGAAAGGACAGCAAGTCATTTGAGAGACAGAGAGATACCACAGGAGCCAAAATCACTATCTGAATACATTACTGAGGCTGTCTGAATCTGTAGGAGCCATCACAGAACCCACATACTGTAATAGAAATCTCAGTCCTCTGTGATCATGTAATTGCTCCACAGTAATTCCTTCTAGCAGCTTCTCAAGATGTTTCCTCATGGAGAAACCTGGGCTCTGAAAACTCCTACCTTTGGATTTGAGTCATTGCAAAACTTCCTTTGTTTCCAGAAGAGTGAGGAGGGAAAAGCATGTCCAGGAGCCCTATTCCTTACCTCCAAGATTTACTCAAGGTCTCAAAAAATGCATCTAGCCCCCATTAGCAGGGTTCTAACACTTACTCTGGAGTCCAGTAACAAACTGCATAGGAGCAAGAGAGACAAGAAGACCAAACTTTCCGAGGGCATCTGCTAGGCCCACATTGGCTGTCTTGACAAGGCATGTCAGGATGCATTGGTAGTGCGCAGTGAGGCTGAAGATTCCCTACTGGCTGGAACCGAGTCATTTGCCAGGCTTTCCTTGTCAGAGAGAGTTAAACCAGTCACTGATCCTAATTCTAACACTGTTGTTGCAGCATTCCAATTTTTAATCGCTACATGACTTGTCAGATTGAATACGAGCCACATGAAAAAAATTTAAAAACCTCCTAGTAATGAGGGTGTCAAAGATGACTAGCACTTGGTGTTTCTACAGTTACCTTTCCATTTCCTAAAAGTGGAAGCAAAGTGTAAATACCCTCATTTCCAATTGCCCTTTATTTTTCCATTCCCCCCCCACCACCCCAATTCTTTTTCTGAAGCCCATTAAGGTAGTCACTGGTAAGTAGCACATTCCTGTACCCACTATACAGTGCTGGGTGAGCTTTCTTCAGCCTTAAAAGCATAATTCAGATCTCCTTCTTCCTGTATATATTGCAACAAGATTGACAATTAAGTAAAAAGAGAAACCTGCCATATGCCTTTATCCTACAATGGCAACCTCTTTTTTCTAGTGGCGTTTGTCCCTGAGTTTTGGAACATATGAGAAGCCAGTCTCTTGAATTCAATGAGCACTGTCTTCAGAATGTCACAGCTTTGTGTGTTGCCAATCTGTGTGTAAATGTTTGAAATTTGAAGTAGAACATTGAGAGGCAAGAAAAGTGGGAGCCACTCAGAGGGAAGGGACACTTTTCAGGCTAACAAACACATATGCATCCTGGTGTTCCTTTCCCCATGGCAGAGGACAGCTGGGACAGATGTGCCTGATGCTGTTAAGTTCCTGGATGCTGACAAACAAGTCAACTTCCAGCAGAATCTGAGTTCCATTGGCAGTTAAACTAATTTACCATCTTCATCTGCTGTGTGAATGAAATACAATAACTGATATCAAGAGACACCAGCATGCTAACAAATATGGGCTGCTGAACACCAGTCTTTTTCAATGAAAAATTAGCATACCCTTAGCAGAGTTTCAGTTCACTGATTTTTTTTTATTTTGTTTGGTTGCTTTTGTTACAGAATGCTTAAATTCACAGTGCTTTCCACAAAAGAAAATCCACACTGTAATATCTAATTACTGCAGAAAAGACAGGGTCATTCAACTTTATCTTGTCTCAACATTACAAGTAAACTTACAGTACACAATAAAGCTAAAGTTATGTCCAGAAAGAGTTCATAGAATCATAGAATGTCCTGAGCTGGAAGGAACCCACAAGGATAATTAAGTCCAACTCTTGTCCATACACAGGACAACCCCCCAGATCACACCATGTGTCTAAGAGCTTTGTCCAGATGCTTCTTGAATTCTGTCAGGCTTGGCACTGTGAATACTTCTCTGGGAAGCCTGTTCTAGTGCCTGATCCCCCTTTGGGTGAAGAAGCTTTTCCTAATGTCCAATCTAACCTCTTCTGGCACAGTTTCATGCCATTCCCTCAGGTCTTATTGCTGATCACCAGAGAGAACTGATCAGCACCTGCCCTCATGAAGAAGCTGTAGACCATGATGAAGTCTCCCCTCAGTCTCTTCTCCAGGATGAACAAAGCAAGTGATTTCAACCATTAGTCATATGGATTCCCCTCTAGACCCTTCACCACCTTTGTGGCCCTCCTCTGGGTGCTTTCTAACAGCTTAATATTCTTATATTGTGATAGCCAAAACTGCACACAATACTCAAGGTAAGGCTGCACCTGCGCAAAGTAGGTTGGGACAATCACCTCTGTTGACTAGCTGGCAATGCAGTACTTTATGCATCCCAGGTTGACCCTTTTGGCTGCCAGTGAACACTGTTGACTCATCTTCAACTTGTGGTCAACCAGAACCCCCCAGATCTCTCTGTGGGGCTGCTCTTCAGCCTCCTTTTCCTAAATCTGTACATATATCCAGGCTTACCCCATCCCAGGTGTAGAATCTGGCACTTGCCCTTATTAAACTTCTTATGGCTGGTGATTGCCCGGCCCTCTAAACTGTCAAGATCTCTTTGCAGGGCCTGTCTGCCTTTGAGAGAGTCAACAGGCTTTCCTTAGCTTAGTGTCATTGCAAACCTACTTGGTATACCTTCTAGTCCTGCCTCCAAGTTGTTTATGAAGATATTGAAGAGCACTGGCCTTAAAATGGAGCCCTGTGGAACCCCACTAGTGACAGCTCACCAGCCTGACGTAACCCCATTTACTATAACTCTTTGAGACCAGCCCACCTGCTGGTTGTTCACCCATTGCATGATGTACTTACCCAGTTGTATGCTGGATATTTTGCTCAGTAGGATACTGTGGGAAAGGGTATCTAAATCTTTACTCAGATCCAAAAAGATTACATCAACTGATCTCTCTTCTCTTGATCAACTAGCTGGGTAACCTTGTCGTAAAAGGAAATCAAGTTTGCTAAGCAGGATTTCCCCCTCATGAACCTGTGCTGTCTGTGATCAACTGCTGTGTTATCTTTCAGAAATTTTGCAATAACTCCCAGAATAATCTTCTCTTTGCCAGGAAAGAACTAAGACTGGCAAGCTTGTAGTTACCAGTTAAACTCAGTGTTCTGGTTATGTCTTTAACATTGGTATCAACACACAGCTGGAGCAACTAAACATTTTAAAAACTACTAATATGTGGAAAGTAAGTTCAGCATCTGAGCTGAGTCAAGAAAAATGAAGCTGTTTAATTAAAAATGAAAAGACCTGGTGAATCCATCATTGTTTGAGATGCTCTGGTTTATTTAAAAGGCTGATGTGTTTTACATATTTTAGATTGACCAATAATTATTGCAAAATGTTTTGGTTTTGTGCAAAAAAATATTTAGCTGGGAGTACAAAGGCAAGATGTAACAGGAGGAACTGTGGACCCAGGGTGGTGCATGCATTGCCTCCAGACAAGACAGATGCTGTGGCAGGGCTACCCTTCTATCTGTGCAGCTTCTGGAATCCATCTCCACCTTCAGGAGGAAATTCTTCACTGCACTGAGAGAGGAACAAGGGCTCTAACTCCTAGGTGCATTCTGTATTAGGGGGAAGGTGCTTGGAGCCTCTCCAGCCTTATCTGTGTTTTTTCTGGAAGCCCCTTGCAGCACCAAGAAACTCTTCAAGGCTTCCAAAAAAAAATATGTTATGGCAGAAGCTACCCTTCAATTAGTAGAAGAGAAAAAATTGCACTGAATAGTGTTCCCAGTTGCTGCTTTGATCCCTCCATTTCACTGAGCTGCTGTTAAAACCCCTATTCACCTTGGAAGTTAATCAGTGCCACAAAGTCTACACTATAACTCCTTTTAGAAGCTGAAAAACGCATCACTGAAATGCTAACAAAATTAAGGTGTGACTTTACACAAGAGTAAAATTCATACACTTGTATCACAGAATGTTAGGAGTTGGAAGGGACCTCAAAAGATCATCTAGTCCAACCCCCCTGACATATTGCTACTTACCTGATGATTTATTGAATGCAGTGGCTTCTGTGTTCTGCACAATCCTTGTTGCTATCTCTCCTTCCTGTAACTATAAACTGATCTCGTAGAACTCATAAGGCTTTTTAAAGTGTAAATAAAATGTTTCACCAAGACTGCTCCTTGGTTCAGTGTCCAAGTTTCAGAAATACATAAAATCAGGATTCACCAAAACTTTCCTAGCCACAAAAGTGTCAAGAGAGGGGCAGAAGAGCCACATTCTTTTTTTTTAAAACTTACACTATGGTTAGTTTGAGTCTTTGTTCTCTTGTATTCTGATCATCAGAAGTCAAGCAAAATCACACTTAGGAGTCCTGAGTTCAGAAAAAGGTTTTATTTTTGTCATTTCTATTATGAGCAAACTGGGATGAATGTGGCTCTGAGTTCTGGAAATAGTTCATAATTTAATTTTTGGGTTTTTTTCAGAACAAAATCAGAGCTCATGTTGGATAAAATATGCTTCGTATTATCAAAATCACCAACTTGTATAGGCATGTGCAATAAAAAGACTTAGCCCTTTTAATCTTTCCTGACAACCCAGGGTACCTGAACTTTTTGCCTTCTCTCTGAACCATAACTTGTTTGAGAATTCCAAACAAGGGAAACAGGATTAAATTTTATTAAGGGTTACAGTTGTTCAGTGTAGAGTAAATTATTTTTATGCAACCTGATTTGATCTCGTATTGAGAAACTAAGCTGATTTTGTACTTTAATTACCCATGTTTTACAACAATGATTCTCTCTGTATAAATTTATAAAGATGACATGCAACACTCCTTTACCAATTGTTCAGCAAATTATTATAAAACCTTGAAACTCTCCTTTGAGGTGTTTGTGTTTGACCTCCATTTCTGTTAAATACACTGGGGTAAAATTTAAACCAAAATTAATCCTGCATTTTTATGTTATACAGCCAAAACTTGCCTAAACCCCCCTCTGTACATCTCTTACTTGCCTTCAATTTAGATTGATTATGTCTCTATACTGGGGAGAGGGCCTGCCTGACAAAAGAATGGTTTAATCTTTATTTGCCTAGAGCAGTTAGAAAAATAAGTGAAGCAAGCAGCCTCCTGTGACTGATTTCTGTTCACTTAAGGCAATTCACCCTTGAAACAGAGAATAATTGTTCTCTGTCCTTTTTCAGATATTGTCTTCCCTTTAATGCAGTATATCCAAATAATCTTTAAGATTTTGAACACTAAAGGACTACAGCATGAATCAAACCCATATATCAGGTTAAATTCCATCTTGAGAGGCATACCTACAGTTTTCATAAAAGCCAGTGGAAGCCAAGCACAAATCCAGAAGCTAAGAAAGAAGGAAGGAAGGAAGACAGGGACAGAGAGAGAGAAAGAAAGAGAGAAAGAAAGAGAAAGAAAGAGGGAAATAAAGAGAGAAAGAAAGAAAGAGAAAGAAAGAAAAAGAAAGGAAGGAAGAAAGAAAGAAAGGAAGAAAGAAAGGAAGGAAGAAAGAAAGATAAAGGAAGAAGAAATTATGACTTCTGTTACAAGGAACAGGTTATGAATGTGTGGGCTTTGATCAAAATACTGGGTGTCAACAATATGATAATATTTACAATTGTATATTGTAAAGGAATTTAATTCCAAGACGGTACCTCTCTGGACAAGGGCTGTGTCTGCCTGTGGGAATTCCTTACTTCAGGTAACTTTTGCTTCTGTATATCATTTTTGAGTGGAAAAGGTAACCAATGTTTCTCTTCAGCAACTACAGAGAAGGTGGACCATACCCTCTTCTCTTCCATTTAGTTCTACTTTTAGTAAGAATATTTATTTATTTCCTGCAGCTGGTCAAGTGGTTGGCAATGTCCAACAAGTTATATGCCTTCTCTTATTCAGAAGGAACTTAGCAAGCCTTTTCATTTAATTTAGGTCTAGCTATCATGTCCTTACATGTCAGTCTGATCTTGAGATTGAAACAATCCAAATTTTAGGAATCCTTATTGTAAACATTTGTTTTTAAATGCATGTACATTAAATTATTGGTACAGAAACAAAATTGAAGAAGAGGTGGCTCATAATTACTCTGAAACTTTCATTTTTGGGGGATTTTTTCACAGAACTGCATCTTACAAATTCCTTTCTATCAGTGGAACTAAGGACACACACTGTGATATTGCAAATTAAATGTTAAGAACTGGTTTTGAACTGCAGAAGTTCATCAAGCTTTGTATGAATTCTTAGGTTTAGAGTTAAAGGGTGATACAAGGCAAAAGTAAACTTTCCTGCAATCAAATAATTAAAAAAAATAAAAATCAGTTATAACCTAAAATTTGGAGAGAAATGTTTTTACATAGCTATCCTTAGCAGGTGAAAGCTGAGTACCAGGCAAATATATCTGTTGGAAGTGCATAATTAAAACTAGGAATAGCAAACTGTTTAGAATTATTTGGTTGTGGTCCTTCAAAGGCTGTGATTATACATCCTTCAAATGACTCTTTTCTGCTGCTTGGTAGTTCAGTTGGTTGTACTCTGAACAAAAATAAAACACTTCAAGCTTTTCTCAGAAGAGTCTTCCAGTATCTCTTCTGGTAGAGAGACCTGTATTTAGGAAGGCATCTACTTACATAGGTCACATACCTGGGAACTGACCCAAAGCTGTAAATTGCAAACACCAAATAAAGCAAAGATAAACTGCTGATCTTATAAAAAATATGGATCTGTCAATAGGATAAGGATTCCAATTCTGTCTTCCCTTTATTCAATCATACTGACTGTGTTGGAGAACTCTACATCAGTTAATACAGGTCTCTGCAGATAATCCACAATTGGAAGTTCACTATAAATTTTACACTAGAAACTACTGACAGCTGAATTTTGCTATGTCATGCAAGGTTCTTTCAAACACAGTGAGCTAGCAGGGACCAATGAACTAGAAGGGAATAATTCTTTACCAGCTGACATTAAGGAGATGTTTGTAAGAGAAATCACTCTTTCATGTAACTAGGTGTTAACAAGAAGATACCGAGTTGTTGATGCTAAAAGATAGAAACTTTTCAAAACCTTAAATTAGAGAAAATATGAAGTTAATTATTTGTCTCTATGTGAGTCCAGACCTGCAAAATGAGTGCATGTGAGCATAAGACACTAAGCAGATCAGAAATAGGTGTTATTAGTCTTAGTTTATAATATAAATTCAATTTCTACTTTTTTAGGAGTCCTGAATCAACTATTTTTGACTTTTCAGATAATCAGACTTCCCATTACAATAAACATGCAACATTTCTGTAAGTGAGAATGAGTGAGGGCATCATCTGCTAAGCTCCTAAGTTGCACCAGTGTTTGCAACAGTACTGTTTGTGGTTCTTCCTTTTGGTACTATTTCCATGACCTAAAATTTATTAAATATGATGTCCTATTTTAAAAGCAATGTTTAATACACAGACTAAAATGAATAGGTAATTTTTCAAAAATCCAGCTTCCTAGCAGCCCATCCCTTCTGAGCCTTCATGGTTAGAAATGAGACTTAGCTTTACTGTGACACACTGTGAGAATTTGTGTCTTGTTGCTTAGATCATGGATGGGCAACAATGGCTTTTTTCAAAGTTTCACAGACTGGGAAACTTAAAGTAGCTCCTTTTAATTGAAACCCAGACATACTTTTTAGGTAAAAACAAAACTGAGCTGGCTTGAGTTTTTCCCAAGCCAAACAAAAGAGATTGGAACTTTCCATTGTTTTTGTCTGCCAACCATGCATTGTTAAAGGAATCGAAATAAAGAGGGAAAGGGGTCAAGGGTTATAGAGCTCATATTTCCACTCTCCATGACCCCATCTCGGCAATAGCGGGACCCTCGTGATCAGTTCCTGTTGGTCTAACGGAACAGCTATTTCTTAAGAAAAGGAATTACTGCATACAGTACCTTTGTGACTAATAGAAGAATACACCAGCTCTTCAAAGATCCTTTCATTTACAAGCCCTGAAGAGGACTCTGACAGTACTTTCTTGAGATTATAATGAAAACAGCTGTACTGATACCAATTCAGCTTTTTATTATTTTTTGTAACAAAACAAGATTGATGTTATGCCACTTTCTGTTCTGCCACGAGAATAAGGTATCACAAATGCTAATAACTACCACAGTAGCAATATACATTACTTTGATCTTTTCACTATTCTTTAATTTGGGCAGCTGGCCATTGAATGCCTTCCTAAAAATCAGTGCTGTCTATAAACAAAGGGAAAAATGACCAAACGTGCACTTTGAAAACTGTTCATCTGACCAGTCCAATTCAAAGGCTACATGAGTAATGCAAATAAAATACTTTGATTTTGTGATTCTATGCACAGAAATCTTAATACACATTCTTCTGTTGATGGATTATGGCTGAACAAGAAACACAAAACCCAACCCATTCTCATTAAAATCTGAAGCTTGTAATCTCCTTGTTCTTATTGGTTGCTTTGCCAAAGACTTCTTAAGACATTATTAAGCTTATTGATAAAAATCCAGAAACAATTCTAAGTGGTTTCCCCCCTTATGTTTACAGGACAGTACTATTAACATGCTGTGGTTGTTATTTTTTCCAGCACCAGCATCAAAGGCAATGCCAGAAGGCAGAATCTGGCAACAGCAGCTGTCAAGATTCCAAACCCAAGAAATGCAAACACCTATTCTGCAAATTATTGCTGTACTGGTAGAAATAGGACTGAAGTTTCTAGAGTTTCTGTTAATAATCTAGAGCAGAACCTGGTATTGTCAGTTAAATTTCTTTTTCAATGTGTCAACTTTTCACAGTGAATCAGTTGTACAACTTTTCTGTTCTAAGCATTCCAGTTCAACCCCCTATTTATCTTTGCAACAAGCACCATTTGCCTCTTGTTGACATAAATGCCACATTGAGAATCATAATGTATCTGATGGCACTCAGCATTTGTGAGTAAAGCTCTCTAAAAGAGGATTTTGGATCCTCAGTTCCAACCACAAAAAACCACAGAAGACAAGGTTTCCAAAAGCCAAAAAGAAGTACCCTCTGGAAAATTCAGAATTACCTGAATACATGATTTTATTGCATATATGCTTTTGAAAATATGACTATTTTGTTCATTATTAAATGAAATGTAATCGTTTTAGAATATTTTAAATTTAGTAAAATTCATATAAAATAGAGTATAAGGAAAAAGGTTCTGTGATGGGTGGATGTCAGGAGGATGGGGTCAGGCTCTTCTCAGTAGAGCCCAGTGACAAGACAAGTGGCAATGGCTGTAAGCTGAAGCATAGGAGGTTCTATGTGAATACACGTAGAAATTTTTTCCCAGTTCAGGTGCCAGAGCACTGGAACAGACTGCCCAGAGAGGTTGTGGAGTCTCCTTCTCTGGAGATACTCAAAACCCATCTGGACATGCTCCTGTGTGACCTGGTGTAGGGAATCCTGCCGTGGCAGGGGGGTTGGACTAGATGATCTTTCGAAGTCCCTTCCAGCTCTTAGCATTCTGTGGTTCCGTGAAACCTCTGAACATCTGGATGCATACATGTCAAAGTTAATTTGCTGTTTGGAGAGTTTTTATTCTTGGTTTCATTTCAAATGGAAACATTAAAGTAATATGTAAAGAAATAACAGAGAAATCTCTTATGTTTGTGAGTAACTGGGAGACCAGACAGTGCTTGAAGTAACATAAAGAAACCTCCTGAAGCATTAAAAAATACAAGAATGTTGTATATGCTATGAGAAGAGATGATGAAGAAAAACAAGGTTCAAGTGAAAAATTGAGACATGCTAGAATCTCTGATGTTTGTAGAGAAAGCATGGACAGGACAGGAGATCTAGTTTTGCTATATTTAAGTAAATTGGCTGCATATACTCTTATGCATGTGTTTATACTCAGATACACACAACTAAGTGTATCTTGCACATTTGTGCATATATACTAGCCAAAACCCTCTGCAGGCTGGGGGAAATTTTTGCACCAGTGTACTTGCAACTGTGGTGGTTCTGAAGCCATGTATTTTGAATGCAGCTACACTTAGGAAGGGAAAGGACAGACTGCAGCAGGGTGAATGGTGCCTTTTAAAGAAGCTATTGCAGAAATTGATTTGTGTTGCATTACAGTGGCATTCATTACTCCTTTCAAATTTCTGTGCAGATGATGTCGTTTTTGCCTACTAGTATAGCTTTGAATATGCCTACTTCTTTCTTTTGTCTGAGCACTATTTTGTGCTGTAGACTTGGTTTTGCTGCATAAACAATTGCTTCCTGCAGATGGTTTGGTCATGCAGCAGAGTAGCTGCTTGGCTAGGTATGTTTGACATACAGAGCAGGTGGTTATGACTGTGAAAGCCTTCCAGAGGCCACACACCACTAGGCATCTACACTGAATGGTGCAGCTGTTTTCCAGAGCTCATAGTGCAAGAAACCCAGCAAAATTAGGATGATTATACAGACTTCACATGGCCACAATCATTCTACAAATTCAACCTAATGAATTAGATGGGGAGCTCCTTGCAGTTCCAGCATCAGCAAATTCAGCTCATGGAGCTGTTTTCACTAACAAATTTCTTAGAATTGTCACCTGGATACCTCCTACCCCAGATTTTACATTCAGTGATTAAAGGCCAGAAACTTGTCTAGGAGCTTCAGAGATCAATATGTTGATATAATTAGTACTGATAACTCTTTGGAGTAAAAAAACATGCTTCTAGGTAGCTGAGAAGACAAATGTGTGATGTATGTTCCAAAATACTCAATCTGCAAAAGATTATTCCTTATACTCTCTGGATTTATCTCTGTCAAGACAGGCACAGGAGAAATGGCAGCTAGTTCTAAGAATAGAGAAAACAGAGGCTACCATAGAAGCAAAGAAACAAATTGCATGACTAAAGAACATTGCATAGAAGGGGATAGGTACAGGACAATAACTCAAAAGGTAAATAGAGTAACAGAGGACCTGTACAGAGAGTAATAACTGCACAATGTGCCCAAGAGTACAAGAAAGACAGGTAGGCAAGAAAGCTTCAAATTTAAACTCAGGGGATGTTATAAGATAGTAGTTAGCAAGGAAAAGGATGTAACATAGAAAAAGAGCATTAGTGGGACCATTCTCAAAGCCAATGATTGACTGAAAGGGAAGAATATAATGAAAGTAGAGCATTAAAGACAAGAATAGTAAGAGTATTAGAAAAGGCTTAGTTACCTGATAGTGTAAAGTAAAATGACACATGCAAACCTGCCTGAGCATTCCAATACTAATATTTTTTCCCCACACTAACAGCTTTTTCTTACAATAGTTTAGTTAGTCTTCTGAGATGTGTACACATGCATATGAACACACTGCCTCACAGTCCTCTACAGCTAAGCAAGACCCAGAAGTAAAATATTTTCTTCTGTGTTTGTTCAGATTCTTGGAAAAATACTCAAGGGAGGCAGTGAGGATTGATATATGGATGTGAATTTGTCCCTCTGTCTTAACAACACAGCCAAGGTCTGACCTTCCCCAGATTCCAGGGTTTTCAAAGTAGATGAAGGGGAAAAAAAGTCACTAGACTATTATAAGTGAAAAGAGCTCTGAAAATAGGAAGATGTTAATTAATGTTATGTATCTGTAGAACATTTTGTATTTTATTTACCTTTGTCAGCTTAAGATATTTGGATGAGGCACTGGGATTACACATGTTTATAAAAGAAATACATATATATACATACCTATAAAGGAAAGTGCAGTATATGTTTTTTCTAATCAGGAGAGATGTAAATGATTTTTTAATGTCTTTTGTGAATGACTAGTAAAGAAAGTGGCAACTTCTCAAGCTTTAGGAAAAAAGGAAACAAAAGAAAAGCCTTTAGATGCCCACAATAGGTGGCATCAGATACTGACCTACCTACTAATAAGGCAAATGAAAGGAAAACACACTGACAGGAGCTAAAGAGCAGAGAACTAAAGTCTTGAGAAGACAACATGCAAAAGAAGCATACAGAGCTTAATTCACCCTGACTAAAAAGCTCTGTCAAACCATAAGTTGAAGATGCTACATTATGTAACAGCATTACAACAGGAAAAAATATTTAACTGTATTATAGTCCTTTGGCTGGAATACTGCTGATGTTGAATTGCTGAACACAGCTGAAACCAGAAAGTCTAATAAGTGTCTATAAGAATATGACACATAGCCTGGGAGCAAGCACCAGGGCTGGTCAGGCTTCTGCTCAATGTTACCAGACCTCAGCCCTAGCAGATGGTCTAGGGGAAGTAGCTCTGAAATCAAACTAAGCAAGCTACCTGGTTTAGCTTCAAAATCAGCACCTTATGGAGTAAATAGAAGCATGAAACAAATCAAAATCATTATAAGTGCCTCCCTCAGCTGCTTTGGAAATGTATAATACTTTAATTAGAGTTTCTAAACCTGTTTCTGTCCCTTAAAGCCTCTCTAGAACATTTAGAAAATAGATTTCCTTAGATGCTGGATACTTCTCCTGCACTCCTTTGTAACCAAATTGATATTTCAAACTTTTTTAAAATAATAAGCTTCATTCTTAAGCAGTTCATTGTTCCTTTTTAACATTTACCATAAAACCAGCATTAAGGGTTTTATTCTTTTATTTATATACTTAATATATGAGTTGATATATTTTGGACAATTCTATATTATTAATTATATATACATTTATATTTAATATATAGGCAATATCTGGCTGAAACAGTGTTCAGATAAGAGTTTTCAAGAACTTCCTCAGCCATGGTACTGTTCTACTACTGTTACAACCCCACGTTATGTAGGAAGCACAACTAAATTTTTTAAAAACATACATGTATTTTTGTATTTTTTTGTTGTCTTAGAGGACAAGAAGATTGAAGCATCAATATTTTGTTGCACATTCACCAGCAAAATAAAATATATGTAAAAAGAAAAGAAACTCCTATCTAGTATTCTTCCTTTTTTGTTTGGACAGATTCCAGCAGTTTCTTCCAGTGGCTTTTGTGACTCTGGAAATTTTTCATACAGCCTGTACTATCAGCATGTCTCTGTCCCAGATGTCTCACCCTTTTTAATTAGTATCCCTTAGTTACCTGCTCTATCCTTTCCTTCCCTCACTCTTCTACTTCAACACTAATGGGCCACTGGGATCCACCTTCCAAATGAAGTCAGACAAGTCACTTCAGCTTTGTTTGCTTTATTCCCATGCTGTAGAATGAAAACACTTTGTTGAATCAAAGGTGTTCATCATTCAAATGTCATAAATAACAATATACAGCAAAGAACTTAAGCTATCAGCATAAACAAGACAATATGAAAGTGTGCTTCAAACCAGATGTTGTTTTACTTCTGCCCAAACAGTTTGAAGACCCTGTTAAAATGTTTCAAGTTGCTGTTTTCAGAGGGTCAAATGAACATTTTTCAGTGAGATGCACTCCTTCTGGTGCCTTAATGATTAAATGCAGCAGAATGATATCTGTTTAAAACTAGCAAAAGAGTATCTGCTGATTTTTTATTGGTAGAATCATTAAAATAGAACTTGGAAAGCTTTGTGTGAGATGAGAGAAAATGCTCTGATAGAATCAGAAACACCTCAAAGATTTTGACAATTTGTCAAAAATCACTGCCCTTCCCAATTAGCCTTTTGCAGGGCTCCTGGGAAAATAAAGAGCATCTTTCCTTTACTCAGACTAGCAAACAATTTTTCCCACACTCCCCTCAAAATGTGATGTGGTGTGTGTCCCCATCCTGAAATGAGCATTTGCAAACACAGATCTTCCCTCCTCTAGAAAACAACCTATCCAATTAAATTCTGCTTACTTGTGTTTTTGGAAAAGGAATGTTCCTAACCCCCAAGACAGCAGAGTTTGCCTCCTGGATCTCATTTCTAGGGTGGCCCCCTCAACTATGATGTCAGCATTGAGCCTACTGTAGATATCGCATTTGGTTGTATGCACATCAATAAAATTGTAGTTGTTTTGATCTGTGTTGGTTGAACTTCACCCTTTAGAATCCACTTTCATCTACAGAATGCAGCTGAATTTCACTGAAAAATAATCTGCCTTTGTGTAAAGACTCTCATGGATTTGGAGTGTCAAATGTTGATCTAACTAAGATTGAAGCTGATCTTGCTTGATAAGAAACCCACCATTAAATACAAACAAAAATAGAGAAAAGAAAAAGTAAGCAATGGTTTTGTTCTAAATGGTCTGGAATAAAATTGTATTTCTTATTTCATGTTTGATCAAAGCCTTAGAATCTTGTCAAGGTTTTGGAAATCAGAGCTAACAGGCTACTGCACCTCTCTTGCAACTGTATGGAAAAATGTGACTTGGTATTTGTGACTTTTATTTCATTCATCTATGCATCTACACTTAAACCTTTCAAAGCAGTATTTTGCTGTACAAGAAAAATAAAATCAGCAACATTCCTTTTAAATTTGCATTATTGTGTTGGAGAGTCTGACTTTCTGTGTAAACATAATCAACTTGTGAGCATCAAAATAGGTAAGGCACAGGGATAACAGATAAGATTTTCCTGTGTGAACTTGCATATGTAGTTATGAGTAACTCCTTGTGTGACAGGACCTTTATGAGCATATAATTAATAAATGAGATTTCTAATAAACTGCATCAATTTAGATCAGGTATACAAGTGTTTTCCTTAAGAAACTGCAAGTTTATGATGAAATATGACAGGTTTCACAGGGCTTATTTCTAAGTTGAGTGCTTGTTTCAAGAGACAAGTCCTTAAAACACTTCTTACCTCCATAGAAATGTTTATGTACATGGATAGAGGGGAAAAAAAATATAGGGAGTCTTCTTCCCCACAGTTAAGCCTTCTCAGGCAAGACTGAGCTCCAAAAATACCTACTTCTGGTGAGAACAAGATCTGCTTTCCTATGCTTGATGGCAAGGGCCATGAATGTGCTGAGGAATATTAACTATAAACTGGAAAACTGGCAAGAACTAAAGTAGTTGGTGATATACTGGTGGGGTTATTCTTGTCTGGATTTGACTGCAGTATGTGTGATACTGTTGTGGGACAGGTAGAGTTGAGATGCACAGTGGGAAAGGGTTTTCATTCTGTGTTGTTAAGGCAGCATGTAAAGATATATGCTAGCTTGTTAATAGATTTACAGAAGTTTATGTTTTTTGGGGAGAGAAAAAACAAAGGTGTAGAACATACTATATGTATATAAGCATACATATAAGTATAAAAGCATATATTCAAAACTATTTAAAAATGTGGGTGCTGCTTGGGTGCATAGGTCTTTCAGCACCTCCCATCACTTCCCAGCTACAGCTTTATGTTTACAGACTCCCCCTCTTCCTCCTGCATCTTACTAAATTCTCACCAATGGGCTCAAACTGCACAATACAGGGTTGGGTGGACCAGGCAGATGATGGCTTTTATTGGGAGAAAATTGAGCAAAATGAGTATGAAAAGGTTACTAGTGTGTCAAAAATCCCACTAGCCATCACAGATAGGCACAGGAGCCAGGCTGCCTCTAACATACTCCATTTCTGCAGATAACAAGTGATGTCCATTAGGCCCAGCTCAGCTGCACACATTAAGCTCTTTGCACTAAGTGAAGTGCATCACTGTAACTGATTTTCTACACCTCCACCTTTGCTTCCTTCAAGAGCTATGATAAAAATAATGATATTTGTTCATTACTGTCCCTGCTTTAGCTCTCTTTAATTACATATTTATCCATCCCTGGCTTTCTGTCTTCAAGAACAAATTTTAAAAGTACACAGGAGACAAAAATCAGATCTTTACATTATAGCAAAAGAGTTTCTTATCCTTAGGTACTATATTCCAGCTGCAATGGAAATGTGGAGTCAAGTCTTTGAGTTATGGCAAGTTCACACTGTTAAAGTGAATAGAAAATTTGGCCTGGATCCTTTGACATGTAGGGTACAAGTTATTTAATTTTATTTAGGCTTCTTTTCAAACTCCAGAAAGGATCTTGTGGGAGAAAGAAGCATATTAAGGCTATGATGGACCTCAGGCTTATATTAGTGCTAGCCTAATGATGTCACACCAGGGTGCAGAAATAGTATCTAAACACTGGAATAGATGCTCAGAAGATAGTAACAGGTGCTGCTGGTATTAAAAATCATTGAATAATTACAAAAACAGAGTGACAGAAGGCTATCAGGAGGCAAAAGATGATCCCCTTTTCTGACCATTTTATTGTGATTCATTCTATGGTTTTCTAATCTACTTCTCACAGTGAGGGTGCCAGAGTACTGGAACAGACTGCCCAGAAAGGTTGTGGAGTCTTCTTCTCTGGAGATACTCAAAACCCATCTGGATGCACTTCTGTATGACTTGGTCTAGGCAGTCCTGCTGTGTCAGGAGGGTTGGACTAGATGATCTTTCGAGGTCCCTTCCAACTCCTAGCATTGTGTGATTCCCTTGATTTCTTTTGAGAGTGTGTCCATCTCTGAATATGTACAGGGCACTGAAGAAGTTTTCTCATAACTTTCTGGACCTTCCAGGAAGAAGACAGAAGTGATGGACCATCTCTGTTCCCAAACAGACAAAAGGTAGTGTTATCTTCTTTCATTGATCCTCCTTTTGACCGTTTGCCACCCTATGCAGGCCTGCTAGACAGCACTAGCTCAAAGGAGGGACTCAGTGGAAGAGAAGGGGATGGTATGTTTTGTTTCTTTTTAAGAAGGTTACAGTTCAGTTCTTGTATGCACACTCACCTTTTTCCACTTAACTGGATGGTAGTCCTTTATGATTTCACATCCAGGAACATTTCATCTATCTACAAAATCATCTTTCTCTTGATGTTATTTGGACCCATTGTTTTTTTTTCAAGATGTCTGTCACAAAACTAATTGGCCTCTGCCCACTAAATTCATCTGAGAACTACACCAATCCTTTCTGTAGATGCCCAGAGGGTTTGTACTTTTCTGCACTGTGTATATTGCTGCCAATTATTTTATTGTTCCCTATGTTTCATAGAACATTTGGTAAGATCATAAGCAGTGGCTTATTGCCTCAAAAATTTGAAAACACTGTCATCAGTGGAGTTTTGGACTGCATTAGCTTAGTTTGAGAGTCATGAGTTTCTACTGCCAACAATCAGTTACTGTCTTAAGGATGTCCACTTAAGAGCATCCTGAAGGTACATCAAAATCAAATCCCCCAAACTGCCAATATCAAGTAATAATTTCATAGCTGACTTTTTGATATATTTGTGTAAGAATGGTTGCTCCATCCACACACTGTACGGTGCATGCTTCAATCACTTGCCTGAATTGGCTGAGCTTTTGAATGAGCTGTGTATATTTCTACTCCAAAGATCTTCTATACACACAAATTCAACTAGTGTCTTTGGCAGCTCCAGTGAAGGCTGGAATATGAGCCTGAACTGAAAAACTTGCATATACAAGGGAAAATCCAGTCCTCCTTTTGCAAACACAGAAGTAAATCAGGAGTGTACCTTTCACAGCCAGCGGTGCTACACCGCACAGGCAGTGTTACTGAGCAGGGAATCTGAGCCAGGAATATTGACAGGCTGATACCTACTCTGAAATCCTATCAGAAGTCTCACCTCCAAGTTTATCAACCTACAAATACAGATGCTTAAAAAAGAAAAAAGCCCTGTGTGTTTGTGAAATCTGGCCTTTATTTTATATCACTCTCATGACAAAAAGTGTTGAAAAATATCTTAAACCACTACTTGGGGATTTCTTCCAAGCACTATGCCAGCTGCTCTCAGCCTCTGTTGTGAAATGATGGGCTGCTGGCATAGCCAAAGTACTTTACACTCCAGCAACTACTGGATGCATAGAAGCCCTTTGGGAGTCATTACCAACTGGTGTAATTTAGGGCAGCCCTGAGGCAACTTTAAGTCATGGTCTCAAGGAACTGAAAGCTATAAAGGTGGCATAACACCTCTCCTCTAGGTCTATAATCTGCAATAACATTTACAATACAGACTGCATCATATTATTTCCATGTTTAATTAGAGTAAAGAATATCAAACATTCTACTTCAACGCTGCCCCATGTGCTCTTACCAGCTCTGTATGTGATTTAATGGGTGATCAATCATTCACATATCAGTGGTGATGCAAACCTGATGTTCATTTTCTCTTTTTGGTTTCATGCATGGATCTCATGTAACAGGAAAAGAAATATCTACCAGGAATGTGTTAGTTTTGCATTGCTGTTAAATCTCAGCAAGCTCTCCTAGAATCCAAGAAATAAGGCAGCATCAGTTTACAGAAGAACTTTTCAGTGGCATCATTCCAAGTCTGTGCTATTGGCCAGCATGGCTTATACTTCACGTTCATGGCCAAATATGTGATGCTTGACATTTCAAGTCAGCTGCTGTTTTTTCTTAAGGGAGTAGATAGTAGATATTGTTGACACAGCTGTGAAAGGATACTTCCTCCTTTCTAAAGAATTACCACTAAACTAAATTAACCAAAAAGACATCCTCTTCATTGCTTAAAAAACATTCTAAAATGAAAAGGTTGAAGATGTTGGGTTATTTCTGCCCTATCACCATTTTTTTTTCAATCTCTTCTTACCACCTCTCTGGTCCAGTGTTGCTGTTCAGTTATATTTCAAATGGGTACTATCCTGCCATTTGTCTCGAGATACAACTTCTGTTGAAATCAACAGGAAAATTGCTTTTCTGATATCTGAAAGATTAGACCTCCTAAAAGAAAAATGTGGTATTTATTCCATTATTTTAGGCAACTGAACTGAGTCCAGCTGATATCAGGAAGAGGTGGTGGCTGAGAACAGTCAGGGTCTATGGTCTCTCATGCCCGGGGAAGGAGAGCTGCAGCGTGCATAGGGTGGTAGGTACCTTGCAAAGATATTCTGGGGACCCCAGGTGTTGGCATAGCGTGTGAGTGTCTATGTGCTCAGGAGATGAGGAAAAAGCTGGTGTGTCTCAGATAAGCCAGGCATGGAGGACACATGGGTACCATTCCTACCTCTGTGCTGCTCTGCAAGCGCTTCTGTGGAGCTTGGAAGGACAGCTTCTAAGTGCTCCTTTCCAGAAGCTGTGGCAGAAAAGCAACCGGAAACCTGCCAGGGAAAAGGGAGTAATTGTTTTGCCAGTGCTAATAACACAACTTTGTTGTAATCATAGTAATAAAACAAAACCTGTGATGACTTTACTGAGGTGCTTTTAACCTTAACAAGAGCTCCATTAATTTTTCATATTAACAATAAAGCAAATAAATACATATCTCAAAACTAGTAAAACATAAAAAGACATCAAAACCAAACTGAAATAATTTAATCTTATTTGCAGAGAACGCCACTAAAATAATGTAAATCTTTTGTAAATGAATTTCATGCATAACTGGAAACAATTAGCATGTGTATATACCAACCTCTGTGTTTATAATTTTGTCACATATAATAAACTCTGAGGGTTTTATTCACTTACAGTCTGAAAATGCACAGTATTTGAACTGGTGGGATGAAGTGAAGCTGGTAGAAGAAGAGTTGTCACTTGAGCATCCTAGGTCATAAGGGAAGATCTCCCTCTCATGGCAGGTACAAGTGGAGAGAGATCAGCCAAACAGTCACAGTTCCACATACCTAGGACACATATCTGGGCACACCTGAAACAATGGGCAGTGCATATCTTAGTACAATGCACAAATAATGCTTGGAGACATCTACAGCAGTTGAATTCATACCTTAATCCCACGACAGCAAGGAATTTTCTGAAATCCAGAGAGGGAATAAGGACCCTTTTTAATCAGTGTTATTGCTGGTGGAATAGTAGACAGTTTCCACAATAAAAACCAATGATCTTTAGTTTTACTTTGTGAGGGACAGTGGAGGAGCAATCATTGCATAGAAGTATCACTAAATGAACACATATGTTTACTCGGCCAATTTTCAAGACCATGCAAGCAGGTATCTAATATGTGTTTGTATGATTTGTGGGAAGTTGATAAGAAGTGGTAATAATCAGGTTAAATTGTACATTAGATTCTCAAGGAAATAAAATAAAAACACCCCAAGTTAATACTTGTTATATACTTTCTGGAACAAAGACAAACAGAAGTCTGACATTCTGTTACTCACATATCAGTCCCAACGGGAACACAACTCCAAAAGAGAATGAAACTTTAACAAAATCATAGAATCATGGAATGCTTTGGGTCAGAAGGGATTTTTAAGATCATCTAGTCCAACACCTGTGCAGTGAGCAGGGACATCTTCAGCTAGATCAGGTTGCACAGAGTCCCAAACAACCTGACCTTGAGTGTTTCCAGGGATGGGGCATCTACCACCGGTTTGGGCAATCTGTTCCAGTGTTTCATTATTCTCATTGTAACAATATTTCTTCCTTATTTCTTCTTCCTAAATCTACCTCTTTTTTTTCAAGTTTAAAATTGTTATCCCTTGTTCTATCACAACAGGCCCAGCTAAAAAGATTGTCCTCGTCCTTCTTATAGGTCATCTTTAAGTATTGGAAGGCTGCAATGTGGTCTCACCAGAGCCTTCTTTTCTCCAGGCTGAACATCCCAAGCAATCTCAGCCTGCCCTCATAGCATAACTGTTCCACCCCTCTGATCATTTTTGTGGCCTTCCTCTGGACCTGCTTCAACAGTTTCATGTCTTGTACTGAGGGCTCCAGAGCCAGCCACAGTACTCCAGGTGAGGTCTCACCAGTGCAGAGCAGAGGGGCAGAATCACCTCCCTTGACCTTCTGCCCAACTTCTTTGGATGCAGCCCAGGATATGGTCAGCCTTCTGGGCTGCATGTGCACACTGTTGGCTGGTGTACCAGTACTCTCAGGTCTTTCTCCACAGGGCTGCTCTCAATCCTTTCATTGCCTATCTTGTATTGATATCAATGATCTCTCTGATCCAGGTACAGGACCTTGGACTTGGCCTTGTTGAACCTCAAGCTTGTCCAGGTCCCTCTGGGTGGCATCCCTTTCCTCCAGTATCAAAACTGCATCATTCATCTTGGTCATCTGGAAAGTTGCTGAGGTGCATTTGAACCCAGTATGCCACTGATGAAGATATTAAACAGCACTGGTCCAGCATATACCCCTGAGGGACACCACTTCTCACAAATCTCCATCTGGACATCACGGCCCTGACAACTACCATCTGGATATGACCAGCCAACCAATTTCTTACTTTCCAAACAGTCCATCCATCAAATCCATATCTCTCCAGTTTAGATGGAAAGATGTAGTGGGAAACAGTGTATAAAACATTTGATTAATTAGTTAATTAAAATAATTTATGTGGTGTTTAACAGTTAGGGTCTTAGAAGTTCATAAATGTATATCTGAATGCCATGATAACTGGCTGGGAAAAAGACTCTGTAGTCTGAATAGCTGGAAAAGTCAGAGGAGAAACCTATGCTAAGATCACATTCACCAAACCCTCTATCTGCTTTGCTGTATTCAGGTAGTCAGAGTAGATGAGTAACCACTCTAAGCATGTTCTGGGAAATTTAGCACATCTTTCTTGCAAAACAGGGAAGACTTTGCTAAAAAATATTGCAAAGCTTTTGGTGTCTTTAGAGCCTGGAAGAATGAAATGCTTCCTCGAACGTGACTTTTACTTCTTGCTCTTGTACCCTCTGTAAATGATAATGTTTATGAGCTAAGAGTGGGCATTTGGGAATAAAAGGGTAAACAAATAGAAATATTCAGTAAAATTTTTTAATTTACTTCTCAGATACAGTGGTAAAGTCTCATTTAAATTAAGCATTTTCTTCTTCTGCCTGCATCTGTGTTAAAGCTGCTAATTTATACAAGGCAATTTAGTGTTTAAGCATGGAGATAATAATCCATATTTTCTGAAACTAGCCAAAAGGGTAGGCTCCTGCTTAGAATTATTTACATTCTTCAACCTTTTAGGCTGAACTTTTTATCTGACCAAATTTATCGAACAGAATTTGTAGCCTAACTTGTTTTCATTTTACACATTTGGCATTAAGACTGCAGCAGAATTTTACAAGTATCTGGCATATTCTTGATAGCACATCTGGTGAGTGTGGACACTGTTTGTTAGAGTAGTTTTGCAAACTGCTAACATGCCAAAGCTTTGACAAAAGTACTTACGGTAGATGTCAATCTTTTTCTTTGCCAGTTTAAACATGCACTCTTCTGGGAATAGTTTTTTATCTGTTCTGGCACAAAACCCATAATGAACTATATCTTCAGGCTTTGCAAATGAATGCCAGTCCCTGTATTATGTATACTACATTAGGATCACTAAACAAGTATAAAAGAAGGAAGGATGATATTTATGTATGTTATCAGCAAAGATCTGTGAGAAACAGCAGGCAGTGTAACTAAATCTCTGGCAAATAAGGACTGTGTGAAAGACAGGGAGGACAGTGGTCATACAGCAAAGCAGCCAGAAGCATTACTCACAACTGATGGTGACACTGGATAGGTTTGTTCTCCTCCTGCTAAAGCTCTTCCCTTTCTAATGAACTCTTTTTGTCTTACAAAAGGATCAGAAGTATCATAGATAAGGAAAGACTATATGAAAAGGTTAGAGTGACTGAACTTGTGCAGCAAAGAGATACAGCAATGAAATAATCACAGTCTAATTTCTGACACTTGTAGAGTCTTGCATTATTCCACAATTTCTTCTTGTCTTCTCCGAAGAGAAGGGACTCTTGGTGCAAATGACAAATCCAGAAATGGGCCTTCCAAGAAGGATGAGACATCTTGCTCATCTGAATTTATGTTGTACTGGGGGATTATATACTGGATAGACTCAATATATATTCTCTTTCCTTCATTCCTTTTATTTGCACATAGATTGTCACTTGTGAATTACTCAAGCTATGTTTCAATAGTGATTACATGTTAATAATGAAGCAAGAATAAACAAAAAATCCAAAAAAAGCATAAATCTTACTTTTGTTCACTATGTTGCACAAATTACACATTATTTTGGTCTTTCACATGAACACATTGAGTATCTTTTAAATATGTACCAGCAGAACATTTCAGACCTGCTGAATACAGTTAAGTATTTATGCTTTTATTTTAAATGGAGATTACAAATTATTCCCTTTTTGTCATGCACAATATGCATATTATGGTGTGGATATTGTATTACCTATACACTGTAACTAAGTACTTTGGCACTTAAAAAAAAAAAAAAGCATTTTTTACCCAGTAAACCATAATAGAGCCTTTCAAGCTTGTTTGAGGCAGCTGTCATGAAATTAAAGTGTCATAGAAAAGTTGCTGTAAATAGAGCAATTTAATATGTACAAATGTGCATTTTCAGTAAGATATGATGGCTGTTTCAGACTCTTTTAAACAAACAAAAGTACTGGTCCTCATTATCTTCTAATGTTGAGGAAGTCTTCAGATTAGTCCTGTCAATAGCTACTGCCAGGTGAAGTTAGCAAACTACTTCCTTCACTTACTGGTGAGGGTGGTACCATGTATGTCCAACATGAGCTTTTATGGGTGTGTGAAAGCAACGCTGTAGTACTAAGAACCTCTGAGACAACCAGACGATTCAGCCAAAAATGTATTTTAAAATTATTTTTAGTGGTTTAAATGAAAACACATTTTTTTAAAAAGTGGTTTCAGTATGTTCCATCTTTTTACATTTATTCTATTGCATCAGTATTTTGTATGCCATTATGAATGTTGTCCTCTTGTTAATGAAATAATGACTCGAGCCGCAAAATTAAAACCAGTTGGTTTGTCAAACCCGAGCTTAAAAACTTACTCTGTAAGATGACTATGAAAAAATGTACAGAACCTTGAAAATCCATTATTGGCAATTAACTACTAAGGCTAAGGGTTCCCTTCAGTTGCTTCAAGCCAGGACCTTGATGCCATCTGCCAAGGCCTGTTGATGCCACCAAGCCTTCTACTGCCACTTCAGAAGAAAAGATGACTCCAGACCCTCTGTCATATTTTCCTGTCCCATGTGGGTGTTGCAGATACCCTGGATGTCACTGGACACTCCTGCTTCAGCCAGTGTAGCACTCCTTAGTGGTTTATATCTTAAATTCTTCATATGGTTTGTATGAGCATGTGAGTGTGTGTTTGTATATATTACACAAATGTGTATGATTCCTTATAAATGTTCCTAAATGTATGTGTGTTTACTTCCCTATCTATTAGATAGTGGAATAGTTTAAAATTACTAGATGAATTAAAACATTTTCCCCCCAACATTATTTCCTTACAGATTTTATTTTATTTTTAGCAAGAGGACTGCAGCACCCAAAGCTTACAGTATTGTCTTTTCCTTTCAATAATCATTAGAAGTTCTAAATAAAGAATCAAGTGCTGGAGCCAAAGCACACAGAAAGTCAATAGAAGTCTTTTCATTGACTTTGATGGGCTTTGGATCGGAGACCAAATTCTAACTGTTGCTAGACATATTTACAACCACAACATTTGTGTGGTACTCTCTGTGGGCACAATGGTGGAATTTACTTGGGAAAACAAATTGAAACATATTCTTAGATGCTGTGACCAGTATTACTACACGCTCAAAAAACTAGGTCTTGTGAAACTCAGTTACAAAATAATCAATTGATTCAGCTGTGCATGTAAAAAGATGTATAGCTAGATAATGTCTCTCCAGGCCAGAAAACAACCCATGCTGATGCTTCTGAAACCACTGACAAAGATGAAGAGATGTTGTTAGTGTCAGTGTATTCATATATCAAAATTAGAAGCAGTATTATTTTAAGCATGTTCTTACAAATCATAGCTGCTGCAAAACTTCTATACAGAGTGAATTGGTGTTTGTTATTTCCAACACATTAATCAACAGCAGTTACACTGGACCTAGAGTATTCTAGTATTGATATGTCTTATTTCAATTTTAGAAGCTACTGTGAACTTAATAATTTGCCATTTGTAATGTAATGTGTCTAAGTAATAGGCAGAGTGTTTCCAGCTAAACTCTATCTGATGCCTGTGCTTTGTAAGCAAGCTGGGGAAGTCTTTCTTCATTCCTTCCATCAGCTATGTTATACAGTAACAGACATTGCACATTACAGTGACATTTCATTATGTTGCACAGCATCATATATTCTTAGCTCACAAGGGAAAAAATGACCAGTGGAAATTGAAGCTAGCCTGTGGACTTAGCCAATAATTCACTGGATCTCAGCCAAGCTTCTCAGCCAGATACATACAAGTACATAACCTTGAATTTAAGTGATTTTTAGCAGATTGACATCCAATTAAAAATACATTTTGATCTTTTTGCAAGAGTGTAGCAAAACATTACTTATAGAGTATCCATTAAAAAAAAGAGACTAATTTCAAATGGCTTCCTTTGCAACCTTTGAAGACATTACCAGCTCTCCAAGCATGTTGACTATCTGGAGAATGAATCGTTATATCCTTGTCAAATTTTAAATATCATGCTGTTAAAAATATTAGTCACAAATGCTGTTTGACAACAGTGTCACAGCAAAGTTCTCTTGTTTATGTGAACATGAATAACCAGATATGTAAACCCATGTCTCAGTGTATGTAATCCAGGGGTAAAGACTAGGCACTAAAAGTTTCCTCAGAGCACTAGAAATACCCTGCCAATAAATATAGTGTACCTGCCATTTAAGCCAGCTGAGTACTGTTTTTCCTCTCCCTCCCTCCAGTTTTTCAATTCCCCAAGGGGCAATCCTTTGGTGAACAACCCATTTAAGTCAAACAGCTATCATGTAAAAGTGAAGATGAACAACAAAGCACATCCAAGGAAAGCAAGTTCATATNGGCAGAACACGGGACCCTAAAGAATTAGAGCCAAAGAAATTCTAAAAAGGCCCTTTTTTAGCTTAAAAAAAATAAGATTAGAAACTGGCTTGTATGAGCCCAACTGTGATTAAAAAAGTAAATCTTTTATAGTTAAGACAGATTTTTTTTTTCTTTTTGTTCTTTGACTTTTCCTCGCAGAGAAAGGGGCTATCTTCACTTAATCAGAGCAAAGAAAGAGTGACTGAGGCAGAAGCAGCATCATGTAGGTGAAGGTCAGGCCAATTTTCACCCATGTGATGCTGCTTTATCACTCATGGAACAAAGATTAAGGCCTTTCTTTTCTTTTTCCTTTTGTGTTTTCCCCCATTACTTTAACAGATCTGAACAAATCCCAGGCAGTTCATCCAAAAGTTCCTTTTAGCTACATTTAGTTCAGATCCTTTAAATTCCACATAAGACTTCATGTTATATCAACATGATGTGGATATAAACCCCACATGTTAAGGGTGAAAAATATTATAGGAAAACACAAAAATCATTGCAGAACATGATGACAGCAAAAGCTTTTTCAATTGCCAGGAGCTAGGCACAACCAGGAATCAGAATTATCTGTACTACTATTCCCTTATTTTTAAAGGAATATGCTTTCCTGCTACACCAAAATAATGCATGAATATTAATGTTTAGTTAAGATGAAGTTAACACAATGAACCTCTAGTTGAGCTCTAAGATTCTGAAAAAAAGACAGATACTAGAAAAAACACTTCAGTCCTGCTTGTAACTGGAAAAATGTTGTACCACAAAAAAATAACTTACATTGCATATGTTTACACATGTGGTTGGTAGCCAACTTAATCAAACAGATTATTCCAGAATTCCATCAACTGCAGGAATAGGACAGGGTGTAGTTTTCACACAAGGTTCTCAGAGGACTGTTTGTAAGGGCAGTTGTTGGATTTGGCTGTGCTTTTCAGTCCTTTGGCTTTATTCACATAGGCATAGCTTGCTATTTATCTCTGTTTCAAACAGGTTTAAGGAATGCCCACTGATAAGTGCATTTACTTGATTTGTCAATCTCCTGGTATTTTAAAACAATTAGTACAGTATGATGAAATCAAATAATAGCAATCAGTTCTGTAATCATAATGACAAGAAGGTGCATTTATGTGGCAGGTCCCAGCTACCCATAACATTTACAGTTTAAATACACTGACTCCACAACATTTAACAAATTGAAAAATAGAGCAGTTAAGCATTTAATAAGTGAGACAGGTATCTTAATATCCTTCCTAGCACTATGTCATTGGTGTTAGAATCACTGCAGTGGTCAGTATCTGGATTTCCAGAGTTCAGATTCCCTGTTTCTCCCACATTAGTGTAAATGCTGCTATTCCTCTAACACAGTTTCAGAAAAGTAATGCACTCTTACTGAAGGTAATAGGAGGTTAATGAATGTTGTCATCTGTACATTTCTTAAGAACATTTTATTCATATTGTTCACAGCTGAAAACTTCTTCCTATGCATGGTCAAGATTTCTGATGCAGTCCAAAACATTCTTATTACCTTATAAAAACAGATGATGTCAGAACTTTTTCAGACCAGAGTTTTAGACAGAAAATACAAGTCCAGGAAATCTGTTTCATGCACTCTGATAAACAATTTGGTTAACAAAATCTGAAGAATCTCTCCTGTGCTAACCTAAATCCCACATCCTTTCTTTAGAAGAGAGATTTTTTTTTTTTCCTCTAGCTGATTTTGTAGGCTATAATTATTTTGCTTTCATCAGGTGACAATTTATCACTCTTGATGAGAATCCTTGGTTAGATATTTGTAAGAAAGATTAAATATCTTTCAAACTAGGTAAATCTAGGTGGAAAATTCTGGACATCTCTTTAAAAGCTCTGCTTTTCAAGCAGTGGGGTTTGTCTTAATGCAAGTGAAGGGCTGAGGGCAGTGGCTACAGCCAACAAGACATGACAAACTCTAGGAGTAAGGCTTAGCTGCTCTAAAGATGTTTCTGCCCTCAATCCACCCGTTCACTCTGTGCTTTTCATTCTCTATTGGAGGAATATGAATTTGAGTAAATGCCATGTGACAGTGTGGCTGCTGTGGAATTTATTCATGTTTCTTGAGTAGGAGATCAATTAGTAATTACTTAAGGGCAGTCCTTATAGGCCATCTAGGTTGGCCCTTAATTAAGCAACAAGACATGACAGGCAATGTATTTCTGGGCAATTTAGCACATCTCTTAGGGAGTTTTTAAGGCATGAGGCCGAAGGTCAAGTGACTTTAACCACCTGAGAAGTGCAAAAATCCCTTAGAAATGTCTAGAATGACTTATTGCTGTTATTAAATGGAATTTGTGAATAAAAATAAGAAAGACTGTCAGCTCCAGGCATGAATAGGGCATTATTAACATGGATATGACATTGTTGACAGCTAATCTAAAGTTCCATGTGTGTCCTGAGCTCTAGAGCTCTTTCTTTATGCTATATATTAATAGAAGGAATATATATTATGTTCTTCATATAGTTTTACCAGGGCTGTTGCATATTCTTTTCGGGGGGTGGTGGTGGTGTGAAATACAGAAATTAAACCTTGTTCAATTAAACCTAATATCCTATTTTTGGATTATAACATAAAGGTCTCCTGAAAGAACAAAATATCCTCCCTAGGATGTAAAACCCCTATTAATGAAACACTCCCTCACCATCCTGAGATCTGCTCTGAATTTGTCTCCTCCCTGGCTCAGCTGCTTCCCTTGTCCCCCGCTGCTGTGCTCAATGTGCCTGATTGTCTGTACGTGTCAGTGCCTCCACGTTGAAGAAGGGCACCAACAACATTCACATGTAGAGATGAATAAACAGAACTAATTCCAGCACCTTCATCTTACTTACATTTTTCTTTTTCTTTTTTTCTTTCTTTTTCTTTTCCTATTTCTTTTTCTTTTTTTTCTTTTCTTTTTTCTTTTTCTTTCTTTTTTCTTTTTTCTTTTTTCTTTCTTTTTCTTTCTCTTCTTTTTTTCTTTCTCTTTTTCCTTTTTTCTTTTCCTTTTCCTTTTCCTTTTCCTTTTTTTTTCCTTTTTCTTCTTTTTCTATTTTCCTCCCAACATGATTGTCAGCTTTTTAAAGTGCATATGTGTTTTCTAAATAACTTGCATTAAACATAGACAGTAACTTTCCCAAAAGCAGTGCCTGTCTCCTTAAGTTTGGAACCTCAGAAAATGGATAAGCAGCTGAACATCTGTTGTAAATATTATCTTTCTCCAGACTGACTGTGCATAAATACAAATATTTTTGGTTTTCTTGTTTCTATTGGCTTAATTAATTCTTGTGTTTCTTGATGAGCTTGCTATTCCTTCCACTAATACATGTTCTACCCTTTGTCAGTTCTGTTTTTTGAACTATGGTAACACCCAATTCCAAAGACCAAAGTCTTCTCTTGAGGAAAAAGTGGCTGGGTCATATCCTAACATTACTCTGGCCATCATAGCTCCATCATTTCTATGGGAATTGCTGGAAGGCTGCATGTTTAATCTTTCATTGCCAGGAGGTTTCCAACTGCCCAAGGGTTTTCCTGTTGTTGTTCTTCTGTCCTGAAATGCGGTGCATAGTGATGTTAAGGAGGCATTCTCTTTCCTAAGTGTATGGCAATCTATGCAGGTGTGCTGTGTGTGAGCACTGTGCTGGGAAAAGCAAGTTCACTGTCCTGTGGGATGGTGGTGCTGCCTTAAACCTGATGACTCAAGAAAGTGCTGGATTGCACTGACAGGCAGTTCTGACACTCACAGTGAATCTGTATTTTCCAGGAGGCATAATAGCTATTTAGCATGTGGTGTCCAGTTCTTCTGCACTTACACAACTATGTTTGACACATTATGAAAGTAATGGATTTACTGCGCATAGCTCAAATATTTTAAGGATATGTGAACACATATTTGTGTCTGGGAAATCCTGGGCAGAAATATGGAAGTACTGGTGTGGATTATTTGTTTAGGCTCACAGGGACTAAGGAGCTCTCCATGGATGCAGACAATCTGGGGGAATTGTTGTGGGATTACAATACAGAAATAAGTATATTCACAGAATCAATTATAACAACAAGGAAGTGTATTGGTCTTGGTGCAAGGAAAGGCAAAACAGTCACAAGAAATAAGCCAACATTAAGAGACATTTTGAAAATCATCCATAAATCTGGATTAAATCAGCTTTTATAGTTGAGTGAGTGCATCAGTGCTTGAAAAGTTCTACATACTGTATTTTAAACCAAGTTACCTGAAATCTAAAAGTAGTTTGTACTTGCTTGATTCTAATGAAGCAAAAGAAAGAGAATTAGTGACTCAGATCTGTGGTGTGAATCAAGTTGAAGGTGATATTGAGCCACAAGGGGTGACTAATGTGATCCACAATTCAAGATTTCCTGGGGAAAAAGTAAAACATTAGCCCTTATGGTAGCAAAACCTCCCACAGAAGTTTGTACATAGAACAACTCTTATCATCCCACATGTTCCAAGACATGTAGGAACTGCTGCCGTTTATCTGGATTCCACATTATCTGGCAGTTCAAAAACATGAAAAACATAGACAGAAAGAGGGGTGAAGAGAAGAACATATGCTTCAGAGCTTCTCACGTTTTACTGTGCATTGCCTCCCTGCTGTGTGATTCCTGTGTTTTAGCTTCAGTACTGCTATAGCTGCTACCTATCTTGATGTAAAGCTTCAGAGGTTTAGCTAATCTTGTATCTGAACATGTTTCTGCCCATATTTGATCAACTTCACCTGACTCTGAGATGTATAGAAGACCTCAACAGGCACAATGGCAGCTAAATCAAACAGAAATATAAAAACAAGCTTTTATATCCAAATATTTTCACTTATGTCTATATATTCTCTTTTGCGGGGCCCACAGCTACTGCTGAGCTCTTGCCCTGCAATCTCAGCTGTTGACTCCTCTCCTTATCTTTTTAGGCACAAGGTGCATGCAGTACCTAAGCTCAGGTGTGACAGCTAGGGGCAGCCAATGTGGGCAAAGTGAGATGACTTTCTGCTGTTTTTCACAACAGAAAGGAATATTAACATAATACAGCTGTTCTTTTTAGAGGGCATTATTCATATGTGCTTACTGAAAAAAAAAAAGGACTTAATGAGTTTTTGAAGGATTTTAGACCATGATGCTTACAGTTAAACTCAGCTGTTGTTTTTAATATGAAATCTAATATAGATTCTCCCCCTTCACCTGTACAATCCTCCATTTAAAAAAAAAGTAAATTATAGAATTATGATGGACAGAACTATTGAAAAAGAAAAGAAAGGGAAACTAGAGAAATCTGTTCCAGTGAAGAAAGATTTTATGGTCCTGGGTTGAAAGAGAAATAAATAAAGAAATGCTATGGAAAACAAAATTGCAAAATATAATGTAACAAAAGCTGTGAGAAGAAGGGAATTAGCAATGAAGACCAAGTTAAAACCACTTTGTAATTCTGAGAAATGAAAATATAATGATTACTTTGTTTATAAAATGAAGCCTTCTTTCAATTATTTGGCCTTGCAAAATTAGACTTTATGTTATCAATGAAGATATTTAGCATAAGTACTGCTATGTATTTCCATATTGACACATCTCCTATATCCAGAAATTTCCAGTTTCAATGCATCCAGAATGGAATCTAAATAAAAGAGGTTTAGCACTCTTTATCAATCCTGGGTTTTGTTAGTTTCCTTAAGAAAGGCTGATTCTACTTTGTTTCTTAGAAGAAAAACAGAACTACTTGCAATCTTGGAGGGAGGAATAGGTAAAATATGATCTAAATATCAATACCCTATAGATTAAAGGACACAAACCCTTGTTTGTTGGCAGCTCAGTGCAAAGGCTTAATAAAACATTCACACACACAGAGACACACACACACTCTCATATTTATTTCATATATATTACCCTAGGTAGTGTATTGGCATACTTATCAGAGCATAGAAATTTTTCTGTGAAAGTCCTTCTGCTAAAGCAGCATTGGGTGTGCTGGTGACTGTACAGGGTGCTGCAGTATTTTCATTCCCCTGCAATGGACAGTTTGCTGGGTAGTGGATATACTTGCAGGAAGGCAAGTATAAGTGACAGGAACATGCATGTGAACACTGGCATGAAGGGTGGGGAGAAGGTAAAATTGAAATTAAAGGCCACTCATTATCCTTATTTCCTTATTCATTACTTATTTAACAGATTTTATGGCCACATGGCAAGGTTTGTTTCCTTGCACTGAATTAAGGTGCTAGAGAAAAATCTGTTCATTATTGTGGGAAGAAAGAAAAAATCCCCAACAATCAAAGATGACTGTTGCCATGATATATTGCTAAATGATGTGAAAGACATAACTCTTTGAACTTGTATTTAGCTACAGTTTACACAGCTTTTAAAGACTTCCTTTTTTTAATAAAACAACTCATGCTCCTCTGACTTCAACGTGCACCAATTATTTGTACTAAGTCTATTTCTCCTTTGAAACAAGAGCTACCTTCAGAAAAGATTTCCTGTCTCTAAAGATAGCTTTATAAAAACCAATAAAAATTCCCTGAAATTAATTGTTTGATACTTCTTTTCCTCATATCTTGCAAAGAGCAGTAATATCCATATGTGCTTTATCACATTTTCAAACCCATATTTCAACAAGTGATGTAGTTTTGTATAGCAACAGCTATGTATTTTAATGAAGCAATTGTTATTAACAAAGAAAGGGTCTACATTTTTCAGGGAGTATTTGGGCATCTTAGCTTTTATTTCATTTAGAATTTCTGCAGACTTTGAGGTTAACATTTGCTTTTGAGGTGTGTAATTGGGACTCAACATGCTCCATACTGTACTCTTTTATCAGTGCTGTTGAATAAATTAATTAGAACTGGGAAACTGGTAACTGTTAGGCAAACTCTTGAACTAACAGGCTAACTGCCTATTTTTTGCTCTCTCCTTGTGGGTACTTACAGCCATTTTCCTTAGGATTCCTGAACTGACATGATACAATCAGGGTCACAATTAAATGGATAAGCAAGTGATTTTTTTGTTTCTTTTTTTTTAGTTTTTTTAGGAATTAAAAACACATATTAAAGCCAGGAAACCAGTGGATTAAATTAATAATAAAAAACCCAAAGCAAAAAACCCCAAACAAACAAAAAGTGTCTGATGAGATGTTCACATCACAGGGAATAATACCACATTATTTTTTCTGCCTGTGGTGTAATAATTCACCTCTTTAAAAGCCCTTGGCAGGCATAATGGCAGCAGCTGAGGTCACTGAGACCCTCACACCAGAAAAAATTGTGACCCTCTGCACAGCATTCAAGGTGTATTTTATAATTCTTGATCTACTTGTTTTTTTATGTGAGGCACAGTACATATTTTTGGGGAAATTTCACATATTATGGCAATCTAGACATCTCTGAGCCTTCTACTGGCACACTTTAAAGTACTAGGACAACCCCTTTTTGGATAATAGATTTTCCTCTGAGTAAGTCTTTCATTACTTAAGAGAAGAAAGTAATGCAATCCAGACACAGTAGCTGACAATTGTTTTCAGTCAGGCTTCCTAGCTGCTGTTTTCATTTTGGGAAGGTTTCTTAGGTTGTCTTTTTGTACTCAGTTCTTCTGATGTACCTCATCTCAGGATTGTCTACCATCTAGTTTGGACTGTTCCTTTAATAGTAGGCTCTGAGGAAACATCTTCTGGCTTTATCTCACTTACTTAACTTCTGTTTAAGACTATTGTGCATCATAAGTTATCCCACAAAATCTACATTCTTTGTCTGCAAAACATGTGCTTTTACTCCTGCATCAAAATCAATCACAGACCTGGGGCCCATGAGAGATATGTCTTTTCAGAATACTCCAAAAATGATGGGGGGACACTGCAGATGAAGATCACCTTGTCCATCTGTTTTACACAGATGTTATCACAAGGGATGGAAGCCCAGTGCAAAAGAAACACAGTGGTGAACTTGGCAAGAAGTGTCCCTAGGAGATTCTTCAGGAAGCAACATTTCAAAAGTGCTGTTTCCTGGAGTAAAGTTGCAAAAACATATTAATCAGGGGATGGCCATCTCTGAGGTGGGTTTATCAAGCATGAAAAAGAAACCACAGCTCACCTGGTTTGATTTTTTTTGTCCTGTGGTAGCTCACCTAATCTAATTGAGATAGTCTTTTCATCATCATAAAGAGCTATTTCAGGTCAAGAAGCAGAGAGACCTTATACCCTTATCCATTGAAAGAATTTTATACTTAAAAACTGGATCATGCCAGTTAAGGTAGTTATTTTATTGATTAAACAATACAGAAATGGTGAATTCAGTATTTAGGTGGAAGGGAAAAAACTGTACACAAAATATATGAATCAAATTAAATCTCAGACATTCTTCCAGGATGCTGTATGCTGCTTGGCATCTTATAGCACCCCTGAAGGAGTGCGTTTGGCAGCAAGATTGGCATTTTTTACAGCTGGAGGAAGGGCTACTTTTGTGGCTTTCAACAAAGAACAGAATGTCTCCTAGTTAACTTCCACAGCCCACTAATCAGTGATGTGCCTATGCAAAACTTTATGGAAGACATACTTGCACAGAGGAATAGATTCAAATCAGTGTACTCTACTTGCCCTCTTCTGCATATCAACATAGTATATCTGAATATATATTTTCACTCTTGTTCTTGCCAGTTGGTGAACATATACTCACCACACTCACAGTCTTCAGTAAGGAAGAATGCTTCACCCAACTCTTGGTCATTACAAGGATTTCTTTCCACAGACAAAATTATCCAAGAATATCCTCATCACTTTCAGGAAACTGTTTTACAGAAATTGTGCTTGGCATATGGTTCTACTCTACCCAAGTTTATGGCTTATCATTTTTTTTGTATTCTGGAAACATTTCTAAATCAGTTTACACAGTGTTAAGTGCATTATTCTGTATAGGAGTTTATGTAATGTTTGTTCTGTAGTATAAGAAGTTAACACCTTTGTTATAATATCATCATGCATTTTATTAGACTAAATGATCTACTGGAGTCTAGTGGCTGCAGCGTATAGGGATAGCCCCTTACCACATAAAATATGGTGACTGTTATGGTTAAATCTGCAAGGAGTTTCCATTTTAAAAAAGGGTTTTTTTTTTAAATGGCTGTAACTTTCTAAAATGTACCTCATTTTTTGTTGTAGGTCTGGCCTGCTCATATTTTTGAAAGTTTGAACAAACATAGCACAGTTGTTAATAGACAAAATATAAGTAAAAATAGGCTTTCTGAATCTTTAAAAAATGCAGCTTTTGGTGAAAACAGAAATTCAGTTGACATGACTCTGATAGGAAAGCTATGTTTGGAAAGGAAATAGTCTTCAGCAAAGGGTGTGAACAGCCTCATTCCAAAGGAGATGGTTTTGATTTGTCTGAGGTTTTAAAAAAAATGCTCAGGACCTGATCTGAAGCCCATTGACGTCAAAGGAAATATTCACAGTGACTTCAATGGGCTTGGGATCAAGTGTGAACTGAGCATGGGGAGCTGTTTGAGGCCTTTACATCACCACCAGCCATTTAACATTTGATTCTTAGAATGATTTTTGACTTGGCCTCTGGCTTTGGGACAGCAGATATAATTGCATCTCCCAAAGTAATTGCAAGTGTAAAGCAGTGACGAATTATTTTTTGTACCTAGATCAAAAGTTCCATCTCAAAATAAAGCCATGGTAACAAATTCTGCTGCAGACAGAATGAGACTTAGGTGCTGATTCAGATTGCTGTTGGTGCCCTGGCCAATTCCATATTTCCAGTTTTCATAGCAACTTCTGGTCTATCAGACACTTAACATTTCATATGAGCAAAATCTTTGACAAGACAAGGGCTACTGAACTGGACTTTAAGTTGCTGTATTTTACAGTTGCAGTTGTTTCTATGAGCTGAAGAGAGCTCATTCTCACAGGGGGACTGAAGGATATTACACTTTAGATGGCTATTTATGAATGTGTGGGATAAAAGAATGCTTCTTACTAAGAAAAAAAAAACAACAAGGACATGTAGACAGACATAAACACCCACTTTTACTGCCTATTAATGAGTACAACTGATGTTTTGCTTTGAATGCTTAATCCCCAGTATAAAGTTGTGTCAGTATAAATATCTGTCAATATAAATTAGTAAAATTGTAGATACACTCTGCTGGCCAAATGTGAGCAGAAAGGATTGTGGAAATATCTGTTAAAACATTTAATATCTAAATGTTTTTTACGTGGAGGGTGTAAAAGTGCTGGAATCTCCACCTGGGAGAAAGCTTTGTCTTCAAGTGCAGGAATTCCTGAAAAAGAAAGAACATGTTAGCCACAAAGATGATGAAGGGGCTGGAACATCTTCCTTCTGAGGAAAGGCTGAGGGAGCTGGGTCTTTTTAGCTTGGAGGAGAGGAGGCTAAGGGGTGACCTCATCTATGCTTTTAAGTATGTGAAGGGTGGGTGTCAGGAGGATGGAGTCAGGCTCTTCCCAGTGAAACCCAGTGACAAGACAAGGGGCAATTGTTTTAAGCTGAAACATAGGAGGTTCCATGTGAATACATGTAGGAATTTTTTCCCAGTGAGGGTGGCAGAACACTGGAACAGACTGCCCAGAGAGGCTGTGGAGTCTCCTTCTCTGGAGATATTCAAAACCCGTCTGGACGTGCTTCTGTGTGACCTGGTCTAGGGAATCCTGCTGTTGGCAGGGGGCTTGGACTAGATGATCTTTTGAGGTCCCTTCCAACTCCTAACATTCTATGATTCTGTGATTTGGTTTCTCCAGGACAATGTAGTGAAAGACAGTGTCAAAGGCTTTACTAAGGTCTGAATAGAAAACATTCACAGCCTTTCCCTCCTCCACCAAGCAGGTCACACTGTCATAAAAGGAGATCAGGTTAGTCAAGCATGATCTGCCTTTTGTAAACCCATGCTGGAGGAGACTGATCCCCGGGTTTTCTTGTATATGCCATGTGATGGCACTCAAAATGATCTACTCCATAACATTTCCTGGCATCCGTGTCAGACTGACAGGCCTGTAGTTCCCTGGATCATCCCGCTGGCCCTTCTTGCAAATGGGTAGCATGTTGTCTAGGCTCCAGTCATCTGCAACCTCCCTGGTTAACCAGGACTGCTGATAAAAAACTGAAAGTGTCTTGGAGAGATCTTCCACCAGCTCCCTCAGTACCCTCAGGTGCAGCCCCTTAGACTGGCATGTGTCTATGTGGAGCAGCAGGTTTCTATCTGTTTCCTCATGTATTATGGAGACTTCAGCCAACCACTTGTCTCTGTCGTCCAGCTCAGGGGGCTGAGTACCCTGAGGATAACTGGTCTGACTATTAAGGACTGAAGCAAAGAAGGCATTAAATACCTCAGCCTTTTCTTCATTCTTTGTGGCACTGTTTCATCCCACATCAAGTAAGGGATGGACATTCTTCTTGGTCCTCCTTTTGTTGCTAATGTATTTGTAAAAACATTTTTTGTTATCTTTTACTTCAGTAGCCAGATTAAGTTTACTTTATAGAAATGTAGAACCTTTTCAAAGGACCTTGGTCTTGCACTTTTTCCAGATCAAATATGCATAATTGAATGTTGTTTCTTGTATAGTAACAGTGAACAGCTTCTTATGAAATGAACACTTGCTGATAAAGAATGCTCAACAGCTGATTATTTTAAAAAATTATTATATTTTTCTATTTTCTTTATTTTAATCAGATCTTAACAACTGACCTGCTTTCTCTTGAGACCAACAATGACAGTGACTTACCATAAACTTTTGGCATGATTTTAAAATTTTCCTTTTAGACATTCTTTGGTAACAGTTTCCTCTAAGTGGATGCAATCTATGGATCTGTTAGATTGAGTACGAGAGTGACATTGTTTTTATGTTGCATATGTGGATAGTCTAAAGCAATATGTGTATTCACATTTTGCTGTACAGATAAGCAGATTTATGTCACAAGTTTTACTTGAACTGCATCATATAATGTACAGCTCTTCCCCATCCAATAACCAATTTAAAATGGAAAGTTAATACATTACATTAGGAATACCATATTGCCTATGGGATCATTTGTCAATGTTACCATAAAAGACTGATGATATGATAACTGAAGAGTGTTCATTACACTGGAAATTTTTACTATTATACAATAAATAATAGGGTCTTGGCATTTCTATGATAAATTCTACATTCAGTGGCCTATTACTTGGTCATAAAAAAAATCACCCTGGGCTAAATTAGATCTATTGGATGTACATTTAATCCAGTGAGTAATAAGGCCTTGAAAAACCCTTAAATGTGCATTAAACTAATCACCAGCATTATTTACACAGAGATAGAAGTATGTCCTTACTGTCAATATTTTAAAGCAAAGGTCTATGGGTCTGATGCTGATCTTATTTGCACAGGAGTAAATCATATCTGAAACTTCATTAGTGTCAGGGAAGCTACCCCAGAGAAAAATGATTGCTGATAACAAATATCAAGGAGAACAAAGTCAGACACTGGATATAGAATTATATACATATAACTATATATATATTATGGGCTCAAGTAATATGTAAGAATCTCTCAAGCATCACACACACTGCCAGGCTTTAAAAGACATGTCACTGAATAGATAGAGAAAATATTTTTAGGGAATGGCACTTGGCAATTTTTGTTTGTCCTTGGCCAGGTTGTATCCAGCCTCTGCATAGTTAAATAAGGATGTCAGCGCCACCTCTCCCTTGGCATACAGGAATTGGTCAGGAGCCCCAGGACTGCTTCTTCCCAGTGCCCTCTAGGTATGAACCCCAGCAAAGTGGATGAGGATGTGTGAGAAGGAGATGGACCCATAGAAATGCTGAGCAACATCAGTGCTGGTGGTGCACAGCATGTGCACTTTACTTACATGCTGTGGGGCACTGGAGGCATTGTGCCTCTCTAAGGTATAATCCATTTCAGAGTTCCCCTCAGAGTGGTATGAATCTACATCACCCTTTAATTAACACTGTGCCTAGAAGGCACAACTGAGTCTTTAGTATAGCCACAGGCTTTACATACACCTTAACTTTCAAATTGCAGATAAAAGTAGTTAATTTAAGTATAAACTGCTTCTTTAAGGAAGACATTGATTTACACATAGAAGAGAAAGTAGTTACATTTAACAGATGGCACAGCTCTTAAAGGGTTTTTAATAATAAGCACTGTTAGAAAAAAAAATAAAAAGGAAGTTCAAGTCAGTTCAGAGATGTGGTCAAACCCCCAACCTCTGAAATTCTATTATTCTATTCTATTCTATTCTATTCTATTCTATTCTATTCTTTTCTTTTCTTTTCTTTTCTATTCTATTCTATTCTATTTTCTATTCTATTCTATCTCTACCAGCTTTTACACTATACTTATCTTTGGAACATTAAAGTATCTTTTCAGGATACTACATTAAACAATGTAATTACATTTCATTGACAGTTGCATCAACTGTATTCCATGAAGTCAATCAGAGGCATGACTGCTCAACTGCCAAGCATCTTCCAAAATTCTCTATCAATCAGATTTATTTTTTAATGTAGACTTCATCAGATATTATTCTCATCACAGCATTGAAGGAGTGAACCTTAAGTAAATCTAATCCTTGTATGTCTTTACTCCTCCCTCCACCTCTGCTTGAATATCCTGCTTACAACTGTAACCAGGCACCAGAGTGTGACATTTTTTTGCTATGTCACTGCATATCATGTGCCTACACCCATGAGCCAAACAGTATGGTATTTCCATGAGTTTGAGGAGTGCCTGTTTGTTGCTGTTCATTTTGTTTGCCCAAGACATTGGTTCTTCTTTTCTTTCATCTAGTAGCTATTAACAAGTTTTGGTTTAAATGAGATTGTGGCCTGAAACACAAAATGTTCTTACTCTGCTATTTGATGTTTTTCATCTTTTAAAAAACATATCCAAAGATGAAAATGTCTTTTTTGGAGTCCACATCAAAAGAATGTTAGAAGTCATCAAAGAAAGTGGGGAGCAGAGCACATGCTATTCTAAGGATGGTTTCAACCTTCTACAAATTAGGGGCCAGATTCTGCTGTCACTGATATCTGTGGGAAAATTTCCACTCACTCCAGAAAGTGAACAATTACCTGAAACACTGACATAATATTAAAAAAACACATGGTATTAAAACATTAACAGTCATTGCTAAGGGAAATGTGCAGGACATCTTTAGTAGACATTAAAATATAAATGCAAACAACATAAGCCTAAAGGACAGGTGATTAGGGTTTGGGTTTTTTTTTCTGAGAGGAGAATAATGAATGAACCAAACTTCACAAACACCATTCTATTAGCTCTTTAACCTTTCTGAGCATCACTATGCATTTTACTTCTTTGCTTTTATCACAGGAAGGTTTCAGCTGTAATATTATTGCTACAGATATTCAAGTTACCTGGCATTTCTTACTTCCATTCATTTATGGAGTTTTAATAAATGCTAGCTGGTTTTGCTGTAGTTAATTGCTTGATTATTATAAACTACAGTATAGCAGAAAAGGTATTTCACTCAGAAAGAGTGAAGAGAGATGGGATTACTGACTCAGACCTTTTCTTTCAAATCATGATGTTGGCAAAACAAGCAAGCAGCCCAGTTTTCTCCCCATCCCTCAGTAGAGCCGGGCAATGAGCCTTGTGTCTCTCTCTCTGAAGTTAACACAAGTTAACTATCATTCCTCAATGTGCAAGAAGTCAGCTGTGAGCACAGCTTGAGTCACTATATATGTTCCAAGCTGTGACAGAGGTGGCAGTGATGCAGTTGGGCTGTTGTCCTCTTTCTCTGTACAAGTCTCTGTTCTTGATTTTTTTTTCACATCAGTAACAGATAAACCTGTAGGTTCAGAGCATAATTCCAGTCTACCTTCCACATTATTTACTTCATTCACTTTTCTAATGCAAAGAGTAATCTTGCTTTAAAGAAGTACCTTGGACCAGGTAATTATGAGCATTGGATGGTGAAATCAGGTTTTCCTTCCTATAACTTCCTACCCAGAAGGCTGGGCATCATACAAGTCCAAACACTCAGCAGCATACAGGAATAACTCCCCCTCTGCCTCTAGGAGACATCCTCTCTCAAAGATGTTTCAGAATCAGCACTTAGACTCTTCCTGCAAATACACATCACAATCTACAAGCACAGGTTGTCCCACCTTACCTGATGGGGAGCTCAAGGTGAACTTGTATCTAACAGAGTTGCAAATTAAAGCATAGCTGCTTCAGGGCAGCCCATCAACTTGAATCAGTCATTAATAGTTTAGAAACTGCAATCAAGCAAATAAAGACTAAATAATCATAAGAAAAAGGAACAGAAAGATGAGCTGTTGAAAGCCAGACTTTCTGAAGTCATTGCTTTGCCTCCTTTTCCATACTGTGCCCCAAAAGACTGAGTAAGATTGTGTATATTCAAAAGCATGAGGGTTGCATATTTGTTCAAACCTGAGTGGAAAAAAATGAAATCAAATTATTTCACTAATGCCAGTGACTAGGAAGACTCCACATATTTGCCAGCAGAAAGGTTTAACCCTCCATCCAAGAAAGAAATTATCTCTCATGGTATGCCTAATAATTTAGTCTTCTCAAGTTTTTGAATTATGCTACTGTATATAGCTGAAAATTGTTTGATAAGCATCACTAAATGGTTTGGCTTTAAACCAAGCCTGTCATCTACTGGAGTGTTATGCTATTCCAACTTTAATCTAGATAACTGGCACACATAAAATAAGGAAACACAAATGTGACACAGCTGCAGCTAGTCTGGCAGAGCTAAAATGCTTAACAGAGTTTTATGCCTGTAATATAAGACTGCTTACTAATGGGAGAATCCTATGTGCAAGAGTGACAATCGGATTGCCTTTGAAATAACTAGTTATAAAAATGTTGGAGATTTAGTATTTATGGTGCCTGCAGGTTACAATGAAATGCCTTTTGTGTTGTTACTTTAGCAGACATTAAAAATGTGGTATAACTACAGCCCAACTTCACAAGTTGCTGCCCAACATGTGTAGCAAGCTAGTTTTGTAGCAGACAATAGGTTAATGATCAACAATTTACATAAAGTCTTGACATAACTTAGTTGATTAATTGAAGTGTTTCATTGTTCCCATTCTGAATAATGTATCTGAATGTTCCAGGAAAACACAGTGTATGTGTTAAGCTTACTAAATGAGAGTCAGTGTGGTAAATTAAATAGTGTGTGATCCAAGTGCTTTGTCAATAGTGCATTGATTATAATGCCACATACTGTACTAAAAATCTAACAAATACAGAATGCCAGACGGATAACTACAGCATAAGTATGTGAAGTTCTGGCACTTGAGGCAATTATAAACAGCATTATTTGTGGTCTAGGAGTAAAGGATTTTCCCCTCAAGGAAAAAATATTCATTACCACTTACCCTACTTTTTAATGCAGGAAATAGGTGTTTGGAAAAGAAATATAGAGGTCTGCTACTTCAATTATGGACCACAGACTGGTATGGAGAAAAATCAGTTCTGGTAGTAGAAGAAACAGATGACTAGATGAAGAAATGTAAACAAGAAATTACTTCTTCAGCCAAGACATATTATATATGTGTGCCTGTTATGTACTAGGAGATACTATACACTTTGTTTCTCAGGAAGTACCTCTTCAAAAAGGTAATGTTTAGTTGTTTCTACACACTGCATGGAAAGCACTGAAGTACCTACCTAGTTTCACACGGCATGTCACTGGCATGCTAACTGACTGTGGAGGCTTTCTGAGACTAATGGTCCAACCTGGAGACTGATGTAACATTTACAGCTCACACTAGACTGCACAAAAGCTCAGACTGGGTAGACCTAATGATTCTGTGTGATTCTGTGGTGACACTGGCAGATGAGAAGGATTTTTCCCTGCACATGGAAATAAAAACTAGCAATTTACTCAAAATACTAATAGCTGGCATAGAGCTGTGAAGTACTCAAGGCAAAAAAAGGCAAAAGTATTAAGGGTGGCAGCCAGCAATGACAGCAGATTCCAGTGTTATAGGTCAGTTAGCTGACTTGTTATTGAAAAGATTGTAACTTTCCACAAAACTTCTCCCTGTGTTTTCAGTTAGTTGTTAGGCAGCATCACTAGATATATTAAAAGTTGGCATGTTTGTTTTTTTTGTTGGGACTTCAAGATAACCTTCATAAAAACTTGTATATTTTCAAACTACGTGAGGATTTTAGGGCTCAGTTGATAATCATCTGTGACTAATCTGATTTAGAAAAGGATGACATGCAATTAGGCTGATGATCAGCTTGCAGTTTGTAACTGTTAAGTCTATACAAAGATGGCATTCTCATTTTTATGACTTGATCACCCCCAAAAAAGTCTGAAATTCCCTGGCCCAATTATTCACAAGAGCTTGATCCAGAAAAGTAAGCATCTGAGAAAGTGTGAAATTGTAAACATTTGAGTAGTTCTACCAACTTCAACCTACTCATGTTGTGCTGGATCAGTCCCAGACTGGAGCAAGATATCTGAGAGAATGCAACTGCCAAGGATTCTGCATACACCCTTTCAGCTGAGCTGTGCAATGATTTCCTTAGCACCTGAGTGTAATGAGTTGAGCAGCTGTTTGGAAGCTTGAGTGCTAATGCAGAAGAGTGGTGTTTTCTCTTAATTAGAACTACGTAGTAAATGTATGTTGGATGTTTCTAAATATCAATAATTCTTCCTCTATAGTATGTATGTTTACCCACAAAAAAATGCATTGCCCATATCTAGAATGAGAATCAACACAAAGAGCTTGATGAATGTGACTCTTTACACACACAGGCATGAATGTAGTTTATGTTTAAACTAAGTACATGTTCTAAAACACAGACCCAAACCTGACTACTTGCAAGGATTGGTAACAGTACATGGCTAAAGTTTAGGCAAGCACATAACTGTGTAATAAAATCTCTTGAATGCATTGGGAAATTAATTTCCTTTTCACCCTTGGAAAAACTGATCCACATGGAAAGAACTAGAATCTTATACTGAGGTTTTTAACTCCTATTCCCTCAGCCTTGCATAGCCTCTCACACTTTCTACTGGGTCTACAGCTTTTTCATGTCTCTCCATGACTCTCTTCCTTTTGTCTGCCTCCTCAATGGCTCCAAAGTCCTAAAGAAATGTTCAGCTTTGAAGATTGCCCTAAAAAAAAGTGGTAATTTTCCAGACAAAGGCCAGGTGTTACTTCTGATTCATTCAGTATGCATCCCTATTATCCTGCAGGTCAGCTCCTGCCGTGCACACTCCATGGGAGTTCTGACTGCGTAAGGCCTGTGAGATTTGCCCCATGTGACTGAATTGCAGATGTCACTTTCTTATTTTGGCAGCAACCAATTTGCTAAACTTAATAGCAAAATACAAGGTGATTTCTTTGTCACAGCCTTGCAGCTTTCTCACACGAACCAAAGGAGGAAACATAGCTTCCATCATGAGAAAATGGGTTAGATATGAAAGCTCCAGCCCCGTGGGCAGGGTGATCATAGCTCTCACCTGTCCGGACACTGTGCTGAGGCAGGCTATGCCGCTATAAGTGGCATGGATTTTGTTTATTGGTTCCCTCCTGAAGAACTTCAACAGGAGGAGATGTGGGCCAAGCTTTGCAGAATTGACTTCCTCAGGCACACTACTTGCCTACTAGGGCTGCACAGCTTCTGGATCAGAGCATGAACAAAGAGTAATTGCTTCCACACGGGTCGGGTCTCTTGCCTGGTGTCTCTAATAGGATTCCCTAACTACTTCTGGAGGTGCTATCAGCTGTGTAGATACATCTTCCTAGCAAGGTCAGCCATTTCAAGCAAACAATGAGTTTGGATCATTGTTTGGTCTCAAGACAGATTATTTTTCTTCTGTCTCCATAAATGGGTTTAGATATAAAAGAAAAACAATCAATACACTTTGTCAATACACTTTATCCAAACCAAACAAAGACGTTTGCTTTCTACAATAAAACAAAGTTCCAGTTTCTAAATAAACCATTTTTGGAGTCATCACTATGGAATTTTGCCTTCCTTTCTTGTGTCATAATGGCTCTTCTCAGGTGGAAAGAAGAATCATAGACAACACTATCTGCAGCTACTTATCTCCAGTCATAGCTAAATTTCTATTAAAGAAATGTTGAAAGAGGTTAGAAGTTGAGACATCATTCTAACTCCTCCTTTGGAATTCTTATTACCCCAGACACAGCTATTCATTTTTGTGCATAAAATACGAATTGATCCCCTTTATACTGCATTTCTAAAACACCTTTCATCAGCTTCAGTGATGATAGAGTTGGGGTTATTCAGTCTGGAGAAGAGAAGGCTCCGAGAAGACCTTATTGTAGCCTTCCCATATCTGAAGGGAGCTTACCAGAAAGCTGGTGAGGGACTTTTTAGGATTTCAGGTACTGATAGGACTAGGGGAAATGGATGCAAGCTAGAGGAAGGTAGATTTAGATCAGGAGGAAGTTCTTCACTGTTAGGGTGGTTAGACAGTGGAACAGGTTGTCCAGAGAGGTTGTGGAAGCCCCATCCCTTGAAGCTTTTAAGGCCAGGCTGGATGGGGCTCTGGGCAACCTGATCTAGTGGAAGGTGTCCCTGCCAGGCAGAGGGGTTAGAACTAGATGATCTTTAAGGTCCCTTCCAACTATGGCAATTCTGTGATTCTATGATAGCTAGATCAGGCCCAGGTTACTTTACAGCAATTTTAGTTCAATGAATTGTCTTATTACACAGCAGATGAACTTAAAAAACTCTGTGATTATGTGACCAATGCAATACTTAAGTTTAATAGTTTCATATCTCTTATACGAAATTTCCCAAATAGTGTTAAAATTGTGCATTAGTAATTTCTTAATTTTGAATGGGTTGATTTATTATCTCCTTTATATATTTGCATTATGTGCTTTTCTTGCCTAAAACCAGTGAAACACGTGTCATGCTCTCTAAAGGCTGAGTTTAAAAAAACAAAAAAGGAAAAAGAAGATATTAAAACATGAGTAGGACATCAGAAATAAATAGTTCATTTCATTAGAAAGAGAAAACAAGTACCCAAATTTCTCTGCAAGACATCCTAAACCAGCCATGTTATGTGGAGGATCAAGGTAAGGCAACAGAGGTGATGGAGAAGTAAAATGAGTGGTAATGAGGACTTGTGGTTGCACAGACTCAGCAGGCACGTGACTATCGCATTTGTGAGAGCAGCTGTGACTGGGTTCAGAGATTAAATGGAAGCTAGCAGTTATGTTTAAGCATAAAATCTAACAAACCCTTGCTTTGAATGTGAGACAATTGCTATGCACTGCTTTGAACATAGCTACTCATGGTTTTTTTGCTGAGGAAAGTGAGGAGAGGTGAGCAGCTGAGCCCAGTAAAACACAGGTTCTTCTCAGTCTGATGCAACACTTGGACTGTGTGATATTTAAGCCTGTTTCGATTTCATTGCAGTCAAGGAAGCTAGCAGGAGCCTTCACATTAAAGTGTAGAGAAGAACAGAAATGGACTTACTCATGGGCTTGGATGTTGTTCCATTTTTGAGTTGATAGTGCTGAAAATGCAGGTGATATGTAGCTGTAAGGTTTTGAACATTTATATGCTATTTCACAACTTTTATTTTTGTCTTGTCCAGAGTGAATTTTTCTAGTTTAGCCATTAATCTTGTGAAGCAGGAATTTAACATGTCAATGGTGATAGGCTGTTAACTATAGCAGCACTGATGAAGCTTCTATAATATAAACCTTTCAAAAAATAAAACTGAAATAATGATGTTGTTTCCATTAGACCTTTCAGATCACTTACAAATTATCTGGAACTCCTACTGTTTATTTGTTTTTACTTCAGATTGTTGCCCTAAGCACTTAAATAATTGTAATAAAATAATAATAGAATTAAGATTAGATAAATTAAGTGGAAATGAAACTGAATACATTTTCCATGACAGCTGGCAAGTCCCATTCTGTGGCTGCTCAGAAACAAAACTGGAATTTTTATGACAGTAGGCAATAAGGCAATCGTGTACAGGATGTAACCCAATGCTCAAGAGGAGCAGCATGCAAGTGACACATCAACAAAAACAAACTTGTTTCATTTATGTACTGTTAATTACCATAACTTACATAATCATGGACATCTGTTCTCCCTTTCTCATTCATGTACCTGTATGCAGATAATTACCACTATCTATTGGTCAGAAGAGCAAACACCACAGTACAGAGTTATAGCATGTAATTGTATATATTTGTATATGTATTTATATGTACATACAAACATGCCCATCTCTATCTTATTTGTCTTTGTATCACTTTGCAAGTCACATTTTGTATTTTTTAAATTCCACATTAAATTACAAGCAGGGGACCTTGAGTGGGTGGAGGGGAATTATACAAAAGAAAGAGCAAAAAGTTTTTAACTCATCAAAAATGAAGTTTGACAATATCAGTGTTCTATCTTTTGTCATGATGGTTCTGAAAAACTGTTGCAAATTACTTCTTTTTTCAACTACAGTGCAAAGGATTATCAAGTTTAAAACTTTTGCCTTGTTCCAAAAGAAACAGCCATTGGTTTATTGCATTATCTGGTTAAAAGAGAAAAGCAACTGTTACACAAATTACAAACCTTAGCAAATAGTTTTTTTCTTCTTCTGTTGAATCTTGAATACTTAAGGGTGATATTTGTTGCATGAAAGGATTCCTGACTATTCCTTCTCAGTTACTATATTTTTGGAACTTTATGAAAGAAGCCAAGAAACTTAACCAATTTTCTTGACTTTTGCATCATTTCAAGTGTTTATTTTTGTGCCTGAAGTTTTATAGTCACACCTTGTATATATAAATTAAGGATTATTCAAGAGAGTAGCTCTGTTTAAAGTAGCATATTATCCTACAGAAATGGAAATACAAACATAAGGTTAATAAACACCCTATATATTAACAATTAAGTATTACTGTAAGATTGGTAACAAGCAAAAACTATGTTTAAAACATACCTTTAAAAGTTTTGAGATTTTCAAAATATAATAATATTTATTTTTTTACTAGCATCATACTGTTATAAATTTTGAAATTAATATGGAATTGTACACATGAAATTAATTCAAAATTTCTTCTTGGCTGGTCAATGGCCCTACCTGTTTTTTCTATTAACAGCTATTGGATGACAAGTCAAAAATATTGTTATGATCTGTACATGTCCTGGATGAGGGAGCTGGATCTCTTTAGCTTGGAGAAGAGGAGACTAAAGAGTGACATCATTTATGCTTATGTGAAGGGTGAGTGTCAGGGGGATGGGGTCAGGCTCTTCCCAGTGAAGCCCAGTGACAAGACAAGGGGCAATGGCTGTGAGTTGAAGCATATGAGGTTCCCTGTGGATAGAAGAAAAAGTTTCTTCACAGAGAGGCTGATGAAGCACTGGAACAGACCCCCCAGAGAGGTTGTGGAGTTTCCTCTGGAGAGATTCAAAACCTGTCTGGACTTGTTTCTGTGTGACCTGGTCTAGGGAATCCTGCTGTGGCAGGGGGGTTGGACTAGATGATCTTTTGAGTTCCCTTCTTACTCCTAACATTCTGTGATTCTGCAAATAGCACATCCTAGGTTAAATAACCCTAAACTGCAAGTACTGAATTATTGCTCCCATTTTTGGAACGATAATTCAATAAAGGAACCTGCATGTATCCTTGGTGAGATGAACTCCTGCATGTGACAGAGAATTGTTGTTTCACGTTCAGTCATTTCTAAAAAGACTAGTAATTGCATATTATTGAGATTTGGATATTTACTTACTTACTCTGTTTTCCCACTCTCCACCCTTTTGGTCAATGTGCTAGGATTGTCCCACCAGCTGGGAGGACCTGGGGAGACCACAACAGGGAGCAAAACTTGTTGAAACTAAATGAAACGGTTTCCAGGTGCCAATTGCTTCTTTGAGGTGATCCTGCTGTCTTTAAAAGCCAAAGGAGACATACAGACATAGATATATGGATATGGATATAGATAGATATAGATATAGATATAGATATAGATATAGATATAGATATAGATGATATAGATATAGATATAGATATAGATATAGATATAGATATAGATATAGATGATATAGATATAGATACAGATATAGATATAGATATAGATAGATATAGTTTTAGCTATAGATATGAATAAAAAAGATATACATGCACATGTGAATTTTTTATTTAATGTTTCTGCTGAGTCAAGCATAGGAGACTGAACTTAAGTAGTCTAAAGTAAGGGCTGGTAGAACAAGGAAGAAAGATATGACTGGGTGTGACTGGTCTCTTTGACCTTTTAAAACTAATGCTCTGACATATCTTGTATGCTGCACACTTTACACCCATTACAATTCAAATTGTCTCCAGGGAAATCAATGATACTTTAGGGTGAATGAAATAGAATTTTTCTTTTTTCCTAATAAAACTTGTGCCAAGTGATAGTCATACTAAATTGTGTAAACTTGTTCCTTTTAAAATATAGTGTCTCCTATCATTTTTCTGAATAAAAATATTATATATTTTCCTTAAAAAATGCTGTGTTTGGAAGAATTATTTTTTCCTGGCATCTGCTTAATCTTTTGTTCCGAGGATAATTTCTCATTACCCAGGTGTCCTCTTATACACTCACAGAAAGATTGGGCCTAGTTTAAATGTGAAATAATCCTGTCTCTTCTATCTGAGAATGAATGAGCCTAGGATTAGATCAGATAAAACACACTTCAGATAAAGTGCACAAGGTGGATTATATGGGAAAAGAGGATTTAGTGAAGAACACATCCTCAACTTTTTGTTAACGTAAAAAAATGGTAGCTTTTGTAAGCAACATTTATGGAAACTCATCTGGAGGTTTAAAAGCTATGTCTTTTGTTGTACATTTCTCTGCATATATTTGCTTTGTAGTTGGTAGCTTTAACTTTGGAAGCCATGCTGGGTCTTGACTCATGCTCATTTTGTGTAATGAAAAGCTAAGGATGTACTTTTACTCATAGATTCTTGTTTTATTTTCTTTGAAGTTTATTATGCTATCCAGTAAGATGGGAGGTTCATTAGGTTGTTATTATCATGGCCACATATTAAGTATCTGTTCCCTGGAGAGTTATAAGCTTCAAGTGGATATCAGAGCCATACTTATTACAATATTTACTTAATTACCAAGTTACTGTGTCTTGTCATATAAAATACAAACATAGACTCCAGTGTCCATGTGAGACACATACTCTCCATCTGCTAAATGTTTAAGATCCACTCATTCTATTTAAGTGCTGTTTTAAAATATGCACTAAATTTCTTGCTAAACAAACCTTTTGAAAGGTAAAGCAGGAACAATTAAGAACAATAACAAATTTAAGACATCATTAAGAATATTAAAAAATCATGTTATCTGACATTACCATTGACTTCTACTATGATACTATGATACTTTGGTTTCATACCTAACCCTTGACAACATCTTGGGACATTGATAGCTTCCAGGACCAACAAATGCATAAAAAATTAGCTAATCAGAACTTGCCAAAGCACCTTGAAAGTCAGCAAATAAGGGTATTGAGGGTTGAGGCTGGGCTGACCACCAACCCAGTGACAGACGCTCCCTGTTACCCCCTCTTCTCCCTCCACCAAAAGGAAGGGAGAGGGGATAAGAGAGAGACAGAGAGACTTGTAGATTGGAAAATAAAACTTAGAATGCTTTAATAATAATAATAATGATAAAGTAATTATATACAAATATGTACAAAACCCAATATTGAACCCCAACCCCCCTTGATGGTAACTACATCACCACTGATACTGTGGCAGTAGGCTTCAGCAGTAGATGAGAGTTAGGCTCAGGGGCTGGATCCTGGTACTGGATGCAGGAACTTATGGATCACTGAAGCACAGGAGAAAAGGAAGACCAGAAAGGAAGAACAATCTTGCAAGTGAGAATAATCTACCAAGGGGGGACTGACCCCCAGTTTATATATCGAGTATGGCATATATTGGATGGAATACTTTCGTTGGTCAGTTTAGGGTCACCTGTCCTGTCTGCTCCTGCCTGAAAGTGCAGCCTTTACCCTGCACCCTCCAAGGTGAGACACAAGATTTAGCAGTGACCTTGCTTTGCATACCAATCCCTGGTAGTAAATCTAAACTTTGGGTCTTATCACAGCTAGAAGCTGGCAGCGTCTGCAAAACATGTTGTTAGTTTTAGAAAGTACAGTTTCTCAGAGGAGCTTTAACTAAAAAGTAAAATCACTGAACAGAATTAGTTCTGTTCTAACCCAAACTAGGACAAGGGGTATTTTTTCAAGTAGTTTGTTGGAGATTGTTTGCACTGACAGCTCTCCTCTGTAGTAAAATCAAGCTTTTCAAAGCTGAAGCACATATCTTTTATGAAAACTCAGGGAATTTCACATATACTAATGTCTGAAAGTCACTCTTCATCATCTTTGTGTTTGTTATTTTCCTCCTTTTCAGTGTTTTTATTATCTAATATTGTAAATTACAAAATTACCAGATCTTCCTGTCTGTTTTCTGAAAATGTCAGGCCATATAAAACTGAAAAATGTTATTCCTTCTTCTGGGACATGACTTGTGTGAATAGATATGACTATTGGGAGGATGTCAACATTATAGAAGGTCTCTATTTTTGGACAATTCATGTCCATTTTTGCTTCAGATGTTGCATTTAGACTTTGTAAGTTATTCTTTGTAAAAGTGATCATTGACATACTATTTACAATATAACTAACACCTCCCCCCAAAACATTTACTTTTTCATATCTTATAGACATAACTCTCACTCTACTAGTAATACATTGTTTGATATGGTCCATTCTAGCAGCTCTTTTCCCTGTGAAGAAATCCTGCAATTATCTAACTTTGACAAACCCTTCCCTGGAGATACCTGTGTCTTCCCCAGCTTTAGGGGAAATACAGGCTTCTAAATCCAGGTCCCTCAAACCACAGCATATGAATAGCTTCCATTATTCAAGACTTCTGAATTAAAAAATATTACTGTCTTGTTTTGAAATTGTTAACATGAAATAGTTAATAAAAAAGTTATTTTCAGCTTAAATGCTTGAAGAAAACTCTTGACTGTTTTGGTAGGTCCATATAAACCATTTTCAAGTAAAATACTGAGATTTTTTGCTCCAGTATAAAAGGTGAAAAATGCATAGTGTCCCTCCTTTGTAGAAAACACTGTAGAAATAAGTCTTTTCTATGGAAATTATACTAAATAGAGAATCTAATGTTAAATTACTTTTTGTGTATTCTGGATAATTTTATATTAAGTAGCAAAATATTTTGAGAACTTTCCCTGAAAGTACTAAAAAGTAATATCAATGTCTGAAAATATGATAGTACCAATATTTTTGTGACCACGGAATCCTACATATTATAGGTCAGTGTAAAATTCAAGCCACCATCCAAAAAATCCCCAATAACCCAGTCTTAACATTTCTTGATCTTGCTTGGTTGGTTTTTTGTTTGTTTGCTTTGTTTTTCTTTTTTAACTTGAGCTTTTTAAAAACTCATAATGTTTGTGAAGATGCATTTACTATGTTTGCCATTCAATTCTACAAAACAAACCTTACAAAATTACCTTTCAAAACATGAAAACATTTGTTAACAATTTCATTCTTTTTGCAAGGATGAAATAATTTTAAAAGTTTAAATAAACTGATTAGTTTTCATCTTGTCATCTAACAACAATTAACATGAGAAAAAAACCAATGTCAGTCATAATTTCAGCCATCAGGGACTCCATTATAATTTTGCATGGGGCAGTGAAGTTATTTACAATTACATGCATGTCATCAGAATATGACTCTTAATCCAAAGTGTCTGGGGTTTCTCAAATGTACTGAAATGCTGGGAAATAAAACAACATTTTATATAATCTAGTAATAATTATAGCAAAATAATGAAGATATTCTCTAGTGAATTTTATTTGTTTGAAAGCAGGTTTGTGATTAAAAATAATCCTTTGTAATTATAACCACAGAGCTTTTTTATCACTGCTAATGAAACTACAGTAATGCCTTCTATGAAAAGTATATTTCTCAATATGATGTGCTGTAAACAACATGTCTTTAGGCTATTTTTGACCTTTAACCAATGGGAAAGGTCTGTCTAGTTGATCTCATCTAACTACACAGCAGGTACAAGGAATTAAACCAATTTAGGTTGAGCCTTGGTACAGTATCATGTATCAGACAATGGTTTCCAAAGGGAAACACTTCCATGTGTGTAATCCACTATTACATTTATCTAGTAAAAGAGAAAATGAAAAATCTGAGCTGTGTTCAGTAGGGTAGAATCCCAACTAAAAATCTATGATATCACATTGTTTGTAAATGTTGGCAAGGAAGGTTGTTATGAGCAAATTAAAAGCAAACAAGGACCTACACTGTGTCAGATTGCTTCTAAGGTTGCACAGGAAAAGCAAAACATTAAATAGCTGGCTCCAGCAGCCTTAAGATGTTTGTCTGACTTTCAGACTCAACTGTGTTTTTCCCTGGAAGAGCACAGAACATAACAAGACCCTCATAATAAAAAAATTTTTTCCAAAAAATAAAGTGTTCTTTTATGCTAATTAGGTCCTTCACAACAGAAGTGTAATGTAAAGGGGCAACTTTGTTTTTGGTAACAATATAGGCCTCAAACTCATAATTCTGGTTCTATCTCCTTGTTGAGATGGTGCCTAATGCCTCTGCAGGACACTGCATGAAGAGCTGAGCTGCCTCATTGAAGGACCAGGAACATGGGATACACACTGCTTCCTCAGCAAGGAGGAAAACCAACAAAATTATTCAGGAGGGTGTGGTGTCATCACATGAGAAATGGGTCTTCAGAGATTTTGTGAGAGTAAGTGGGTTATTTGCCCTAAATCCCTGCAAAGCCTCTCCTGCTAGAAATTGTCAGACATAAGGGGATGTGATCCAGAGGGATCATTAACTTGCAGTAACAAAATCTAATCTACATCAAATGCTATTTATTCTCTAAAATGTGCAATTTAGCATGCAGTTTAGTCTCCAAGATGAAAGTTTATAGACACCTTAAATCCCTTGCCTAGTGTGACGTGGAACCACGCATGACTCCCACGCATACCCAGGTCTCACCAAGCAGAGACAGGAATATGCTGGTATTGTAACTTTGCTGGTTACCTTTGGATGCACATCTGGAATGGGCTGTTGACTGCAGTACTACAGCTTTTGTTACAGTGATGTTTAAACAACCAAAAGAAAATTGAACATGAATTTTGCAGTTTTGGTCAATTTTACTCATTAAAAAAAAAACTCCTGAAAATTTTCCCTACCGTCACTGACCTGTTCCTGCTTCTGAGATTATTCTTGGATAAAAATGGCCTTAGGTGGCCTAAAATTTGTTTGAAACCTTTTTTTTTTTTTAAAGAGATACATAAAAGTGTAGTTATTTATTAGTGTATGTCTTCAGAGAATATTCAGATGTTTAAAACTAGAAATGGAGCATAATGCAAGACGCTGTAGAGCAGATGCTAAGCTTGAAGTGCTCTTAGGAATGCATATACCTCATTTTAATTTCAGCTCCTATTATTATACTGTCTAGTCACAAAATGACTTCCTATTTATGCAATATGTTATCTGTAATGTCACTTAAATTGAATAGATGAGTGCCTTCTAATAATGTATGTTTACTTCATGAACTTGTGGGCAATTACATTGTAATTATGTCTTTTGTAGGTCTATTTTTGCTGACACATAGTGGACCAGTGCATTTTAAGGGTAATTGCAGTTCTTTCTGCCATTTAAGAAAGCTGAACATTGTTAAAGGTTTGTAAATTACCTACACTTAGACAGTAGGCAACTAGGCAAATGAAATGGCAATGTCAGTAATATTACAGTGTAAATTTGTGTCAAGCATAATCCAAGGTTTTTACAGAAGAATAATGTTTACCTAACATCTCAAAAAATGCAACAGAAAACACAGACCCTCCCAGACTTGTGAAAGTGTATATTTCTGATACCTGAAGAGCTACATATAGTATACAGTTTACACAGATGTCAACTATCCAAAAAAGCAAACATATATTTACACAGACATATTTTGTACAACTGGCTACACAGCCAACTTGACCCACTCAGTGGGTGAAGGAAAGGCTGTGGATGTTGTCCACCTAGACTTTAGTAAATCTTCTGACACTGTTTCCTACAGCATTCTCCTGGAGAAACTGGCTCATCCTGGCTTGAAAGGGCATATGCTTCACTGGGTAGAAACCTGGCTGAATGGCTGAGCCCAAAGAGTGGTAGTGAATGGAGTTAATTGTATTTGGTGACCGACCACAAGTGGTGTTCCCAAGGGCTGTTTTGGGACAGGTTGTCTTTAGTATGTTTATCAATGATCTGGACGAGGGGTTCAAGGGCAACCTCAGTAAGTTTGTAGACAATACCAAGTTAGGCAGGAGTGTTGATGACCTTAAAGGTCTCTTCCAACCAAAATCATTCTATGATCTTATAGAAGACAAATGAATGCCTAAATGTCAGTCCATCAGAATACCATCCTTCATGCTCCTCAGGAATAGCTCTTCATCAGAGAAACAAGCAAATATATTCTCAGCAGCCTGTAATGCCTGAGAGTGAGGGAAGGAGCATACTTGTAGTGAAAATTAGATCTTATCTACTCCCTTCTCACAAGACCTTGTACCTGCCAACGCAATGGAAGGAAGCAACTGAACTCATTGACTACTCTTGTTCTTCCCTTTTTCTTAGGGTAAAGGTACAGCACTGTAGGGACTTGCAGGAGCATGGGGCAGGAGGACAACTGTGTGTCATCATTATGATTTTAGCTTCTCAACAAATCCATGGAGTAGATCCCCAGGTAAACCCAAGTTTGAGGCCCCAGTGGTATTTGACCATGATTCTTGCAGCAGGAGGACCCTTTCAACCATAACGAAGAGAGAGGAATCTTTTATCCATATCCTTACTCCTGCTGAGCAGTGAGCTGAACCCCTCAGGTGACTTGAAGAGCACAGGTAGAGAGGAAACCATCTCTTGTCATCAGCATAAGGCTGTATCTTCCACAGTCGAGGTTCCAGGGCTGTTTGATTGGGGCATGGAATTCTAAACAAAGTTAATGTCTCCTAGCATGATGGATTAAACCTATTTTCTGTGTGTTGTATTATTATTCACTTCAACATCTGGATCACAAGATTGCATTTCACTTCCATATTTTTAACCACTTTAAGGGTAAAACAGAAATTCCAAGGCAGAGAATATTTTTATTTCCCCAAATTATTCAATGATTAATGAAGAACCATTACAAAAATACTACTTTTTTTTTACTACAAACTACTACAGATACATTGTTGTTGTTTCCAAGAACAGAAACTTGGAGAGTTGATGGTCTTTTTTCCAACAGGAATTTGAAATATCATATGCATGGACATGTCACTAGGGAAATTTTTTTAAAGTAGATTTATGTCGCCCTATGGGGCTTAAGGGCATAGTGATTATTATACACTGAGAAATGTGCATTTAGCTCACAAAACCAGTGTCCCACAGAGGTGACCACTCTAGAAAGACCAGAAACATCACTTAAGTAAATTAATTTTGAAGTAGTGTCCTGTCACTTCATGCCTCTAGGCCAATCACTCACTGGTGGATAGTTTTGGATTAAAGCAGCTCAACCATGCAAACTGTAGGCACTGCATGGGAAGGAGCATCTGGGATTGACAGCTCACAGACCTTGGCAATAGAGGCCACAAGTCCAATGACATAATTTTTATTTAGAGCAAAATCCTAGTAGCATTTTGGTAGAATTCAATCTTCAGTAAATATTTACCAGAATAAACATAGAAGGATGGATGATGATCTCACTTGCCTTCATTGCAACTTGAAAGTAGCAATGGAATTATAGTGATGTAAATCAGAATTATATCCTATGGCTGAATGCAAAAATTAGTATGATAAAGTGGAAACAATCACATTGCCAGGCTCAACAAGCAAGTCCATATTAAGTTGTCTCTCATTTTGTCCATTCAGAGTTGCCAGGGAAGTTGAATTCATCTTTCTATTGATATTACTAACTAAAAGCAAGAAGTGCAAAATACACCCTATGAAACAAAACCACGGAGAGGCTAGTACGCATTTCCCCCCTCTTAGCTTGGTCAGAAAGAAAGAGGCTTGCAGAGCAATGGCACAACATGAATATGAGTATTATAATTGTGCCCAGCCTTGTAAGATACATCATGGAAAAGGCACAACACCTTTAGCTACTGTGCATCTCTTCATTTTGGTTTTCTATTTGCATGATAATAAGCAAGACATATAGCTTAAATTAAAGCCTGACTAGGAACTTTCTACACGACCAGCTTAGAAGGCTCAACCAACCCCTGCACCATCTAGCAAATTCTATTTGGCTGGAATCCACCTACTCATGCTATAATTTAAAGAAGTCATTTGTATCTTGAAGTCTGATGATTGCACAGGGGCAAGAGTAATCTCACGCTCACAGGCCTCTCTGCACCTCTTCTACACCACTTGTGTTTTCACCGTTTTACTCTAAAACACAAAAAGGTTTTCAGTAAACATCATTGCTAAGTGCTATTCCATTTAAATTGACATAAATTATTCAACTACTGCAATTATTGCAAAAATGTAACTTTTAATTTGGGGAGAAAAAAACCCCTTGATTGCTACACTCAGTAACTATTTCTCCATACTCGCAATGGAGTTGGAAGAGAACAGCAAAGAACTAAGGACTCCTGTTGCCAAACACAGCCCTAAATTACCAGCTTGTCTGAGGAGCTTTCTACTTTTATGTGCTTAGAGGGAATAGCTCATCACTAATGATTTGGAAATACAGATCACATAGATACTGAACTCAAAGTTGAAGAGTAACCTGAGTTTTAAAAGACATATCTCCTTCCTCTAATGCATATACAATTTTTTTTTACAACAATAATATTAATAACACCAAAATATTATGCCAAGCAAAATGGATTCCCTACAAACTCTACCACCTGTTTATCTCTCACCCTCAGTACTAACACTAAATTGGGCCTCATGAATTATTCATGAGGGGCCCTTTAATGGGATCATTTTTCCTGGCTAGCACTGACACTAATGCTAAGAAAAATCTCTTGGCATTAATCTTGGGTTGAAGAAAGCCCTAAATACCTAGTTTTCTTTTGAGTGTTCCCTTTCCTCCTGTTTAACACATTGTAGAAACCAGTCATTCTGCAACTCTCTTATGGGTAAAAGGGCAGATATGAGGTCAGAGAGGGAATTTGTAGCATTAGGATTTTCACACTGGGAACTCTGGGAGCCCAGACCAGCTCACATTAAATTTAAACAAAAGTTTCACATTGCCTGTCCTGCATAGCCAAATCAAGTTCCAAGGCCTGCATTTTGTTGGCACTATGAATAATTTCTCTGAAGGAACTAGGAATGTCTGCTGAAACAGACAAGAAAGCTATGAATCTCTAACTGCATTATTTTAGCTAAACTGTCTAGATTTGATTAAAGGCCTTTTTCCCACTAGTTTATAGGTATTCTGATGATGAAGTGATTCAGGGTGTTTTCCAGGGCTGATTACAAGAGTAGTGGGCTTTGGTCTTGCAATTGCAAATACAATGATTGACAGAAGCATAAGAAGCCAAAAGTAGGTTTTGGCATGTCTTAAAGACAGAGTTGTTTTTAATTTATGCACAAAGGAAACTCCTGCAAACTATTAGCCAAATTACATCTCTTTAAGATGTTCTGATAGAAAAAGGAAGCTATCTTAGAGAACTGTAAATTAGTCTAAAACACAGTTTGTTAGCTAGTGCTGTATGATAGGGATCCCCCTCACCCCAACATAAAGTCTTTTGGTCTTAGTGATAAAACTACTGACTTTCCTCATTTTTCTAAAATAAAATACCTAAAAAGTAATACATTTATTTGCTTTCAGTTGTAGATTTTGACATCTATAATGGTTTTGTGTCTAAATCTGACAACATTTTTAACAAACTGAAGTGACTGTTACTGCTGGAATGTGTCCTGGAGGCTTTTTCTGTCGGAGGAGATGACAGTAACTTTTCCCGTGCAGATTAAGCTGGTATTTACAGATTTGCCCTGGGTGTCCATTTTTATCCAGCTGTGATCAAGTAACACTGCCTGATGGGTGCCAGACAGATCTCCTGATATGAAGGGCTTACATGTCCATCACTTCTGCAGAGAATATGGTTATAATCTGGACACCATGGAAAAGATATATTATTCGATTTTTATTTTCCCTTCATTTGTATACTAAGGCAGAGTACTCACATAAGAATCCAAAAGGCTTAATCACTTCAAATTGTCCTTATCATTTTATGGAAAATAGCACTAGGTGGGTTTAAAAATACTGTGGTTCAGCCTTTCAGTTCCCTACAATAAGCCCTAACTGAGGATTTTAAAAAAAAAGCAGTAGGGTGGGTGGTTTCACAGTTTAAAATTTAGGATTTGCTTCATTCTTTCCTTTTTATTTTTTTCTTTTCCCTTCTCTGCTGAATATCTTTACCTTGCATGCTGTAATAATCTGCAATATGGCAAAATATAGCCTCAGTAACATATAACCTTTTTCCCATCAATGAAAATGTAAGGTCAAGTGGTTTTTTGCCTTTGCAGGACTTGAAGTAAGGGATACTTTGAAAGTGGCAGTGGTTGTATATTGCTTTCTCAGAACACCTGGCTGTTCAAGCTGTGATGGAAGAAGTTTGGTTTCCTAATATCTGATTTCCTATTTGAAGCCTCTAATTCATTAAAGTATAAGAGAAAAACCCATGCCATCCTTTAAATTTGTACTTATCACATATTTCTAAATATTAGTAATACTATCCTTGTCTAAAGTACTAGTGGCTTACTTCACATCCACTGTGTGGTTTGAAACTTGAAATTTGAAATGTGGTTTTGGTAACACTGCTAAAAGGAGTCCTTAAACTGGTGGATCACATTCTGCTGTTTTATCAGCATTTCCACTGCTTTCAAAGCCATATATATAGTGGTGTATGTGAAAACAACACTTGCCATTCAGTTTCCTGTTTGCTTCAAAATGCCATGGAATCTGTAGAACTTTCCTCTCTAGTTCTAATTCCAGTACAGGCAAGTATTAAGATACTGATCCTCCACCCCATGCTCTGGATCACCTAATCATCCTTACAAATTGCAAGGCAGCATTTTCCAGAAGCCAGCAGTGTTGAGGTACACATTTAAAAATTAAGAAAAAAACCCAAACCAACTGACCAACCAAAAAAGTCCATTTTTTTGTATTCTTCTCAGACTGTATTAATTAAATGTGAAAAGGTGAGGTATTGGTGAGCTGAGGGAAACACTAAGTTATGGAAACTTTTTAACCTCTGAGTCAGGCATTCAAACCTGGAGAAGTCCTTGGTGACTGAAAATCATTACCACATAATGGTTGTCTGGTGATTTACACAGAACATGTTGGTGAGCTTATCTGGATTCAGTGGGCAGATATCCCCATCACAAAACACACCACTACAATTTGTTCTCCTCTTGGCAGGTGTAGCAGAGAAACCAAGGAATAAAAGGGCATAGATCTACTCCTTCCCAACCATTACTTTCATTCAACTGTCAGGCTATTTCAGAGGAACCTGCACTTGAAAACTGCAAGAATACAGAACATACAACAATTTTACTCACTGCTGGGTTCACAAATTACAATATAAGCCATAGGCCATGCCAGTTGCAAGTTTTTCTTTGGAAGGCACAGTCTGAAGCCAAAACATCCCAGTGGGGTGAGAAGAGGCTTGCAGCCCCCCAAATAACTTCCCTGAACAGAAGGAAAGTACTGCTAGTACTTCTGTAAATGCAAGCAATCAGCTCTGAAGGCCACTGGCTAAGGATGAAACCTATGGCTATTCTCCCATCATGAACCCAGCCTTGGGGTCCCTTGTGTTCTCTGAAGGGTGCAGAACAAGCAGAGCACAGGAATGGGAGAGGTTCTCTGCTGTGTATCTGCACATATGTCATGGGATGGGGTAACAGATACAGCTCCAGAAACCTGCTGGATCCTTTTTCCATCAGCAGCTAAAGCTGAACCTAGGTTATAAATGTTATTTATATAGTATGACTCCATTATATATGTTCATATACATATGTATATATGTGGAATCTCATTGGCTGACAATAGTTTGGCTATTCTGTAAAACTGTAAACTAAGTTCTTGTATTTTAAATAAGATTATTAATTGTAATATGTCATCGAACAATTAGCTCACAGAAAGTCTGTCTGTTTTTAACCCTCAGTTTTAACTTGTCAAGTTCCTAGTAATCATCAAACCCTTAGGAGAAAAAAAGGAAAATTTAAACAGATTTTGAGAAACATTAATTTAGTTGCTCTTTGACTGCAGTTAAAAATACAGGAAGACAACTACTTTCACAGGCTTTTTTTTTCCTGACTCTACTGAAAATTCAGTAACATGATGATATGATTGTGCATAATTCTTTAAACAGACAATAGCACTTACAGACCAGATTTCAAATGACCTGTGGCTACTTACCTAAACACATTAAAAGTTCACTTTAAATCACATAAGTATCAAATCATATTCTACCTGAGGGCAATAAAGTCTAGAAAGCTGCTCAAGCAGCCTAATGTTCATTACATAACTTTTTTTCTGCTACAACTCTACCTGATTGGATCCCAATTCATGTAAAAATGCAAGTGAATATTTTTGAGTCATTTTCTTGGCTGATGTAATACAACTAATGAAAGATTTATCTCTAAGAAATGGTTATATATTTATACATTACTGTCTGTTTTACCACAAAATCAACATATTTGAGATAATCAGATGTGTCATTCAGCTAAAGATCTGGTCTAGAATCATTATTTATTTAAAAGTGGCAGGAGCAGCACTAAAGGATGTGGATTTAATTAATTTATTTATTCATCCTTCTCAGTGAACATTGGATTTTATCCTTCTGTGCACAAAAATAAATCTCCACAGAGATTTTTATAGCGCTTACTGACTTAGAAGGATTTTCTGTACAATTTAATTTTGACTTGCCAGAAAGATGTGTTTTTTAGCAATCACCTGTCTATTATTCATTTAATTAGGTGCTTGTATGCTATTTGCACTTTTTAAAATCCCTTTCAGGAGATGAAATTTTCACCTGCATATACACTAGTTGACAGCTCCCTGTTCTTCACTGTACTGACAAGCAAAGCAAGAATCCCTGTATCCATTTCATTATAAACATTTTGCAAGCATCACATAAAGATTACTTCTGAACACAATTGTCAAGGCTAGATATGAGCTTTTTTTCCCTGTGATGAAAGGCCAGTGTCTGATCAAATGGACCATCCAGGCCCTAAAATGGCATTTTAAAAAGATAGTTTTAATCTCTTCATTGTCCGGCTCCATGGAATGGTAGTGCTGCCATTAAACAAATCTCACATAAAAATGGTTAGTACAGCTGGTGAGAAAATGTGCTTGAAGTTTAGAATCACATATCATTGTTTATACAGGTGACTATTTGGGATAGACTTCAATAGAATCTGATTTTACTAGCAAAGAGGAAGGCTTTGGCAATAGCATAGGGTGATCAGCAACAGCAACTCATATTTTCCGACTGAGATCAATGTGGGCTTTAATCCATTAATGCAGACTTAAATATCACCAGACAGATAGAAATAGATGACAGTGAAAATGTAAGGAAGAAAAGTCTGGAGCAGTTAGATTTAAGAGAGCTCTTTCATACTCCAATTCATTTTAGTACTGTACAGGAAAGCAGCCCCTTTCTAGATTTTGAGTTAGCCTACCCTAGATATGAACTGAAAACACTTCTTTTCTGTTAACACAAACACTTTTTTGTTCAGCCACTTTGAGCTTGTGTTCACAGAATTGGATTTTTACAAAATCCTTGGAAACAAGTTAGCAATACAGTTTTTGAAATGTCAAGGAACAGGTTTGTTTGGAATGGAAGGTTGCCAACAATCAGGTCAAGTAATTTAGATGCCAGCTTAGGTATTTAAATACTAATACCAGGCTGGAGGATGGGGAGAGGAAAACTCCAAAACAACAAAAACATCACCCAAACTGAAAAAAAGCTCCCAGCTCTGTGCTTATTAAATTACATTAAAAATAAAGATGATGGTGGTATCTGCAAGCAATTTGGGTGGTCAGAAAACAATGGTGCCCTCTGGTTTGAAAACAGTGTTTAGTATTTGCACTGTTCTTACTTGTCACAATAAATTTGGACAGGGTTCCTATTTCCTGAATTGACTGAAGCTTTTCATTCTTGAAATTTCTAATGAGTTATGTCACTTCTTATTGTATTTCATGGTGTCACATTGCATTATTTTGCATCGTCGTCTCCGAAGTTGATGAAACACAACACAACAGCACATGACAAAAAGGAATAAGCTGTTGGTTACACAGACTAAGTGTTGTAATTCAATATATGTCAGATGCAGCAGTCATTGCAAATAATCTCAAACTTTTAACAGTTGTAACTCCTCAGTCAGATAGTGAAAAACACGTTCAATTTACTGGTTTATCATAAAGGAAGGGCTTTCTCCTGGGAAATGCTGCCTTGTTGTTATTTACTGAGTATCACAGTAAGCTGCTACTGCTGCTTTTCAACCTCTGCATTGCTAATTTATAATGATTAGAATGAGATTTGAGACATAGTAGGGCAGAGAATTTCTCAGACTGTAATCATGAGAGTATCCATTTGAGACAGCATTAAAGGCACAATATGACTGTTTTGATTTTAAACCACAAATACAGTATATATCCTTGAGACTATTTCCATTCATTATGATTAAGTCATGTCACTCAACAGAGAGTGACAGAGAACTGAAGGCTTCCCCTTGCCTCCACCTGCAGTTATTCTTCTTGGTAGAAATGCCATAACACTGAGGAATTATAATTTAACTATTGTGTTCTGGTTAAGATGAAAGACTCTTTATATGCTGAAGAATAAACCAACTTATTGTTATAAAATACTAAAGTCTGTATCCTTCACAGAAAAATATTCCCATCAGCATTACAAATGCAATTCTTGTCTGAGAAGCATCTGCATGAACACAAGAAATTAATAAATATAGTATTGGGTCATCAGGAAAACTGTTTAGTCTATGTACTGAGAAAACTTCAAATCTGTAAAGTACTTGAGGAACTTTCAAAAGTGCACAAATATACAGAATGGAAGCAAGCAAACAAACAAACAAACAAAAAAGGCACACCACAAAACCAACCCCACCCAAAATCAGAGACTATCTTTCAGTTAAGTTGTTCTTCTGAATGTCTTTTTTGAGTGGATGTGACTCAAAGTGTAAGTTTTCTGAACTTTATTCTGATTTTAGATTTTTTGCTGCAATGCAACATATTTGTTTTAAAGAAACAGCAGCTTTATTCACAGAATCACAGAATGTTAGGAGTTGGAAGGGACCTCAAAAGATCACCTAGTCCAACCCCCCTGCCAACAGCAGGATTCCCTAGACCAGGTCACACAGATGCATGTCCAGACGAGTTTTGAATACCTCCATAGAAGGAGACTCCACAACCTCTCTGGGCAGTCTGTTCCAGTGCTCTGGCACCCTCCATGGGAAAAAACTTTTTCTTGTACTCACATGGAACCTCCTATGGTTCAACTTACAACCATTGCCCCTTGTCTTGTCACTGGGCTTCACTGAGAATTCCTGTTTTATTCCACTCTTCTGATCATTACAAGACACAAGCTGTTGTTACTGTTACGTGTAATATTTGTATTATATCAAGGAGGTTGTGTCATGTTATAAAATATATCCACAAGTACAACCAAGAATGTGCCAGAAAACATAATAAGCAAAGCAAAAGACTGTGAAACAAGGCTGCCTGAAAAGTAGGGCATAGGGCTGACCAAGAATCATCAGGTTCAAACATGTGCCAGCACATGAATAACATCACATAAACCCAGTTAATGAATCTGTCTAGCTCTGTTTTTACTCCCACGCTCCTATACTTATGCCTCTGGTGTCTGGAAAGCTTTTATCCATTTCTTGTCCAAACATATTCATATCCAATTTATGTCCATTTGTTCTCATTTCAAAATTATCATGTAAATTCAAGAGCTTTTGTTTCTCCCTGGTGTTTACCTCATTGTATATTTCTTCACAATAATCACTTTCCCTCTCAATCTCTGTTTTGCTGGGCACAGCCTCTGTTCAAAGAGGCTATCCTTCCCTCTAATCACCATACTGGTCACTCTTTGCACTTGTTTGCAGAATCACAGAATCACAAAATATCCCAAGTTGGAAGGGAGCCACAGGGATCATCAAGTCCAACTTCTGCTTATGCACAGGACAACCCCAAAGTCACACTATGTGTCTAAGAACATTGTCCAGATGCTTCTTAATATTGTGTCCAGTTCTGGGCCCCTCAGTTTGAGAAGGATAGGGAACTGCTTGAAAGAGTCCAGCACAGAGCCACTAAGATGATGAAGGGGGTGGAACATTTTCCTTATGAGGAAAGGCTGAGGGAGCTGGGTCTCTTTAGCTTGGAGAAGAGGAGGCTAAGGGGTGACCTCATCTATGCTTTTAAATATATGAAGGGTGTGTGTCAGGAGGATGTGGTCAGGCTCTTCTCAGTGAAGCCCAGTGACAGGACAAGAGGCAATGGCTGTAAGCTGAAACATAGGAGATTCCGTGTGAATACACATAGAAATTTTTCCCAGTTCAGGTGCCAGAGCACTGGAAAAGACTGCTCAGAGGGGCTGTGGAGTCTCCTTCTATGGAGATATTCAAAACCTGTCTGGATGTGCTTCTGTGTGACCTGGTCTAGGGAATCCTGCTGTTGGCAGGGGGGTTGGACTAGATGATCTTTCGAGGTCCCTTCCAACTCCTAATATTCTGTGATTCTGTGATTCTCGAATTGTGTGAGACTTGGTGCCATGACTGCACCCCTGGAGAGCCTGTTTCAATGCTCCATCACTTTCTGGGTGAGGAACCATCTCCTGATATCTAACCTGAACCTCCCCTGGTACAGCTTCATGCCATTTCCCTAAGTCCTGTCACTGGTCACGTTTGAAAAAAATGTAAAATATTTACATCCCAGCAATGGGGATTTAGACTTTCAGGTGATATCTAACAAGAGCTTTGGTCATTGGCATGAACATCCTCCTTGATCATTAAAATATTTTCCTCAGTGTATCTCTAAATTTCATTTTCCTTTTCCATGATCTAAGTGCATTGGTAGTTTATTGTAATTCTGCAACTGACTGTTACAACTAGGTGGTTTGTCTTTCTGTCATTTCTCATTGATAAGCCTACAGTTCATAGCAAACACTTTTCATTAGTCTTTAAGTGTATGACCTTGCAGCTCATGACCTTAAATTCCATCCCATTTCTATTACACCAGTCTTCAAGGTCATTTAATTCTTCCTGCATAATATTCCAATCCTCCTCTGTATTCATCACATCTCCCAGTTTTGTATCATCAGCAAATTAATTAGTACACTCCTACTTTTTCTGCCTAGGTCATTAAGGAATATATTAAATAAAATTAATCCCCAGACCAATCCTAAAGGAACTCCACTAGTAACATTCCTCCAGGGAGAGAGAGAAATCCTTTCAAGATAAATCTCTCTCGTCTCCTGTTCAGTCACTTCTTTACGAACCTTACAGTCCTGATACTTGTGGCACCTTCTGAATTATCCCCTCACTTCATAAAAGTTATTAATGAATATGTAGACTGCACAAATCCTCTGAGCTTCTACCAGCATTTGTTGTGGAAATAGTTGTTTTATCCCTGCCCACTGTCTCCTATTTTTATTAGGTTATTAATCAAAAGCCGTTTTCTTTTCTTTCTTAAAAACTTAGTTTCTTAAAGATAATTTGGGTTTAAATTTACCAGGCTTTTTGAAAACCTGGGTATCTTGATCACACAATCTTATATCACAGTTCACTGAGCTCCTACAAAGTTGCATTTGTTCTCACAGAAACAGTATTCTAATTTAACTACCTTACCTGATACCAGAATTAAACTTCAGCAATTACACTGTTGAATTCTATCTGGGGAAATACTATTTGATTCTTATAATTAGAGTCTGCTGATTTTCTCTTATTTGTTCCAAAATCTCTTCTATTGACCCTTGAGTTCAAAATGAATGCTGATATTCACATCCTACATGAATGTACCTGGAAGAGTCTCCTCATAAACTTAGTGCTAAGTTCTGATTCCAAAGTTTAATTTTTCTTTCCTGCTGAGACCTTCTGTTACCTAAATGCTCCATTTATACTTTCAATGTTGAGCTCCAGAAAGTCCTTTCAGGACTTTTAGTAGACTCTGCTGCACCCTTTGTACTGGTTCTGAAGGTGAACAGATAATAAACCAGGTTTAACGCACCTACTCAATGCCACATTTGGGTCACAACCCTCCAGATAGATCTTTCTTATTTACAGACTACTCCAATCACACACCTACTATTAGTACTAGATTTGATTCCAGAAAAAATAAATCAAAACCAGATCAATGGATAACAAGAGAAGTGGGTTTTTTGATAAACAAGCCTGCTCAGGTTTAACATGACAGAAGTATAGTTTTCAGTAGGTCACAAACCTTACTGTCTTTCATCTCACCCTCTGAGATCTTTTCTCTTACATGTGTAGAACTATCATTTTTATATATATTATGTGTCAGTCAACTGCTCACTGTATCACAAATCAAAAACAAATCCACAGCTGTACACTTTTCTGCTCTTCAAAAAGATGCAAAATGCCTATTAATTATATACCAACCATGCGTATGCAACTGTAGACATAGAGTTAAAAAGGAGTTTCATGATAGACATACCATTTACTGAACTGAATGGATATTTAAATCCCAGTTGATTGAAGAAGGGGGAATTGAGTGTCTAGTGTCTGTCTGTAAAATCTCATTGAAATGAACAATATGTGCTCATGGAGAAAGAAAATTACTTGGACAGGTAATACAAATTCCAGACATGTTAGTGATTGCTTTGTTGTTTCTGGAGTGCCAAGTTTTCAAATCAGCATTATTCATCTCTAATTAATATCAATATCCCAACCCCAAATTTTTCTCTAATTTATTTTTAATGTACCTTTTCCATATCTTCCCACTCTAAGACAGTATGAAGACTTGAGAGGCCTAAACTATTTATAGTTCAGCAAAGACCTTAAGCTGTGCTTTTCAAGTATTATTAACAAAAAGTTGTAGTTCCATACTGATTTTCCTGCTGTGCATACAAAAATGCCACAAGCATTTTTGGTGGATATTAACAAATTTCAACAGTGCAAACCCAATCCAATATTTTGCAGATAATTAGACTATCTGAAATAATTTTTTAAAGGTTGTTTCTTTTGTGATCTGTGAGTAATTCACTTTCATAGACACATAACCCTCCTTAGAACTGGCTAGGGTAATTTACACATTACAAGGCTTCTAGACATAGTTGGCCACTTATCCAGTGCTAATAAATTGAAAATGTGTGTGCATGATTTAACAGGAAAAGGAAGATGTGAATGTAAAACAGGTAATTGCAGAGCTACAGTTCTGCTTCTGACAGCTGAAGAATATGTGAATAGAGCTATCTGGAGGATGCAAGTTAAGTTACTTTGCACCAACTTTTAAAATGTTGATATTTTCTTATTATTTGAAAACAATCTTATGAATATTTTTGAGAAAATGTATCAAAATGTCTGATTCCAGGCAAAAAGATTCTAAGTGTTCAAGTGTAAGTCTGCAAGTGGGGAGGGGATGCAGGATGATATTCCTTTTCTTTCAGCATCCATATTGGAATTCAGAGAAAAAATAAACCTTCCTGTAAAACATAAAAAGATTTTGTTGTGAAATATTTTGCTTGCAACAAAAGACTGTTTTCCTTTTTAAATCATTTCTGCTCTAGCTCATTTCTGTCAGGATTTTCATGTCACCTACTACTGGCTAAACTGATGTATCATTTCTGATGCCTACCTTTACAAAATAGAACTTCTAGATTTCATTCCTGGTTACTGGGAATAAACTGCTGCAGGTTAAAGAGCTTCAGTTTGAAGACCTCTCTACTTCAAAGGATACACGTCCTTTTTCTCTATCAACATGTCATTCCTGCCTTTGCCAGCACCAGGTATTTTGCAGTTTGTTACAAAGTCTATGGGCATGTTGGTGAAGCAGCAAAGCTTCCTCTTTCTTTTATATACAGTTTTTATTTCCTTTTACAGCTTCTCTGTTTTTAGTTGCTTTTATTTTTATTTTCTTGTACTGTTTGGTGTTGTATTTCTCCAATCCAAATCAGTTTTTAAACAGACATGAATGAAAAAAATATAAACCTAGAATTAAAAATTTCAAGCAGAAAAACAGAAAGAAATTGAGCTAGAAGGGGAAAATGTCATAGCTACCAGCACAGAAATTAAGTTGTAATTAATGAAAGACTCAGCAAATACAAGCATTTTGGTTCTTGTTAAAACAAGCAACATTAGCCAAAGTGAAAAGAAATAGGAAAAAACAGAGCTAAAATTCATAGACAGCCTTATCTCTAGGAGTTTTTCAAAATAAGGAATTTCTTTATGAGCCCAGGATTCAGTCTCCACTTAAATTACAGACATTGAAAGAAACATCTGTGAGGTTTGGTTTAAGAATCACAGAATCACAGAATTTTAGGAGTTGGAAGGGACCTTGAAAGGTCATCTAGTCCAACCCCCCTGCCAGTGCAGGATTCCCTAGACCAGGTCACACAGAAACATAATGCTTCATCCCCATAGAGGTCTTTATTGCAAGAACGCCAAACAGTTTACCTGCCATCAGAACTGGTATGTTCATTACTCACTGAAAAATCACAAAGGCATGAAACAGGTCTAAACAGTTGGAAATTTAACTCAGCAGTTTGTGTATTCCTGTTTAAGGGAAAATTGTTCAGAAGAAACACCTAGTGTTTTGGTTGTTTGGTTGGGTTGGGGTTTTTTTGTTGTTACTTTGGTTGAGGTTTTTTTTGTTATCTAAAACCACTGTCATTAGAATTGTAGAAATACAGAATTTTCAGCTGTTCATTTTTGAGACACTAGTAGCTGAAATGGTCAATTACTTGGTACTGAGCTGACAAAGTATTTCAAACACAGCTCAGCCTGTCCTGACTTCCTTCTTAATTCAGACATTCTGGAAATGGTGTCATTCTTCCCACTCCTCCTGTTATTTCTGCTCCACATCTCTAGTGGCTTCAGATATTCCTGCCGCCCATCCAGCATGGCCTTTGAATATCCCTCTACAACTCACACCAGCCACTGGCATCAGAATCAGCCCTCAGAAGCCCAGCACTACGTTGGAAAGTGGATGCCATTATTACCATTGATCACCAATGGAGCAGGGGATCTGTGTCTGCTGAAAGGACGCTTAACTATTCAGTATTGCCTCAGTTCACTGTGGTTCCTTTTCTGTCTCCTGATATTTTATTACAGCAGAATAATTTTAATTGGCACATGCTGGTGGAAACAAACCCACATATGCTGAGGGCCAGATTCTAGCACTCATGCTCAGGTGGTACAAGTCCCTTGTTCTGGAGTGTGTCCATTGAAATCAAGGGATCTGCCCGATTGTAAGAGGTTCATAGGAACACATTGTTCTGATAGAAATTCACTTTTATTCCATAATATGCTTTAAAAATACATACTGTATAAACCATTAAAAAAACTCCTATTAAAGTAGGCTTTGCCATAATAGAGCAGGGAAGCAGCAGGAAGGGAACAAAGGGCTACCCAGCATGACATTTATGCTAGCAAACACCAATTCACACCTGTTAACTACTGTGAATAAAATCTTTAGAATCAGTTCCTCAAAAAAATCTGAGAGAGAAAGAAAGAAAAACTGTTCACCATGAAAGAAAATGGGAACCTCAGGTGTGCTTGCTGAAAGCTTACAGAGTCAGATCAGCATTTATAATCAGTCACTTCTGAGGCTACCTGAAGGAATGGAAAGATAGGACTTGGCAGGTATACAAAGTATACACAAGCACAGAATAATTGTTCCTTGTAATTTTGAAGTGAAATGGAAGATAACCCCACCAGGTCCCAGCAAAGATAAAATGTTCTGAACTGAATGTTCAACCAGATCTTTGGTTCTGTGAGATAATTATAAGGCTACCTGACCTAACAGACCCACATTTATGAAATGAGTAGAAACTGAGGAGAAAAGAAAAATATACAGTGAGCATCAAAATGAGGTTCCTGATCTGTCACTGCTATTTAGATTCTTGTAAAAAGAGACATGTCACTGTCAAAGGTTTTTCCATTAATAGATGTCAGCTTTCTCAGCTATAGGCAACCAAGCAGACTACAGAAACATAAGCAGACAAGTTCCCATCTTATTTATACGTCCACAAACCTGGCAGCAGTTGCCTGAACACTGTCACTAAAGACTGAAGTGATTGTATTCAGGACATCTGCTCAAAAGGAGTGTTTAATCTTTGGTGTTATTTATCAGCTTAAAGCCCAATTACACACCCTTACCTGTGTGAGGATTGTGTACTTGGGCAATATTTCATCAACATGAGTGAACAGTACAAATCCATCCCCTCATTATTAATAATAATATTTCATTATTTGGACAGAGTGGTCTTGCAGGGAGACTTAAGAATGTTGAAGAACCTATGGGCTTATGTCTTACATATGTTAAATCTGCTTTACTTTAGTCTTGGTCCCAAAGTAAGTTTAAACTAGAAAAATCCAGCTGTGGAAAGTCTGGCTTGGTGAATTTTCTAGTGGTAGGCGTCTGCCTTTCAGTCAGTGTTGAAGGAACATATCACTGAGAAAGAGCAATATGGCTTGCACATCCACAATCCAGCAATTCTTGGCTCCCCATGCAGCCCAAAGGGCCTCTTCACAAATCACTGAATCACAGATGACACAGCATAAATCTTGACCTTGTATCCCATTTTCCTTTATTTACACATGCATATAGTCTTAAACAAGGGATGCTTTAGCAGGCAAGAGCAAGGTACAGTACTTAAATGTGTGAATTCAGTTCAGCAAAACTCCAACTAAAGCATGTCAGCCTCAAGGGCTTTTCTCTCAGAGAGTGCTCCTAAGTTCTCCAAAGAAGGAAACTTGCTGAACTACATCTTTCTGAACTTTAAAGAAAAAAGTCCTGATGCTAAGCTGAATAAGGGCCGACATGAATGAGTAACTTTACTGAAGGCAAGGAGCAGCCCTGGTCTATTGCAAGGAAAGCTATAGAGAATCCAGACAATGCAGCCATGACAAGAATATGTTCTTACTTCTTTTTTTTTTTTTTTTTAAATCTCTTTTGTTATAAGAACATTATCCATCTCAGTGGCTTTACTCTCAGCAGCAGACCTTAGACTGGTCTTTGAGGACTCTCTTAAATAACCTCAAGTATGGATGTAAAATGGAAGCAAACCAGAACAATCAAACCTAAGGTTTACTTTTAAACATGTTTCTGAGCTATCTTTTTATTCTCAGCCCTCCCCCACCCCTCCTTTTTCCCAAGTCAGTTTCATTCCCATCTTTTTCTCCCTGGATGATTCCCTCACAGCAGGCAGAGAGGCATCACTTCCAGGCAACTCCTGCTGTGCATCAGTTGTTCCCCTGTAGTCTTTTTCTTGAGCCTTCTTTGCATGCCTCAGCCTCCTCAGACCTAAAAGAACATTTACTCCTGCCACAGCTACTTTGGCCTTAATTTCTATGCTTCTATGTCATTTAGTGGTTGGTCACTGTGAAAGCTTAGCAGACAAACTACTGTCTATTCTGAATAATTTTAGATCTGGTAGGATCTTGTGTTTTAAGATTCCTTTCTTTCTTTCCCTAGAGATTAATGAAGCTTTTCAAATAGCCTCATGTGGTATAATATCATAAGGTACCTTAGTTTTGCCAAAAAAACTTCCAAAATAATTAGTGTTTAGCTGTCAAATATCTCTTGTTTTCCTTACTACTTCTTTGAAATTATGAGCATCTGGGAAATTATGCTGTTCTCATTCTGGGATAGCAGACCCTAATTGGACTGACTCATGTGATCTCATAAACTTGGATTCAGATTTACATTCAAACTGGAAACCCATGAGAGCTCTCGCTTCCTGTAAATAAATAAACCAAAAATGGCATGAAAAATTCCTGGGCTTTTTAGATCTCTAGGTGTCACTACAAACTTCTGCAGATAACTAGGGACTGCAGAGGAGGAAAGGAACGAATTTCAGCAGAGGTTTCTCAGATATGAAGCTGTTGTTCTGTTGTCTGTGGGATACTTTAGACTAGTAGACTAGTTATGGACTAGTTCCAAGTCGGTTCCTTTAAGTCAGCATAACTTTTAATCTCTGCCTCATTCAGCTTCTCATCATTCCTGGCATACCCACCTACTTTGCTCTTGTGCAAAACCTTTGCTGAGAAAAAAAAAAACAACTTATTTTTTGAAAAAAAAAATCAGAAGAAAATCTGGGACAAGAGAAGAGAAGAAGTCCTATTCTGAATGGGGATGAAAGGACTACTAGCCACATGTGTGACCCAGTCATGCAGCAGAGAAGCATATTTCAGTATTAGTAGTGGAAAGAGGATGGAGTTTCCTCAAGTTCCACTTAGATGGAGTGCCTAGACTGGGTTTCCTAAAGCACGGGCCCATTACAAGCAAAATGCATCCTTGTTGCATCTGTAATACAGAAACCCACTGTTGCCTTTGATCTTTATTTAATCAGGATTTTGTCTCTGAGGTGAGATATATAAACACCACCTGGCTTCTTTTATTTGGCAGGCCAAAATGCCTCCTAACATCCATAGAAATAGTTTTCTTTTTTTTCCCCCCAGTTCCTTTACATGACTCTGCTTAATTATGTCCTTAGTTAACTTTTTTTCTGACTATTTCTAAGAGTCATAAGGTGTTTCTAGATAGGCTGCTCTTTCTTTGGTCTTCACAACAATTCTTTTGCAGGTGTTAAACTTTTTCTCAGAAAATATTAAATATTAAAATTAATATTAAGAAATATTAATTGCTAAGTTTTATAAAATAAATTATTTGGGATGACTAAGCTGAAACAATTTAAGAAAGAATGCAAAATAATGACCTTCAAGAACACTTTCAAAAAAATTCCTTTCCTTACTAAATGTTTAGAAAACCACCAGTATTTCCTTGCTGCACTGGAAGATTCAAAAGGCAAATATAACCATAGTAAATTTTCATAGTATACACAGTAAAGCTGAACATCCTGTATTTTCATCACTGTATTAATGCTATCTTGTGATATTAATTTTAAAAAGTGTCAGAGAATTAGCATTGCATATTTATTAGCAGATTACTAAAATTATTTATAATCTCAGAGATCCTTGTATTACTGCTGAAAGTTTTTCCATTTTTTTCACAGGGTACAACAGCATAAAATGACACTAAGTGCTTCTCTTGTTTACTTACACTTCTCACAATGTGTAATCTGTTCATTCTGCCACAAGATAGATGATTTTTTTTTTCCCCTCTAGGACTCTTCTACATAAACTCTTGAACATGGTTGTCTAAGAGAGAAAAGAGGAAAAAGCATCAATATTATCGGTTCAAATTTTGAAAATACCTTAAATTTGCAAATCTTCCTTTTAGCATTACAGCAAATGTTGCATTGGGAACTTTTTTTTTCAAAGTCTTAAAAAATAAAACCTTCCAGGCTCAAGTTCTGAAGACAAAACATGTTTACAGTGCAAAGATACTACTTAAAACTTTTTTGGGACTGGAAGGGGAGCTGGCAAATTGATTTAAATGACTCAGACCTGGCTGTATACTGAGGAGTCTATGCTTGCATATCCATTTTTTTATGCCAGTTCTTCTTTTGGATTCTCAGATAAAAGAGTATAAAGTGGGCATTCTCCATTTGATGCAATTTCACTATACAGTGATTCCCATCAATGTATAATTAAAAGTGGATTTCCTTTTCCCTGTTTGGTTAAGGTGGGGGAGGGTCTGCATAAACCTGGTTGATGTGAAGTGAACAAAGAGAACTTTCATGAGTTCTCCTGCAAACAGTCTATCAGTTACAATTCCTAGTGTTCACACTGCTGCACTGTTCAAAAGGAGCTCTAAAAAAAAAAAGTCAAGCAGGGGGTCCAAGAAAAATTCAACCCACATGCCAACTAAGGGAAAGAAAGAGAAGGCAGGAAAAAAACCCTAGCTTTTGTTGTAAAAAGAACTAATGAAGCTGCTCTTAGAACTGTCCATGGTGACACAACAAGCCTGTGCACCCACACACATTGTGAGAATGCCAGTCACCCACGGTAATGAGAAAAGGAAACACTGTGGGCAAAGGAAATATATGAATACATTGCTTTTGTGGTTTAACTGTAGGGAATCACGAAGCTGGCCCACAATATCTTGTGCCAACTGCCAAAAGTGGTAAAGTAATAGATAAGGTTGTCTACTTACGTTTTTCTTACAGACAAGATGGACTGGTGGGGGGTAAAATCCCATTATCATTATAAATTGCTAATTAAATAATTATCAATTAGATGGGCAGACAGAACTCATTCCAATGAATTCCTCAGAGGGCTTTCAGTAAAGAAAAACAGTAATTTTGATTATTTTTTTTATCCATACTTCCTGCCTAGGGGCTCTAAATAGAGATGATATATGGTGTATCCCATGTTAGACTTTCACACAGTATATCTCCTGTTAGAGCTCAGGGACAAACACTGAACTTTGGAGCATATATAGGGGTTTTTTTACTTTTTTAGATAAATGGCCTTAATTTCACAATATTAATTAGAAACCCAGGGTTATTTCCTAAGGAATAAAAAGAACACTTTCCAGACTTCTATGTGGCTTTGAGGAATCATTTTTTCCAAGTAACTGATAATATTTTCTAACATGTCATTGTATTTTCTTTTTCCTTTTTTGCATGATCCAGGATTTCTTTGAAATAAAATATTAAAATATGTAGTATAGATAAACTTACAGTTATTAGACATGAGTGAACATAGTGAAATTAATACTTCTAATGAATTTTGTTCTGTTCATTAGCACCGAAACGAATGCAAAATTAAACCCTGTGCCTGTAGGTTTTAGTTGTCAAGTTTTCAGATCAGATCCTTGGGCAAAAATACTTCTGTCACAGTACTGAACAACAGAAATTATCTTGATCTTTCTTGTACTCCTTACTTGTGTCAGTAATCTTTCCTGAGGAGAGGAATCCTACTGCCTTCAATAAAACTTACCCAGCTGTAATCAGTCATTACTCACATGTGCACAAGTGGTTGTACCCATAATCTTCTTGTTCTAAATTAGACAACTAAAAACCATAACAATTCACAACTGCTATTTAAGAAAGCTTCAGTTGTCTGTAATAAATATTTTCTAGGAATAGAAGTTCTGCAGACTGAACTGAAGTCACACTAATGTTTGGGACATAGTTTGCATTGCTGGCAAACACCAACAAAAAAGTAAGGAACGGAAATGGTAACATGAAAGATGGACTTTTAATTCCAAAGCCAGGAACATTTAAATATGAATGGGGCCTGCTGCAGTCCTCTAGCTTTTGTCAGGAAATATGAAGCTCTGGAACTCCTTTTGTTGCCTTCTTTGTTAACTGCATGAGGCTGAAAGGAGTTAGATGGCTTGCTTTATTTTCAAGCCCTGACACAATGAGGCTCTCAAAAATAAATGCTGATAAATACATAAAAATGCTGAAGGGTTCATAAAGGAGAGAAGACTTTCTTTTGCAGAACTGTCTGTCACTAGACAACTTATCAGGGACAGTCATCATTAAAAACAAACAGCAAGTTAGATTTTTAAGGTTTAGAAAGTGGAGCCAAATTACAGCATAAAATGAAAATATCACTGCAAAAAGATATTTGAGAACAATATCAAGTGATATAAAGTACCTTTAGCAATATCTATATTTTTTCCTTCCTATGTTGTTATTTTTTTGCTCTTAGGTTCTGGGAGATCACAGAATCCCAAAGGAAGTTGCTCACGGTGATGTTCTCTAATGTGATTTACTTTGAGGAATACCTAATGGAGAAAGGTGCCTACTACAGTTTGTTGCTGAGTCTTTGTTCATGGTTCAGGATTGATCCACTTGAGTCTTTCAGCAGGGAGTAGTTTTCCAGTGTGGCACAGCATGACTCCAAATCAATAAGGTTAATAGATGTGGTGGCCACACAGTCAGAGGTGATGTGCCTGGCATTTTCCATGCCAATGAAGAAAATTTCTGATGACGAGATGTCATTTTTGTGCCGGCAGTAATGTCACCCTGATTACCTAGAGCACATAGCCAGTTAGTAAGTTAGCAAGACTGTAAATGGCCCATTAATCTGAATTATCTTTACAGGAACCATTTCAAAAAATTTTGCTTGCACCCAAATTACTGGCCTCTCAGTGATTCTTGAAATGCCAACAGCACACTTGCTATAGAAAAATAAGTCTGTGCAAAATTGACTAAATGGGACTGGCTAGCTTGGAATCTCACTATATATTTTTAAACTCTAAACAACACACTACAGAATCTGCAGAATGCCAGCCTGGAAAAACATCTAAAAATTGTTTTATAAATAAATAAATATATGAGCATAGGGGGAAAAAAAAAGTAATAATGTTGAGGTAAAATGGGAATGCAATGTATTGGTCTTCCTGCAGTTCTAATTTTCTCTGACTTTTTAAAATATGCAGACTTTTACCAGTGCCTCCCAGAGCATTAATGGACACACATTCCCAGATGGCCTGTGTTGTGAGCAAAGTGTTGAACTGGACTGGAAGAAGAAATCTGTTTTACGTTCCAATATCTAAGTGTCAGGAATGTGTAATTCAGAGTGCCTCTGAAAGATGAGCTGAACAGAATACAATTTATGATGATTTTAGTTAACAAATGGCATTAAGAGGAATGTTTCCACAATTAAATAATATGAAATATTGATTTCCTCTCAGATACTACTGTATTAACACTTGTCAGACTTGCAGAAACCCAAAGAGCACTCTAAGCAGTACTTACCAGCATCAACAATTTGCATTATTACAACACTGTCAAGCACTATCAAGCATAGAAAACAGAGTAAGGTACTGTGTGTACCAAAGTATCCCTGCCCCAGAGACTTCTCAGATAAAATTTTGAAGAAAAATAGTAGCAGGCTGCAAGGGAACAGACTGGGCAAAGTGTTGACTTGTATCAGCATGCTCCTTCCACACTGGTTTTCTTCCACTCTTTCTACAGCCTGGTAACTGATTTGGAATTTTTCCTAGCCATTTTTAAAGTGCTTTTAAATAGCTGCTTATCAGAGATTAAGTTAAATTCTATTAGAGAACTTTTATTTTCTAACAGAAAGAGTCTGGATTTTTTTTTTTTTGGCTGCTCTTTCAATATTAGTGTTGTCCAAGGGAAGTTGAGTATGCACCATGGAAGTAGTACAGCACATTAAGTAATCATTTTATTTATATTCCAGCATGCACATGTTAAATAGTGGAACATACTAAGTCAACCTGAAAATAGGGAAGGATTGGAAGTGGCAATATTAAAAAAAATTATACTGAATAAGTTATCCCTAACTGAGTTATAATCAGTATTGATGATTAGTCCTTTCTTTTAGCAGAATGATGAGGATAGTGGTGGTAATGATAACAATGATGCAGCATGCAGCACTGGATCATAAAGGAAGGATGAAAATTCTGTTAACTATTTGGTGATAATTCTTTCTTGAAGGTAGTATAGGTTGCACAATATCACATATTACTCTCAAATTCATGATAGAGATTGAAAATAAGTTGAATAAACAAAATTTCCTTTTTTGGTATACTTTTCCAGCTCTTCTTTTAAAGAATCAGTCTGCTCTGTGCTAACATGGAAATGGACAATGTTTTGGAGAAATACTTAAAAAAAAATGTTATTTTCTATGTCAGTCTTTCAGCAGGAAAACAGTTCTTTTGCCAGTTAAAGATTCAAAAATCATGTCTCATTAGAATAAATTAACATGCTTTGTAGCAAAAATTAATTCCAAGGAAGGAGCAATAAATAGGAAAGTAATTTAAATTGTGTATTTTACAGGGGAGAGGAAAAAAAAAACCACAACTGAAAAATCCCCAACATTGTCATGTATATGACAGCTCAGCTAATTTGATGGGCTTTGGTGTTAATTTAGGGTTTCTTTTCATTTCAAAACATATTTTTTCACTTAATAAGGGAAACAAAAGAAACTTTCAACCAGTTTGTTATCTGGGAATGTTTTGGCTTCTCAAATGTGAGAACATGATTGTTTTTATTTCCAGGAGGAGATAATAACACTGAAGCAATAAAAAAGAGTCAAGGCAGCTTGCACAGCACAGGAAGTTCACAGCCAGAGACTTAATTTCCCACACAATGTACTGTGCAATGGGCCCATTAACATAGATGAATAGGCTCTTTAAAGGTTTTTTTTTTCTCTTCCAGATATGCAGCTGCCGCTGAATGGTGGTATGTTAATAAGGTACTCACATGTCTATTCTTCAGGTACTCTGGCATTCTCTACCTAGGTAATCTCCATACAGGAAAAGCTATTAGGGGTTGTATCTCCTACCACACCTTCAATTATTTTAACACCTGCACCGATAATCCAGTCAAGGTAAACTGGTAGGGGGCCCGAGGGTCTGAGTCCATCCTCTTCCCTCCCAAAGTCACATCTCTGGGGAAGGGGCTGAAGGAGAAGGGGAAAAGAAAAAAAAAAAAAAGTAAAGTCACTTTTATTACACATCAGCGGGAACATTCTGAAAAAGCTTTCATGCCTAGGAAATTGTTATTTCTTCAAACAACTGACAGCCTGCAGAGGAAACTCTAATGGAAATCCAGCTCATGCATTGTTATGCATGGCCCTCATGTAGATACATGGGGATGGATTAAGTTAGCTTCCAAAGGGTCTATTGTGTGCAGCATTAATTTGCAGTGCTCTTGATATTTGAGTTTGAAGGTTTTAGAACCTTTGTGTTTACTTAGATGCACTATATCCTAGGTTTGTTTATTTCTTTCCACAATCTCTTATTACCCAGTGTTACATTTATCTTTATTAACTTTCAATATGTTTCTTTAAGTCACAGAGAAGGAAATAATTACAACCTCTTTGAGATGTATTAGTTTTAGAGGAGTTTTGTGTTTGGGGTTTTTTGTTGTTTGATTGTTTTTTTCCCTTCCTGGTCAATTCTGATTTATACATCTTTTAAAACACTGGACTTCTTTTTATAAAGCCAGTGAAGTAAAAGCAGAAAACCTGTAATTTATCATTATTATCATTATATGACTAACAAATTATGCACAAATACATTATATTTCTCTTGTCAACTATAGACAAGCAAACCAATTGACCATCTTCCAAAAAATCTGACACCAGTGCAATTGCTTCTTACTACATGGGTATATAAGAAGAAACTCACATACCACTTTTCATGATAAGCACAATCTTTCCACTGTTTCCTCAGAATCCATTACACATTTGATTACTATAACATACAACTCTTCTCCCAGTATTAAAATGAAAATACAAATAAGACTTTTCCCATGTTTCCTTAACTTGTTCTCGTGGTCTTGTAAAGATTCATATACATTGCAGATCAGCCTTTTCATAAATTCAACTTGCCAGTGAGATTTAAATTCAGAAGATCCTAATGGATTTTTATTTGAACACATCAGGTATGTCTAGAAGCATCAGTTTTTCAAAACTGAACTAAGAATTCAAAGTAATGTACATTCAAATGAAGCTATGATCCTAATCTGAACTAAAGGGCTCAACTGAATAAAACCACCTATTCTAGAGTAACTCAAGTTATGTGTGACTTCTTCCCCTCCCCCTTTTTATGGAAGTCCATCAGTGTTGCTGGGTGGTGGTCAATCCAGCCCTAACCCTTGACAGATATGATTTTAGACTTTTTTTTTTGTATTTTGACAACACAAAAGGGTTTCTCATAGAAAAAAAATAAGTGCCTGACCTAGAGTAGCTGTCATCTGAGTAGTCCCAGGTCCACAGTTTACTCAAAAACCCCAGCACTCAGAGAAGACCTCTTAAAACTATAGAAAGTTTTGAAATCAGGTTTTGATGCTACATAATGGATAAGAGAAATTACCTTCTTTAGCTCTCACTTGGTAGGGGAACAACAACAGAAACAGCTACCTCTAAGATCTGCTTGCTTGTTAGGTTGGGGAAACCTGTTTGTAATGCGTCTCAAACTAAGAAGTGCAAACCAAATGACAGCAGCCATTGACCTCAGCTGTTGAAGAAATTAGGACCTTAATTCAACCTTTTGGGCTCAGAAACTTTTCTGATGTCCTAGAAAATTATAACAGAGGGAATAGAAGGAACAACATTTCACAGAACTGTTTGAGTTACTGTGACACCACTGGCATTGTATAAAACAATAACCCAGCTTCCACTGGAAAATGATAAAAAGTATGTGAAAGCATGTCTGGTTTAAAGAATATAGATCTAGTTCTTCTGTTCTCCTTGTTTTGTAACACAAGGACAAGGAGTGATAACAGAAAGATGCAAATTCAAAACCAATAAAAGGAAACCCTTTCTTAACTCACTTTGGTTATTTAGGCTGTCCATAGAAAATACCACTATATTTCACCAGAGTCAACAGAATAAACACAGAAATCCAATTTTTGTATAATGCAAGCACCTCCAGCATTATAAGAGTTAACTTGAATTACTGGCAAATAAAAAGAGATGTGGGTCTGAAACAGTGTAGACCTGATTTGTTATGAGAAAATTCTGTGTCTTTCACTGGATACTCAGACCTTGGTTCCTGCCAGAGATACAGTGTTGCAATTTATGTACAACTTCCCTGATAGGATACAGCAAGTCTCACCTTGTAGCATTCCTAATAAGATCCCTCACTTTTAATCATTATTGGGTTGCATTCACAATATATTTTTTTAACTAAAACTACAAGCACTAGAGAGCAGCAGGTGGTCAGTTTTGTTGTCTTTTTTTTTTTTTTTTTTTTGTGGTGGGGGTGTGGTTTTTAGTTTTATTTTTAAATTATAGATAAATCCAAAGTTTTTTCCAAAAAACAAAAAGAGCAAAGAACTGAGGGAACATCACAAAGCCCATTTTGCTCTCATAAAAGCTGGTTAATCTTTTCTGGTCATAGGGTCCATGGAAGACTCCCACTAAAGACCTCCCACAGGTTATCAGAGACTGTGTTGTTAAGACAAAAAAATACTCCTACCCAGGCACTAGCACCCATCTTTCTATCAAAAGGGAGAGTGAGAGCCAGGAATTACTGCTGCAATCAGGCAGAGATTGTGGACTTTTCTTTATTACTTTTGCAACTGTTAAAACATTTTTGATCCCTGATCTCATTTCTGGAATGACAGATACTATTCTGTGGGTCTATTGACAACAATCTTTACAGGGACAAAAACTTGCCTCCTATATGTATATTTTTTGAGCATTAATATATACTCTGTGTGTATATACTTTTCTAGCAGAGTGGTTATTTATTTTACATATGAGGTATGAACTTTCTTAACTGCATGTTAAATCTGTTCAGTTTTTTTACAACATTCCCATACTCCACAAGAGAAGTCATATACAAAGTGTACACTATACACTTGAACTGGACTTCTCTATTTTTTTATTTGTGTCTTCTTAAATAATCATTCCAAGAAATATGTGATCTGAAATATGGTGATGAAAGCTCAGCATATTAAAGAAGGAGTCTGATTTATCTTTGGTTTCAAAGTGTGCACAGCATTTTGGCTGACTAGATCTGTGCCAAGCTGTTGACAATCTAGGGGGGGATAATCTACTCCAGTGTTCACAGTAACTCAAGCCTTTCTGTTCACTGCACTCACAGCATCACAGGGAGGTACAGTACAGACCAAATAACTCTCTCTCATTGCTGAAATCTTCCAAGAAGTTATAGAGGTATCCATATCTCCATTTTCTCACCTCTCTGGAGCCAATAAGGAGCAGGTAAAATAAAAAGCATTTATCATTTTGTGCATGCTTTCCAGACAAGAAATAACTTATCTCATAATGCCATCTGGCTCATACAATATTGGATACTGAATGACTACCATGTTAGCCATGATAGGGGGAGATGAAACCTGGCAGTTTCCTATTCAGGAAAAGGGCAAGTAGCACGAACCTTCAAAATAAGTTACCCTTTCAAGGTCTCTGAATATTGACCTGTGGAAGCCAGGACACATAGTTAGAGGAACTGTATGTCAGAAGAAGACAAAGACAAATTAAGGTACACAATCTGTATGGCTGAGATGGTAAAAGACACTCTTCAAAGCTGAGAAGTGGTCAATCAGAGGTTTGATGCTAGCCTTGGAAAATTAGAGGCACTCTCTAGAGAGTGAAAATGATTGGAAAGGAGTTTGTCAAGTGGAAGAAAAAGTTTAATAAGAGAAGCATTGTAAAGAAATAGTAAACATAAGAGGTAAGCAGAGAGAAAATAAGGTCTCAAAGTAAAAGGAGCAAGTAGAGAATAGTAAATACCTGCACAAAGTAGAGCACAGATCATGGAAACAGGGTGCATGGCTGACAATGAAGAGCAAATGAGGTGCAGTAAAAGGATGCTTACATCGTTTGGAGAATGATATTACTCTCTCAAGAGAAAGAAAAACCTATTTTCTTTAGACTGTTATGAAATATAAAAACCCAAGTAATTTTCTGTCTCTGGTTACACCCTTATGTGCTCATAATGTGTTCATTGCTCAGGGTCATGAGCACCTTGTTAACCAGGATACATCATCATGGGAGCCTGTCAGGCAACCTGTTGTGCACAAGCCTCTTCTGAGCGCACCATGTTGCAGTTACACTGCCCTGCAAACTGGGACTATTTGCCATCTCACCAAACAAACAAGTGGGAGAGTAACATAGTGAGAACAGCCCAGTAAGAGGAGTGTTAGCAAGGACCTTTTGCTCATCAAGGGCATTAAGACTGCCTCATGTTCTTCTTTGTCTGGAGTCTGGATACTACAACACACACAAAAAAGGACCAGGGTCTTTTTCCTATGCACTAGTGATCACTTTTCTCTGAGGGCCTGAGCATTGCTGGCATGTACAGCTATAGACTTAACTACAGTCTTGCCTTCTGCAGTCTTTGCAACAGTGTGCTCTGAAGCACAATTTATTATTGGTCAGATGAGGAGATGGGACCACAATTCTCTGTTTCTAATGGTTAAAGAATGAATAACATATCTTCTGCCTTTGCTGGTGCACCACAAAGTCCTGCTCCCCTCCGCAGAGGCTGGGCTGTCATGAGGCTTCTGTTATATAGCATGGGACTGATAAGTGACTCCAATTTTAGGTTGTTTAATGGATGTTAAAAGCTGCATTTACTGTGTAATGCAGAAGTTAATTATCAAAATATATACATATATGTTTTAAATGTGTTTTCTAGTATTTTAAAGGGCAAATGATGCAGCCTTAGGCTTGGAGCACTAGCAGTTTACGGGATGTATTCTGGTAAGTAAACTCAATCAGTCACTGCTCATTTTTGCACTCTAAAAATCTGATGTCTATATGTTCAAAATGGGCCAGTGCTTGTTTCCAAAGCCAGGATTGCTTCCACACACAGGCTAGGATCAGTCACCATAAAGTAAAAGTAGATTTTTCTATCACTGTATTACATATAATGGAATATTGGACCCAATTAGCCTTGGTCTCTACTTGTACCTGACACAGCAAAGGCTTCTGATGAAAAGACAATCCCAGTTTCACCACTTTAAAACACAATATGGACAAAATTCATAGAAATTCCTTGCATAACAAGAGGAAGACTAGATAATTCATTTTCTTCCTACCAAAGAATGCTTCAGCAACTTGAGTTCTTGGGGACTAATGATAATTACAGGATCATGGGTGTTTTTCTTTACTTTATTCCTCTTTAAATACAGACTGACTCATTAACAGGAGAAGGAACAGAATGATCCCAGCAGTCTGCATCTTTGACAATAGGGTTTGTATTTCTATTGCTCTGCTGCTCCTGGAGACAGCTTTTAACTGCAAACTCCAGCATCATGTGGCTCAGAGACAACCAGCCTCATTGCTGAGCACTGTGGGGTTTTTTTTGCAGCAACCAGGCAGCCTGTTTAAACCTCCAAACAGCAGGGGCAGAGCCTACAAGAAGCTAAGGTAAACATTTTTATGTTCAATATATGGCAAAAAGGTGTGCTGTGAACAGGTAGAAGGGACATGGAAAGAGGGAGGAGCTGTGGAAAATGGCAGTGGAAAATGAAGAAACAATCTTTCAAAATAAAGCTAGTGTTTCTCAGGAAGCAGTGACATTGCAGTAAAACAGAAGATAGAGTGAGGAAGGCAGGAAGACTGCACATCTGCCATCTGCACATTTTGTTCTGATGTGCCTTTATCTTTTTCTTGTTTTATTGTTTTTCAAGCTGGCTGCAAAGTTTTGCACAAGGCTCCCACTGCCAAAGTCAACCAAAAACACAGGGTACTGTGATGGTTTTTCTTATCTATGGATTTTTTTTTTTCTATTTTGTGTTCCTGAGATGGGCTTCTAAGGAAACAAAGCCCCATGTAATTTCCAGCAATGACAAGTGAAACAGTTCTTTTGCTTTAAAAAAAAAAAAAACACCTCATTTTCATATTTCCATATTTAATTTTTGCACTTGCATTTACATTTCTGTTATCTTCTAGCCACATGTTGCTATTTGTTTATGTAGTGGAGAATTTTTTCTTGACTGTGGGCTATGTGAAGCCTGACTGGCATGTAAAAGATACACAGGGGGAAAAAAACCTCTAGTCCTCACTGAGCTAAAGACAGTTGGTTTGCCACACATTTTGCTGGAACACCCCATACTTGCCACCACCTCAGGTAGCATGCAGTGCATATGTGCAACACCACAGAAGTCTCAGAGAAGACCAAGAGCCATGAGCAAAGAGGGACAACAGGAAACTGAAAAAAAATTAGCAGCCACTGGCTTTTCCAAAAATGAGACAGATTTGGCCAACTAGAAACTGTTTAATACTGAGCCAGCCACTCTGCAACTTGCAGAGGGTACAACTGCCAAAACTTGGGTATAAGCAAACCTCTGAAATTAATGAGACCATTCCAGTCAATCTTGCTGTATTTGGACTGGTTTCTATGTCAGTCACCCTTCAGCTCTCTGACTGGCAATAAGATTCAGGCTCCTAAGATATTTGGGTGCTTTTGAAAAGGTTACATGCAGTCACCAGAAGGCAACCAAGATTCCCCAATTCTGTTACAGTAAGTGAGGCAGCTCATTGTTATGATACTTTTTAATTCTGCGACACCAGTGCTTGGACAGACATAATTTTTGTTGTGCTTGCTGGCAGACAAGATTTCAGACAGGTTTTGGTTATGATTTGGATTTGGTCTACAAGTTCAGGGCTCAGTCAAACTCCTTCTGCAGCCAACACAGTGACTGCCTACAGCAGGAGAGAGAGTAAATGCAGTCGGCTTTCTGTTTAAACAATATTTTTGTTGTTTCATCACTGGACCACAACCACTCACAGTCTGCTCCAATCTGCATAAACTGTATTCAAGGAATTTGCCCTGTGAGTTTCTCTTACACAGAAGGGACAATCCTCCAGCTCCAGTGTCTCACTGCTGCTTCTGGTGCCACTGTGGGGCTGCCAAACTTGCAATTGTTCCTGCTCTCCAACAGGCATGCTCTGTCCCTCCAGCAGGAAAGAATGTTTAAAACAAAGTTTTTTTGCCCCCTGATGACAGAGTTGGAAAGTGATACTTAAGAAATACAAAAGTGCATGGTAAGTACTCACCTGGTATTGATCTCCCTCCCATCTCAGTTTTCTGTATCTCCATATTCACCCAGATGTCAGCTAAGTTACCCAACTGTGGCTCCCAATGTTTGTGACGTCGTTGTTGATAATTCATTAAAACAATGCTATCCTGTAAGAGATTTGCCACATTTTGAACTTAAACAGGTTACAAGCAAAACAAGTGTGAGACTCTGGTAAAGTATCTGAAAAATGAAAAAAATAATGGGTGTGAGTTGACTGTAATTAATATTGAATTGCCACTGTAAGCATTAAATATGATAAAGTCGCTAGATGACTAGTACTAACAAGAAGAAAAAAAAAGTGGGTGCTTTCTGTTTTCTTTTAAGGGGGTAGAGGTAGGAAGTGTGTTTGTGTAATTTGGGAGTGTAAAGGTTTAACTAGCCCATTCCTATTAAAGTCCTAAAACTCAGCCAAAAACATACACACTTTTCTTCTGTATCTCTATTCATATCCTATATCAAATGTAGCATTTTCCTTCAGGAGCAGTTAACATAAAAGTTCTTGCTTAAGAGAAGATTTTCTCTTGGAAAAGATAATCTATCTTCAAAGTCATAAGTTACACAATTGAGTAGTCTAATTGTTTGAACATTTACAAATAATAATTGAACTTGTGTCAAACTATGTGAAAAAGATTTATGTTCCACTTCCCCAAACTGTTTCTCTGTCTATTTTTTTTTTGTGTGTGTGCAAGTGTGAATTGAATCTTTGGGAACTCCTTCCAGTTGATGCATCATTGAGGTGGTTAAACACATTGCATTATGACAGTCTGTCACATCAGTTTTCCACACTGAAATACTGGACTTGACAAATCACTGGAAAAGGAAATCAGATGATCCAAAATCCTGACTTATGTTTCTTTTGAAACTTGAGATTCTGAACACAGAATTTTCACCTATTAACTCTGATTGAAGGGGGGAAAAAAGCTTAAGTTAATTATAATTATAATAAATAATATTTTTAAAATATCAAAATAATTTGCATGAAAATAGTTGCATCATAATGGTCCTGCTTGTGAGTGGAAACAGCCAATGCTTTTTAAATACCCCTGTTGAATTTGGTGAACCTCTTTAAAGTGGTTATGCAAAGACAATAGACAGACCAACATGATGTGTCCAGGGTAAAATCTGGCTCTTCAGAGAACAAAATGCAATATTGCCATATTTTTATGCAACAATATATTGAATTTAAGAAGTCCTTAAACTTTCACTAGCACATGAACTCTTACCTGAATCCTTGATGTTGATGTTGATGTTTAGCCTATGAACCACCTTCTTGAAAAAATGTTTGTTTCAACAGTCGCATGATCTGTGATTCTGCTGAAGAGCTGTGATTCACTTGATTCAGATGAAGACCTGCAGTACTTTCAGGGCTATAATTGTATTTCTGTAGGAAGAATTGAAAGTCCATTGAAATGCAAAGCTTAACTTCTAAAAGTTGTGTAGAATATGCTCGGTTCCAACACTATCAACAGCAAGGAAGGTAAAGGCAGGAAACTTTGGATTTTGCAAAATGGCAGTTTTCCTATGTCTACAAAAACTAATAAATAAATTCCTATGTCTATCAAAAAGCACAATCAACCAAAAAACCCCTTTTTACCATGTTCTGCAACTTTGCACATTCACATTTACAAATCAAAGTCCCATTTTAAAAAAAAAAATAAATATGTAAATAAGAAAGAATCTAAAAGCCACAAAATACCAAGCAAGGAAAGAAAAGAGACCTGTTTTAACATGGTAGCTTACCATATTGGCCAAACAAGAATCCACTGAACATACACAAAACTGAATGCCATCACTTCAAGTCTAATCACAGAGTATCAAAATATCTCTGTGGTGACTTCATAATGAAAGAGTCAATATTATGAACAACCCTGTTACAAAATTACAGTGCAAAAGTGTTACGAATAGGACCTGGAAATTCTAGGTTAGCTTTAATCAAGCATACAGTAATGTGGATGAGTAATTAATATGGAAACAAGAATGAAGATGGATTGCCACAGTTTGGAGGAGAAAGACAGCCATCTGGACAACATTTCCAGCTCAGGATTATATGTGAGTCTCAGTTATTTAGTGTTTGTCTGTAACAATGGAGGATATGCAATATATTAAGTCTAACAATAAAAAGACAACATCTGTAACCCTTAATAATATCAGGGAATGCTTGAAAATGTGAGACATTAGCTTTTGTTATATGTGTTGTATGTATTGTTTCTATTATTTTCATTTAAAGCTTTTTTGGAACTGAACTCATGATTTTTAAGCATTTTGAGGTTAACAACATTTGTTGGAATTTCTGAACTTTCCTACCCTTTGACATGCTTTGCAGAGCTCTTGTGTAAGTAATGAGAGATATTCAAATAATCTTAAATCTGCAGTGAATTCTAAAGAATATCTCTGTTACTTGAATATACCATGGCATCCTGTGTCCCGATCTCATGCGAGTTCATTTTCTCCTTCCTTCCTTCGATCTCAGAAGCATCTTCAAAAGATTCTTCCTCACTGTCAACAGTTTTCTTGTAATAAAGACCTGCCTTTTACAATGTCCACCTCAGATCTCCTGAGTTTATGCTATGCATTCAAGGCCTCACAGAGTTCTCTAAGATTTACACAGCTGTGGCAAACAACTTCAAAATTAACCACCTGACCTTCCTCAAAACACTGCAAGAGTTCAAATTCCTCGTTGCATACAGAATCAAACACATCTGAAGGCCTGAGGGCCATGATGTTTTTTTTAGCTATCAGGCATAAAAAACCCTCCCTTTGTTTTTTCAGAGAACTCCACCTGTGCCTTTTTATCTGCTCTCTGCATTCTATCCCATCTTCCATCTCCATGAAGAAGCTGTCTCTACCAGATGAGCAATAACTGGCTATTGAGGAAAGGGTAATCACATTTATCCAGAAACAAAAGAGGTGCTAAATTAATACCAATTCACAGCTGAGAGCTAGTCTCAGACTTTGATGTGAACAGAATGCTGACTACAATCTTTTTTGAGCTCCCATGAAATTGTAGATACCTTTCCTATCCTTCTAACTTCAGTCTAATTGCCAACCTGCTAGAGCATGGCCTGAACTTTTATAATATTAAGCTTTTAATTATATAATAATATTATGTAATAATAATTAGTCTTTATAAATAATTATTATAGTGAATATCTTCATTACCTTCTGCTTCATCTCAGGATTCATTTTACACGAATGGAATGCACAGGGAAAAACTACTTTTCCCATAGACATTCACATTCATGGTGGATGTTGAACTGAGGATGTTGAATTGAGGAAGCAAACATTCTTGGCATGCACCTGGAAGCAGCTCTGGGGCTGTTCTGGGTATATGCCTCTCCCTAGAAGAAGAGGAAAGACTGGCAGGTACATAGTATATATCCTTGTCAGCTCAAACATGTTTCACATAAGCTAAAATACAGCAAATTCTTACAGTAGGGCTTCATTCCTTAATGAGGATGCAGTCCTTGTCCAGCTCTCATAGGCTCTGTAAAATAACACTGGTTTCTTTGCCAAATTGCCTTATAAGGCCACAGCAGGGTCTGGATTTACCCATTACCACAGGGTTTAATGACCTTAAGCACAACACTGAATTACACTTCCAATTACTATTTCCATCTGATTAAGCACTGAAAAATGCAGAATGCTGGGTACATATATACAACACGGGTAAATGGACTAACACATTGAGCAAGAGTCTGCAGTATTTAATCCTCATTCAACACTTAAAGTATGATTATTTACTGAGGCATTGAGAAAGGGATGTGTTACTACAAAGCTACAGAAATTAAAAAGTTGTCTGTTAAAAGAAAAAGGTTGAAGCACTTAGCAATCAATTTTTAGGAAATGTCTCACTGAAGCAATCTCAAGTTGAAGCCACTATTCCTGCTACCCATACCAAAGGCTCACCAAAGTTGTGACTGTGCAGATAACTACTCAGAAATGGAGAAATGGGTTCAAAGCTTTGCTCTTGGCCATAACCTAAAGCAAAATAAATGCAAACTTTACAGAGCTCAGTTTAGAAAATAATTGTCAGTTTTACAATTGTGGCATAACTGGCTGCAGTTGATCCAAATGGTCATCAACTAATCTAGAAATTTATCTAAACTGGGCATCACAGTTATTAAGAAATCCAGTGAAAGTGAAAGGTAAGGTATGGATGTAGAACAGTACTACCATTTTAAAATTACTGAAATAGAGCTTTGAGTTATAATATGAACCAGAGTTAAAAGTTGAATGCCAGCTTTTGTTTTGTTTTGTTGTATGCTTTCATGTTGACCCCTGCTCTACACAAACTTAAATCTGTTTTATATCAGAAGCTGCAGGGACAGAAGAGTACATGGGAAAAGAACATATCTGGCTGTTTAGAAAGGACTGGCTAAATTTTTTGAGTTCCAGTGGGATTGGTGACATAACTAAAAAGCAAAAAAACAGCAGGTGAGAGGAAGTATTTAAATATAAATACAGACACTTTGAAGCCACAATTTTTTATTGATCACATTCACATTTACAAATCAAAGTCCCTTTTTTTAGAAAAATATGTAAATAAGAAAGAATCTAAAAGCCATAAAATACCAAGCAAGGAAAGAAAAGATACTAAAGGCACAGAAACATGTTGATAAATATTCCCCAGCTTAAAACCAAAATCAACTAAATACCCTATTTTCTTTAATTAAAAACCACTGAATTATTTAAGGATATCTGACCAAATTAAATATTGAAGACATACAAAGATCTGCCTAGTCCTGTGATTAGTGGTTTATACAGTTATTAAGATCCACCCAGTTGGACCTGAATTCAACCTCCAATTATAAAAGTTATTAAAAAATTCCTCCCAGAAACAACTTAGCACATACACATTTCACACTTTAAAATGGTTAAATATTTTAATTCACAAATTCATCCACTAGTAAAAGGTCAGAATCTGTTTTCTTTTTTTCAGCAATCAATGTATACAAAGAAATTAAGATGAGTTATATGGCCATGGTTTAACAGATAGCATTTTTCTATCCTACTAAAGGTGCTGTTCACACTCTATCTGTGGGATCAGAGTTCAAATGGCAGCACATTTAGTCTGGCAAAAAGTGGTGGTTACAATAGAGTAGTAATAACAGTTGCAGATAATAATCTGAAAAGCTGGAACCATAGAAACATGATGGTTTGCAGTTAGAAAATATCTGTGTGTTTTATCAGAATGTAACCCATGACACTGCCAATTGGGAGAAATAAAAATCCAGTAAGACGACACAACATTATATCAGAGCTCTTTCAAATGAAAAGAAATCCAGTTTTGCTGAACTGAAATGTGATAATTTGGATGACATTTCTAACAGCTCATTTCTTTAAAATTTAATTTAATGCTATGTTAGAAAATTTACCTTAACAAATGTTAATGCATATGTGCAACGTGGCTCACAAGAGCAGGCACATTAGCAGATCTGAACAAACCTTCCTCTACGTGAAACCCACAATCACACATTGTGAATGGAGGTACAGATTCACTCCACCAGCTTTAGACAAACAACTGTGGCACTGAAGACTACAAAAAGTGTCTTACCAGCTTGTGCAAATATGCATTCAGTGCAGTCGTCCTTGATGGTGACCAAAAGTGGATGCTGGGGAACAGGTGCAAGAAAGGAGTAAATATTTAGTGATATTTACCTAGAAAAGTTTTCCAGCCTTCCAAAATTTGCATCTCAGAGGCTTCTAGTTAACAATCTTTGCTCAATTTCTCTTCCATGAACTTCTCCAGTTGCCCACTGAACCTCCATAAAAGATCAATACTCACATAAAGCAGGCTTATGACAGGTAATGCCTTGCTACACACTGTGTGCTGCACCACTATGGTCTCCTCTGAGGCCGTGCATGTTGCCTTCATTGGGTAATTCTTCCTCTCTGTGGCAGTCATGATCTTCTGGACCTTTTTCACATGTTCTTTGCACTGTCTTTTTGGCAGGCTGAAGAGTATGGTCTATGTAGATGTTCTTTCTGTGAGATGTGAAATCAGGACTCCAGGTATTCAAGGCTTGCTCCTTTGCTCAACAGAGGGTGTTCACACACCCTCACCTTGTATTTAAGAATTCACCTTGCACAGGCTAAATCATTCTTCAAATGTTTCTGTTTTTTCATAGAGGAAAGAGGGAGTCTTGATGACTGTTATAGTCTGAGACCTAATTTAGATGCTGGGCTGGTGTTTTGAAGAAGGCAGAGTTAGATCAAATTTTACTAGATTTATCAAATGGAGATCTGAGTGTTTCTGTTTAGTGAGATGGAGAAATTCACACTATTAATGGTTGCTATTTGAGAGTGGTTTCTTTTCATTATATGAAAAGATTATATGAGAAAACAGCCAATTCAATATGAAAATAATGAAAGTTATAATAAGGCAAATATAGGCTGAGTCCTACAAGTCCATGGGAGGAATGTAATGTATGAATATGTAACACCAAAGAAATGTGCAGAGAAAGGAGAGCAGAGAAACATGTAATGATCCACGTCAGACTGAAGTCTAAGATAATTGGTTAAGGATTACAGCACTTGTGAAATGCTATCCTACAACAAAAGCAGAAAATGAATTGAAAGGACTAGATCCAGTCAATCTGTAGCCACATTATTAGGACCAGAATAACTTCACCCATTTTTCAGGTAGAGAAGCTGATGTTTTGAACAGAACTAGCAGTCGCTGTCTCACCTGGAACAGCTCACCCTAATCTGGCACCAGACCCAACCCAACTCATTCTTTGCACAGAAGCCTCTTCTAAATATTTTTTGTATTAACTCTGGGCTAGAGGAAATTTAATAACCTGTCAGTGTGAAATTATTAACTCTCTTAATGGCAAAGGCATAGAGTGGGATTTGTGGTCCATTAAAAGTTCTTGCTGTTTGTGCAGTGTTAAATAAGTCAGTTGATCAATGGTGCTCTGATGATTTATTAATGTCATGCTGTCAATGAGGACTCATGCTGAAACTTAAGATGGATCAAACTTAATTTTAAGATACTGAAGTGAATATCATATCTTTCAAAGACTTCTAGAATAGATTGTATATTTCTTATATATCAATACAGAAAGCAAAATACATCTGAATAATAAGAAGTGTATCTCTTTCAGCAGTACAAAGTACTGTCAGAAGCACTAATAGCAAATTGTGTTGTATCATAGTTTCTTGCAGTTCCACTAACATGGCTTGATATCCTAATGCCATAAGCAATTCCTATGTTGTGTACTAAGTATCTTTGTTTTTCAAACAAAAGAAAAAACTCTTAATCTAATTTCACAAGCTTTCACATTTCAATGAAAACAATGAAGTCAACACTGAAGAAAATTTGTGTATTATGAGAAGAGCTGAAACAAAACATAGCAAAATATATATTCTTTTCTCATAAGAAAGGTCAAATCATACTAGAAAAGCTCTAGAAAAATTTCTGGAAGAATCTGAGGTTTTAATAAAAGTTTGAGGCAGTAAATTAGTATGTTTATATTGTCTCAGCTGGAGGAATTGTCCTTTATGTGAAGACAGCATGCCCTGATGGGGATTTTGAACCCAGCTTACTTTGAAGTCTAATGTAAACCATGAGAACTTTGTCCCTGAGCACGGTCCCAATATCCCAGAATTCTCATGATCTGGAATTTATTTTTGAGTTGTCTGTAGAGGTTTGCATGCATATGCAAGGCTTTTTATATGGAGATTGAATCCAAAGAAGGTTAAGGTACCTATTTGCAATGTAGACATAACTGTTAAGGTTGATGTTTAAAAAAAAAATCAAAGAATACAGAACTTATCATTTAAAATTTGAAGAGGCTTTAGTACCAAATCTTTAGCCCCTTATGCAAGCAATTGCTACCTTGTACCTCATAAAATATAGTAGAGCATATATATATATATATATATAAAATATATATATTATATATATGTAAGTTGATGTGCAGGCAATAGAATTTGTACTTCAAATCTCTATAAATATGAAAAGTAATAAATTACAGTGAGTGATTCCAGCTTTTTAACTGTCATTCCAAGCCCATTTGCCTTTCTAATGCATTTTGAAAAAGATAAATGCTCAACACTTAAGCTGCACATAAACTTCTTGCTCTTTTATATTAGTTCCTATAAATAAAAAAATAAATGCTTGTGGTCATGCAATCTGATCTTTGAGTACACAGTACTATAAATCTAGTCATGATCCATTTCCCTTGAAAATAAATATGACCTTTTATTTTCACATGCAGAACAAAAATGTTCTTTTTTAAGGACATAAACACCTAATAATCCAAATAGCCTCTTAGCCCCCAAAAAGTAAAGGCATTGCTCCTGGGCATGAATACTCACATATTCTCCATGTTCTCCATGCCAAACAGAAAGCAAGCTTTTAGACAAGATTTTTTTAGGGTCAGAACTGTTCTATTGTTAACTCAGCACCACACCAGCATCAGCTTGTGCCTTGTGTTCAGGCAAGTTTGCCCTCTGTACATCTTTCCTCACATTTTCTTGCTACTCCTATTCTTTTTCCTGTAGCTTTCCCAGTCTTCTGCATTTATCTTTTCCACCACAGTTACATAAAATCATCATTCCTTATCTGCCAATGAGTCTGCTATCATGCAAATCACCCCTATTTAAGTTGACACCCTTACTCTGTTCACAGTGGAAACGTTGTCACTCAGGATGTCCCTTTATCTCCAAGGCTGGCATCTTCTGTAAAAAACTCCAAGGGAAACTACTAATTTTTTAAATATGACATACAAAAGATTTCTTACCCCTTTGGCTTTTTTTTGTATGTACCATAATATGTGACTGTGACAATATTGGTATATATACTACAGAGTCATCAGAGGAAATTCCTCAAGGTGTAACCAGCACCTACCTATTTTTTCCTCCATAGCATTAAAATGATGTAAGCCCTTCAAGCTTAGACATTGCCATTTGCCTACTGCTGTAGACATAATGTTCTGAGAGTTTACTATGTTAAACATATTATCACTAGTTGCTGCCTAAGCGCTCTTACACAGAGATTGCAATGTTTATTTTCTATACACATAGGTGTCTAAGGTAAAAGTAAGTAAAAGAAAAATTAAGAATGAAAAAGATGATAGAACTTTTATGAATGAGATCAAATAGAATCTATATGAAGGAATGTCTGTATTCTGTCAATTGCTTGCTGTATTTTGAAATTATGTCCTTTGTTTCACTGTGAAAACTATTCTTTCCCTTTAACTGAAGTTGCCAAAATATAGTCTTCATCCACATTGATTCAACACATCATCATCTAAAAGAAGGTGATAAAGCTGGTATTTATATCTATCAGGGGACTGATTACAGATGATGACAATGACCATCACAAAAGGTATAATTCTTTGCCACACTGTATATCAGTATTTTTCTTAATTATTTCTGACATTTTATCTATTATTCCAAGGACTTTCTCAGAGGGTGGAAATAAAGAGGGAAAATGGGTTTTTGTGCCACAGATGAAGAAATACTTCTTCTGTAAGTAATTCCCTGAAGAAATCTTGGAAAGAGGCAAGAAAGTAACATCTGTCACCCTTGCTGAATTGGTCATCTAAACTTACAGTAGCACTAAAGCTGAGTGACTCCTCTGCCACCCTTTTGGGAGGAAGAAAAGTGAGGATAAAGAAGCAAGGGGGGTAGAGGGAAAGAACATTGTAAAAGTAAATATAATCTAGAAAGCGGTCTAAAGATTTTGACCTTCCAGCTACCAATCTTCCATTTCCCCATAGCTGATGTGCATTCACATCTGTTATTAGAAAGCACACATAGCAAAAATGGAGAAACATACAGCTTCAGTTATGGCAAGAATAAAAGTTCACCAAGTTTAGGACCAGTAAGAGTGGCTAGGAGAAAAAATTTCCAGCTGAAGAGCTGTACAGTTGCACAAAGAGTGGCCAATGTTCACTGTCTTCAGAGAATACTAAGGTAAGATAAGTGACACACAGACCACAAAACCTAAAGATGCCTTGAAAAAAACAAATGAAAAAGCTTGTTACAAGTCATCACTTTTGACATGAGTTTGATGCCAAATGGACTACTGGATTAAGAGCAACTCATGATATAGCCCTACAGAAATTTCAAGGACCCTTGACTGCTCAACTTAATGACACCATTATTTAACTCAAGATACGAAAAACAGGCTATAGCAGACACAAGCTTCCTGTTCTTATCTTGAAAACCTGCAAACACTGCAGTTACCCCAAAGCAGTACACAAAGAACTCAGCATCTGGTTTCCAACACTGAAGGTAGTTTCTGTACCTTGTATTCCCTCACCCTCTGAATCCTCTAGCATCCCATGTTGATGACCCACCAACATGAGCATGGTGAGCATAACATGAGTTTCACATAGCTGCTGGACCTATTTGATCTCACATTACACAGATACAAATCAAACTAAGAGCACTGCATAGAAGCTTATATATATACAAATGCTTTGAGAGGTATAACAGCATTTCTAACATGGGTTACTTAGGACATACCAGGAGCATGCAAATTATTCTGTATTTAACAAAATGAAACAGGTATCTTTCACATATTCACTAGTCAGGTGGTTTGTTCTTAATCTACACCCAATTAGGAAAGAAAATGCCTTTTATCCTCTACTTCTAGTGTTGGCTATGTGGTGGCCTGCCTTTAAGAAAGCATTTATTGCCAACCTTTGAGAGATAGAAGAGGAAGGGTGAGTGATTTTCATGCTCTGGCACTCATTGTAGACAGTTTAATTTGTCAGGACTACTAGGCCACGGTTTTGCGCTTTGACAGGTTTTTGTTATTCCTGCTAATCCCATTTCTGTTGTGTAATGTGCGTAGCAGCAGCTGGTGACAACAGAATAGAACACCTAATTGTGAATGAATACAGAGCACCCTGTTCTGCCACATTGCCTGTTGCATTATTTTTGCATTTTTATGGCTGAGGGTGGGCTTCCAGGAACTGCAAAGCAGTCAGCCCTTCGTTGTAATCAAATTTGTCATTTGCATGTGTGTGTTCTACAGAAATACAAAGAATACAGAAATTATCTGAGTTTGGCTTTCTGGCTCTCTCTTCTAAGTGGAGAGGATGATCTTAGGTATTTATTAAACAACCTTCCTTTAACTATCAAAACACAAAGTGAAACTAAGTACATTTGAGTGTCATTGAGAGAAGCAGAATGTGAGGAGGGCCAGTGTAGTACCTGGACAACTGTTGCTGCCCTTGGCCACAGCATGGCTTCATTCACTTGCTGGACACAAAGATCAGCAGCTGCCTAGAGATCAACTCTCCAACTAAGCATCTTTTTTCTGCTCCACTCCATCACAATTTACCAGTGGCTTACTGACTCCAGATCCTACTCTACTTTGCCACTTGATGTGTGCTAGGTATAGTGAGCAAGCCTGGAAGATACAGGCTATGCTCAGCATCATTGCTCATATCACAGAATCACAGAATATTAGGAGTTGGAAGGGACCTCGAAAAATCATCTAGTCCAACCCCCCCTGCCACATAGACAAGCTTAACACCTTTTATGAAAATGGCCCAGTGACCATAAATGCCCACAACATGCAAGGGTAGGATATCTATTTTTAAATAGTAGTCTTTTGAATTTTGGGTGAGGTAGTTCAATTCAATGTCTTTAAAGGTCCCTGAGAGTGGTTTACTAATTTAATAAAACGTTTATACAAGTGCTCTCCTGGTAGGGTACCATTTTGAAAGAAGCTTTTCTCACTGTCAACAGTAGGTGTAACATAGCTGCCTGAAATACCCACAGATCAGAGCAGTATTGAATCTGACAAAATGGACCAAGGCTGTTATTTTACTGAGCACAGATATTTTGAATAGGCTGATAAGGCTTTCTGACAAGAAGACTTCACATATTTTCTGCTTGGTTTCTTGTCAGTTACAAGCACCAGTATTGCAAAACAAGACTGCAGATATTCACTGCCCACATCAATCTTGGCAGAATCTTTCAAAAAAAGTCATTAAAGCAAAGGTCTAAAAAATCCAGAGCTATTAAATATATTAATGAAAATATCAAAAAGAAAAACTTCAAGGAAGGTGTCCAGAATTTTCAATTAAAACAGAAGCATCAGTTTTCTGCTGGTAAACTTGGTACATTTTTCCTCCCAGTAAACAAACCAACTCTTCAGTGTCTACCATAATAATGTAGAATCATACCACAAAACCTGTTGGATGTGGCAATCAAAAAGAGATCTAAAGCTGGTATAAAATTTAACAATTGCTCTCATATTTTTCTAACTCCTCTGGATTACAGGGTGTTAAATTTACTAAGTTTAAAAAAGATGGTCAAATAATACAATAAATATGAAGCAGCATACAATCCACATATGAAACTAAAATCTTGTCTTATGCTTTCTCTTATCTGTTACAGTTCAATTCTAAACTGAGTTCTAAGGAAAAATAAGATAGTGTGAAAGCAAAAATATTTATGTACTCTATGCATACAAAATAGACAACCTAGGGAGAAATGTACTTCTTTATCAAAGATTTGCATTAGATGTATCCTTCTTCTAAGCATCTGTGGACAAGTTCCCCAGAAAAGATGCCTTTCATCAACTATGGGAGCTGTTACTCGTTATCATCATCTGTTTATAATCAATGAGAACAGTTGGATGCTCAGAACTCTTGAAAATTGAACCAATTATTTAGGTCAGTAGTTTTTAACCTTCTTCTATTTCTGGACTCTTAAGTATTTTCCAGTGGATGTGAGGCACTGTTAGACATTTTGTTCATGTAGATAGCTGCCACTTTCTTTGGCACTTACCACAAACTGTCTAGAATTTATCCCTTTCCTTTCATCCCCCTATGAAAATACCCTCAGACTCCAAGCTGAAAAAAAACCCAAATCACATTAGTAATTATATCTATTTTTGGCTAAATTTAAAAAAGAAGTCCACCTGAATCCAAGTATTTTTGAGCACCTTGATCAACTATGCAAGTAAAATTTTCTCAGTTTGACTCAAGAAGTCTATGTTATTTTGATTACAACCCAGGAAATGTGCAGTTCTGCAGACATTACTCTGCTGGTAGAAGCAGTCACTGCTCTACCTCAGCCCTCCTGGTACCTGGCTGCTAAGCACTGACATCTCTTATATGTTAGCACAAGTTTCTTTTTTGATCAACGAGCTGTGCTGTGGGACTGAAATTGGTCAAGTAGGGGCAAATATCTTTAAGTCAAAATTACTGCCAAAAGTACTTGAGTGGAACTGTGCCCAAATAGCATTTTTTGTCTTACAATCCTCAAGAAAAATTTGAACATAGTTTTGAACAAAGAGGGAGAGAGAAAAGCAGAGACAAGCAAGAAGTGGCATGAACACCCTAGTTCAGTCATAACAGCACAAATTAAAATGTCCCAGTTCTATCCAGTATTTGAGTATACATTCCCAAGCATGCACAGGGACCAGTGGAGGATGGGCTGTGACTGCCTTGGAAAGGAGCTCTGGCTGAGGTCTGACAACAGCTGGCTTCTGGAGTCCTACCTGAAGGTATCTTCCATCATCAGTGGTGACCAGCAGCAGCAGAAACCACTCCTTGCACATACACCATGTGTGAGGATTGTTGTGCTCACATATAGAAGTGTGTCAAAGGAGAGTCACTACAGCAAATCCAACCATTCAGGATCACACACTGAGCAGACATTGTTAGGGTCTTAAAATATTTCTAATGTAATTTTACTTTTTATTATAATCATTATGGTTACTGGTATATACAGCCATTATATATAGTTGGCCACATCTCTATTAAACTAGTGTACTGTGTATGTATTTGTACAGCCAGTGTGCTACACATGTGAGTCACATTTAACAGAGCAGGCTCTTAAGTTTCCAGAGCAGCTCAACCTCTGGCCCCAGCTTAGGCAGCCAAGCAGTGAGCAAACCCTTCGGGAAATGCTCTGAACCAACAAGCTTATTTCACATGTTGGAAGCCACAGAATGACTGACAAAATAGGCCAGCAAAGTAACTGCTGAAAAAATGCCTAAGAGAAGAAAAGTGCAGAGAAAGGAAGACCATTCCTGGTTTTAATGAAAACAACCTTTAGGTCTGACTACTGTATTTAAATTAAATCTTTTTGCTTTTTACACAATTTGAATAGATGCTTTTTAATTATTGCTAATTGTTTAAGATATTGTTGTATGCCCTTGAAGATTTAAACTGAATAAACTTAATTCCTTTAAAATCTCCTTCAGCTACAGGCAATACAGTAAGAAGCCCCATAGGTATGGCAGTAAAAATAACAATAAAAGCATAAACATTTAAATGAGGACAGCATGAAATATTTCCCACTAGACAGGAAAAAAAAATAAAGAAGAAAGAAAGAAACAAAAAAGGAAGAAAGGAGAGAAAAAGAAAAAGAAAGAAAAAAGAAAAGAAAGAAGAAAGAAAGGAAGGAAGAAAGACACAAGAACCAAACCATGAAACACAGTTGAAACATTTAGGATGACTATGAGAAAGGTCTATGTTCACTTGTTAAGGAATGTGCTAAGGCAGACTAAAGCATATGAATGGCCCTTTCACAGGTCACGGATTCTATTCAGTTCTTGGACATTGTTATTATCCAACAGAAATAGATGGGCCTAATTAATATTCTGAACATACCTGAGAGAACATTCTTAAGGAAATCATCCTCTGGTGGTTTAGGTTTGTTATGTTTTGGGGGGTTGTTTTTTGCTGAGGTTTCTTGAATGCTGTGTGCTTTTTTGGTTTTGTTTTAAACAAACAGCAGACAGTACAAATATCATCTGGTTAATAAACCATAAACATAATTTGCAGTCAAAAGTTTAATAAAGAGTCTACTTCTGAATATATTTGCTTATGCAAAGATTTGGATTTTTTGCTTTTTTTTTTTTTAGTAAACAGTTTTGCCATGTAGATTAAAGCTGAACTGCACAGTCATTTTGTAAGCAATTAAATTCTTGGCACTTTTCTGAACATAATATAACAATTACCACAGCAACTGCATTTTTATCAGAGCACTCCAAGCATGCAGCAGGTTAATATCAGTGTTCAGCAACTTCAGATAATATTTCTGAGATGTTAATGGTTAGCCAATTTCGAATGAGCAAACAGTTTCTGATATGGAGTTCTGGTCTTTTAAGATAATATGGTTATATAGGCCCTAATCTGATATGCAGTGGGACTATTGTCACCCTTAACAAAATCCTGGTAAACTTGATGGGAGTCTGTGCAAGCAGATCCTAATGCAGGGCCAGATTCATGACAAGAAAGATGAACCCTGCTTATAAAGTTAACTTTCCAGAGACCTTAACGCTTAGCACAACTGGGTTAGGATCTTGGCTCTGCTGCTGCTTGATGTGGGGCGAGCCTTCCCCTTACAACTTGTCTACTTATATCATAAGCTTTGGAGAGCATGTGCTATTTGCTGAGTGTCTGCCTGAAACTAACCACTGCCCTAAACTGGTATTGTTACTAATCTAATCTAAACTGGATTTTAAAAATATGCAGTTTGGTTTTGGTATTTAACTCCTCTTGAGCAATGTCAAAGAGAGTAAACTTGTTTTTTGAGGTTTGGTTCTCCTCATTGCTGACCCTCGTGTGGTTTTGCTGTTAAATTCACAGAGCACAGAAGCAGGCCCAGAAAATCATCCAAGTGGTATTACTGCATTTTAAATTCAGGACACCACTTCAATACAGCAACTTGTTGTTCTTGTCTTAAATGTCTGAATGGCATACAAATATAGATAAAAGTAGATGACTAATTATCACATCTATTCCCAAGGCATTCATGGAGGAAGGCAGTAAAGAGGAGGGGAAGTTTGTGGGTTACTCCCACACATAAATCCTCTATGTGTCAATGGGTGAATAGACACTACTTTAATGTATTGTGCAAAGCTGTTCTACAACAACAATAAGCTGGAACAGAGAAGAAACTATCTTAGAAAGGCAAATATTAAAATACATCACTACTAAAATGCCCACAAGTAAGCAAGTAATTCAGTCCCATAGAACACCCAGAAACAGGAGTCAAGTGTTTCGTACTCAAATCTTAATATGGCATATGTGGAAAAAAGAAATCCCATTGAAATAAATAGACCTATTCATTTCAGAGACAGTGAGAAAGAGACAAAGTTTCTTTGTCTTGCCACTTTAGAGCCCCTTGATAGCATTTTCCTTTTTTATTGTCTTTTAGATATAGATGCCCCTCTGCTTAAGTATCGCCAAAGCTACTAGTAACAAATACCTAAACATATAACAGATGCATAAGTGCAGCTTGGGATAAATACATTATGGACAATTAACTGTCATCATACCCCTCAATTACATTTTCATCCGCTCCTGTAGTGTACACCTGTGGCTTGTTAGCAATACAATGTGTTGTAAAGCAACTGTATGGTTCAAAGGTATCTCTGCAAAAACATGTTTTCCTCTTCTCTTAAATGTGCATTACATAAATATGGAAGCAGAGAAACATACACAAGAAAAAAAGAACACTGCCTTTTATTTTACCAACCAACAGTGTTGATCAAGTGAAAAATCTTCATTTTCCTGTTACACTGCATAAGAAAGACCATTTCCATAAAATATTGGGCCTGATTCTTATTTCAGTAGTGTAGAATTAACCCAGAGAAGCAGCCACCAAAACTTACTTTAGTACACTTGGTAACATCATTTTCAATTTCACTTTTGTCATCTTTGTTTCCATAATGTAACAATCACAGACTGTATTTCAGAAAATTTTGCAATGCTCATCATTTTTAGTTAAAAGCAAAAGAATTTGCTAGAAGCACAACTAAAACTAACACATCTAAGATACAGTATAATTTAGTCTGTGTTTTTGCAAAATGGATATTTATATAAATTAAAGTAGGTATTGGATATCTTTACTATAATCACACTTGAATCCACAATAGCTCCTGGAAGGATTATTTGTTAATAAATATGTGAATGGCATAATTCAGTAAGCTCTGTATGTGACAATGATGGAATGCCTGAAAAGGCAAATATTAAACAAAAATACACTGTGCAAATGGTCTTCTAATTGTATGCAGAGTTAAATCTAACACAGCAATACCCCTCTTGGTTAATATCTCAATGGCATTAACACTCTTGTGTTACTGCTATGTTCATTTATGCATTACACTTACATTGCCAACATTAAGTTTTTAGTTCCAATCCTGCATTTTTCCAACCTTAGTTACAACCTCCCTCTGTTAATACCTCTAGACTACTTTAGTACTTGTTCAGGGAGGAAAACAGTCAGAGGTTTTCCTGAGGTTCAGGATAAACAATGGAGCAATCTTTGCAAAGGCATTGACTGCTCTCCTAACTTCCACACACTGCTTTACCAACACACAAGAAATCCCCTCAAAACCTCACATGCCTCAGTAAAGATGACCCACCCCACCATCAGGCTGGCTGAAGCATCCAAGCTGTTTCAGGCTGGGATACCTGTCCTCGCTGGTTTCCTGTGTTGCAGACTCCACCTCAGACCCACTGCTGCAATGGTGCATCCAGCAAGTCCTGTACCCAGCCATGGTCCACTGAGGAAGTCTACTCTTAGAATTATCTCATTGACCAGGAGAAGGAAATACCATAATTCTTTCTGATTTAAGACTTTCTGCATAGACAGGACATAACTAGTCATACCTCTGGCACTGATCCATTGATCCATTGATTCAAGACAAACCAGGGTATTAGGACTTGCCAGCTACATTGTCACTGCTTTCATCTATCTTGGTGCTGATGGGTTGAATCCACTGAGTAAAGCTAATCTCACTACTGGAAGGAGATTTCTAGTTGGCTCAGGGCCAGTGAGATATTTACTTAATAAATTTCAGCAGAGGTTGTTAATAGTTTTTGCCTTTTTCCTTTTGCCAAAAGAAAACCTGGTTTTCAAGTCTTCACATAGCTTTTCTCAGATCATTTATATATGTAAAAGTCAACAACTTAATCTGTATAATAAGCAGTGGTACCAGCTGATAATTGTACAGCTTTTGGCAGCTGCCTTTAATTGTGTTGTTTTTTCTTGACTTCTAAATGCTCTGTGAAGCCTAATTAAAGGACAGGACACTGAGGCATTATTGCATTCAGGAGCTGCATTTTGCTCTACAACCTGAGAGACTTATCTGGGAGACACTGAGAGTAGAAGCTGGTCTACACAACTAATGAAAAATATTGTAGACATTTATGTATAGTTGAGAATCAAATCTACATGTCTGATTAATAGTGACTCAGGAATAGTCAAATGACAATGTTTTGACATGTTCAAGCAGTTTGGTGAAGAACTGGGTTTAGCTGACTAAATGATAACAGTGGCTGGCTAGTCAGCATACGATGTGATGGATTATATCATCTGTACTAAATCCATGGTCTCCAAAGAATTTAATCACAGTTGTATGACACAAAGCCAAATACAAATTGCCTTGATTAGCAACGACACCCAGTTAACTTGCCTTTTTACAAAATGTCATAAAGCAGACCCTAAGTGGGTAGGAGAAAGAGCAAGAGATGAGACTTTAACGCAAATGTCTGAAAAATGTTAGCACTAGCTATGGTAAAATATGCAGAAACAGGAAAGGAAACAATTGCTAAATTTGGGAAAAGCTTTCTGATACATGCTGTATGCAAATCCTCTGATGTTTGTGTAAATAACATAGAGGGAACCAAAATGCAGAAAAATAGGTTACATGGATAATTCTCTACGGTCCAGGAACTGGACTGGATGATCTAACTGGACACTAATTTCTAGCAACTTTTAGCTTGGAAGTGGTTTACTACTTTAACTAAAAATCTAGCTTCATTAAAACCAAAATGGTCTTTTTAAATCATTATTAGAAAATTTATCAAAAAGTATATAAAAAAAGCTTTTCCTTCAAACGTTGAACTACAGTATCTGAATTTCAGTGCTGTAATATTCTAACTTTAAGGATGGTAGGAAACACCCTAGTATCTATTGTTTAAGCACTTCTTTTTGACTAGCCAGGGCAAAATTAGTATCAGTATCATTTACATTGTTCTATAAATGGCCTGAGCAAAATCTCATAACAAGTCTTCAGTGTAGTCAGAACTTGTTTGCACTTCCTGCTTCACAGATGAGACAGTCTCAAAAGACAGGCTAGGCTGAAGACTGGTTGGACAACTCTATAAGTGAAGTCTCAAGACTCTTGTCATTCTATCTGTCTAAATTACTTAAACAGGACTCAGAGGGATTGAAAGGGGAGAAACGACATGACAAACAATTATATTCTAACACACTATTTATAACAATGCCCTTTCAGATTATTGTTCCACTCAGACTGACACATTACTGTAATCCCAGGGATGAATCAAGGGATTTAGAGTTAGATTGTGCACAGCTTGTAGGCATAAAAAAATTGCGAATAAAGAACTGACATTCAGGAAATATAGAGCCACTCAAGGATAAATTCTGCTGGGATGAGCTTAATTTATCAATGTCAATAACAACAGTGAACACATCGCAAGAATACATGCATATTAATTGAAAATAACTCAGATTAAAACACTGCATCTTGACATTTTGAGATATGCACTTTATCTTTTCAAGAAAGAGAGCACTATAAAATCTTTAATCTGAAAACACATCTTAATTGCATGTTATCACCTCCTAATTGCTTCTATATTATATTAAACATTTTGCTAATTACTAGCCTGATCATGGTGTAAATAGCTGGAGGCTAGAGCTCATAACCAGCTGAAGACAACTGGGCACAATGAGAGCCACAAAGAAGTTCATCACTTTCGTGTATTATCACGGACTTCCATCATTATAGGTGTCTATCTCTCTTTATCTCTGCTTCCCTTGTGAGATAAAGAAGAGAGGCAATAATGTAGATCAGGGGTTGGGTTGCATTTCAGTTAATCCATCTATTTCTGGCTCTAGATTTCTAATACTCCCTGGGGATAAAAGTTGTCTGCCTACTGCTGTCACTAATCTACAGCCCGAAGACTAAGGGAGGACAGAACACAATTTGGTTTACAATTTGGTAATGGAGGTGCTCCTGGACAGCTGGAAGTTGCACTGCCTCTGAAACCTAAGGACTGGATGAAATCTGTTGCTGTGAGCAATCTACCCACTTAGCTTCAGATCCTGAGTCATACACATATGATGCATAGTGAGAGTCTGAGGCAGCAACCTGTGAATTCATTAGGAAAGAAAATTATTTATGTGTAGGTAATAAAAATGCTTATACAAAACTGCCAGCTGACCCAGCAATGTAGGCAGTCACTTGGGCAGCAACTAAAGATTTAGATACTGTAGCCATTTAGACAATTACTGTTACCTGAAATAAGCTCACTAAAACAGCCCTTTTAAGGTTTTTTGGGAAAAAAAAGGCAATTTAATCCAAAAACAAATTGAGGAATTAAGTGACTTTGCAGGTTCCAAGGTAAAACACAGCTTTATAAAACATGACTTGCATTTCTCCAAAAAACAAACCTTAAGTTGGAGTAAGTTAGGACACAAGTAAAGCAGCTTTTCTCACTGTTTCCTCAGCAGAACAAAAGTCCAGACAGTGCAAAAAAGAGGTGGTGACACATGGGCTATGAATTTTGCTTTCTGTGTTTAAAATTAGACCTTAACTACTTTTGACTTTGTCAGGGCTTGATGCAAGATGCCAGAGGTTCAAGTTTGTTAATAAAAATGTATTTTTTTTATCTATCTTTGCACTGTGGGAGCAGCAAAGTATCTATGCATGAAGCTTCATTTTTTTAGATGGAAAAATCTTAAAACTTTTATTGAGTAGAAAGTTTACAAGTCAGGCAGAAAGAAAGCAGACTGCAAACATAGGAATATAAAATGTGAATGAATTTAGGCCTGAGTCATGAGATGCCAAAGCAAAGAATTCTCAGCTCCAAACTGTTTTTCTATTGAAAGATGATGTCTAATGAAATTGTACCAAACTAATTCATCAGAAAGTAAAGCTCAAATATGAAGGAACTTTCTACCCTCTCCACAGAGACTGACTCCCCAGTGATAAGTGAGCTTTCTCTAGAAAGAGACAGACTCTTTTTCCCTGCTTTGCCCTTCCCCTTCCAGGTTCCACCTGCCACACGTCCTGGACTCAGCTATGGCCTGTGTTTTTTTTCACTCCACAGGTTATATTTTTCTCTCATTACCTAAATTTCTGCTTTTTAGGACCATCATAAAATAAGTTTAAAAAGTGCAGTGAAATAAGAAGCGATAACACTGGCTCTTTGAGTTATCTGTGTCCCAGATGTGTTTGCTGCTACATGCACTGCCCACCAACTAGGATCCATCTCTCTCCTCCTCTATGCTTTCTGTGACCCCCGGGGCCATCCTGTCTCTGTGCCACTCTTCCTGTGGCAGCACCGTTTCTTCATTGACATGAGTTTCAGAGTAACATTGACAGGAATCTGGGGTTGTGAAAGACTGTGACAAAGCTCCATAAACTGGTTATCAAAATTTCTCTGCTGCAAGCATGCAGAGGAATAAAATACAGTGAAGTTAACCTGAAGCAAGCAATGATGCATGGTTGTTCTATTGCCTCATACAGATAAGACATTTTTAGGGAATATATTCTATCTTTTAATAAGCCCACAGCTGAAAGCCCTAGATTTATCTCAGGGGCCAGAATCTTCTCACTCTTTCAGGTTCTTATTACCTTTTTCTATTTCCTTCTCTCCTTGTTTCTAGTGCTGTGTCTGTTTAGAGTGTCTTAGCCACTTTCTTCAGCTCTGAAGCAGTCTTGATAAGTGCCTGTGTTCTCCTCAGAAATTCCTTATTTTGCCATCTCTGCTTCCTCTTACAGCTATGGGAAAGGCATGCTGTATTTTCACCTTCCTTTCTATCCAAAGTGAGGAGAAGGAGACATTTTCCAGTGGAATATATATCCTTCAAAAACAGGTTGGTGCAAGGATGGACTCCCTATGTAGTAGTAGGTGATTTCAAGAATAGCTTGTATTTGAACACAGAGATGCACATAGCTTAAAGGAAAGTGTGTACTACACAACACACAGCTCTTCCAAGGGCTCATTTCTATGGCTGTATTTTAAGACCGTGCTACAGATGAGTTTTATGATATTTGCTTTTTTGTGTTTTATCCTCTATATTCACTTACATTATCTCCACAGCCACTAATCCTTGATACAAATGATGCTAAGTAGTAAAGTATGGCCCATTAACTTGATTTTTGAAAGTATCTAAAATTTACGCAGTGATTTAAATAATAATATAAATTATCTTAAGTATGTGCAGCAGCAGAGGGTATGGCCTCCTAAACAGAATGAATTTCTCCTTGGAGAGCATTGATTAGTTCATTTTTCCTAATGAATCTTTTGTTATAGTCAGAAGTTCCTTTTTTCCCCCTCACTGTCTCACTTATGAAGCATGCATATGTATATATGTACATTCCATTTATATATTGGATAGCTAGATTAAGCAATATCCCACTTCACCTCCAGAAAGTGCACAGCACTTCTCAAGGAGGCATCTGTATTTCTTATGTAGGGGAAACTGAGGTCAAGGAAGCCCATCTATGGGTCCTTACCCTGTTCAATCTATATATAGGCCAGCCACCTCCAAGGTGTAATCCACTGCTAAAATACAGTCTGCAGAAAAGGGGATGAAACTGCTGCTTCTCTCTGTGAAATTTTTTGCTGTGGCCAATTAGAAGGTGCTATCCATTAAGACTATATCACTGTCATTGTTTCTGTGCTTTCAAAGTGCAGCCAATGGCTTTGCAGTGCCCTCTCCAGTGTCCAGCACTGAGCCTCTGCTTTGGCTCTCCCCTCACCCCACATACTCACACCGTTCTTGCCAAGGGAAGGGTAAAGGAGAGAAACATTCCCCCATTGCCTCACATGTGTTTACGTGCTCCTAGAAGACAGGCTGCCATCTGACCTAATAAGCTTTGAAACAAATTGCCTTCAAGATAACTTTACCTGCAGTGACAGTCCTTTGGTGGCTGTTAAGACACAACCTGGTCATTCAGGCTGTAGTTTAAGATGCATCATGGTGGCTGTTTTTTTCCCCTAGAAATATCAATGGAGGTTGTACTTTCCAATAAGTGGACATTAATTAATGCTAAATTACAGTGGGATTCCCAAGAAATTATGTATTACATCCACATGAATACTGAAAGAAATAATTATGATTAATGGTATAATTTATATGTGCATGTTGATGAAAGAATCATAATCTAGAGTAAATTAATGGAGATTTATGTATTAATAATTTTGTTGTGCTCTAAGGTCCAGACAAAACCCAGCTAAGTGATGTTGTATTGACAACCATTTCATATTAACATATCTTAAAGGGATAGTATAATAACACCAAATAAACAATTTCTAATGCATATTAACTCAATTTCATCTTTATTTCTGGAATCTGTATTTATGTCATTGCTAGAAATAAGGTTTCATCCCTTTCTTCTCCAGATATGTGCCAAACAATCAACGTGGATGAGATGAATTAAAGGATTTTAAAATAAAATAATTTACTTTTACAAAAGGAAAGGAAATGAACCTGCTCCATCCATGTTCTTCCAAGTGTGTCAAGGCCATGTGGCTGCATGCAGGGAAAAGGAATTTGATGCCTATCAAGACAACTGGTGCAGCTTTTCCAAAGCCCATGGTTCCCTAGGTCACTACCCGAGACAGCCACAAGTACCCTACACCCTGGCCACCCACAGCACTGCAGGCTGCCACATCACAGCCAAGTCCCTCTCTGGCTACCATAAAAGAACTACACAATCTTTATCACCTTAATTCAGACTTTATTGCTTACTACAGATCATGCAGACATGGAATTTGGGCAGCACAGCACTATGGACTGAATTCATGTTTGATTTTCCATACAAGAAAATGCCAGGAGAAGCACCTTTCTTATTGGAAATATATATATAGATAGATACATGTATCTCTCTATATATATATTTAAAGTGATTATTGCTTAAGCTGAATTACTATTGCAGCTCAGGGTAACATGGGCCTTTTCAAAAGTCAGTCTGTGTTGCACAGACCAGGTAGCAGTGTAACAGAGTCACCTTGTGGGGTTTGAAATGTTGGCTGATAGTAAACACATGAAGTAAAGTGCCTTAGTTAATATTCTAAAGAGATGGTTGTGAATCATTTTACATTAATCACTAAAGCAAATGTTTATAAAATGCATCTTTATGTATAATCACTACCTGCCTGATATTACCTCCAAAATTCTTACAGGGAAGGTAAGTTTAATTGTCTGTTATTTTTAAAAGCAAGGATAAATTGCTGACCTAGCAAAATTTACAATAATTTTTTTCCAGGATGCTCTTAGTACATCATCCTGCTCAAATATTTTTTCAAGAAATGGTATAATCTAGTCAAAATAGTCTGTCATTTTTTGTAATAAGCTACTTTATTAATCTATAGCAACTCAGATAGACTCCTTCCCAAGGAGTTTAAAGCCTAAATTTCCCTGAAGAAAAGATCCCCTGATCTATGTGTCTGAGACTGTAGTGAAGTGAGCCAGCAGCAGCAGTGTTACTGTACATTAGTAATTTAAACAAGGTCCAGAATGCTTTCCCCTGAATCTTCCATTTTTAGGTAGGTATTTTAGCTTTATGTTGCTGGGGATGGACTGGTTTTGTAGCAGAAAACTGAACATTAGAGGCAATGTTCTAAATTTTGTACAAGCTTGGATGTATTTGCTTATAACAAAGCCTGTTGAAGGATTAACTTTCTTCTATGGGGAACCCAATGTCAATTTGCAAAGGAGAAAGTACTAATAACAACATTTCTAATGACAACCAGGCTATGCCTAAGCATTTTACCTAGCTACTACTTATGGAACATGTAGCCACCACTATACATTATGCAGAACACCTAACTGGTTTTCAAAATCCTTTCTTAAACCTTAATTCAAGGGAAAGACCTCTTGATCTTACAAAAGGCATTATTGCCGGAGATTAAACTGCTTGATGCTCTGTATTGTTCTAGCTGTAGTCAGGAGGGAATATTAATTGAGATGTTCTGTGGATTACAGTGTGTATTCCACAGTGATTCACATGTTTCCTGGTGGTCTTTCCAACAGGAACAGAACAAATGAGGGGAATAAGATGGATCATTTTGAACCTTAGCTGTTAAGCCATTGTTCTGTTGTGCACAAAAGGTAATGCTTGGTTGATTTGCTTTATTTCTGAGCTGTTCTGATTTTTTTTTTTTTCCTGTGCACCTAATCTCTGCCACTTCCTCTGTGAGTCATCAGCAGCTGGACCCAGTGAAACCACAGGAACTAGCTCCTGGTAAAGAGCTCTAATGGTGCTATTACTCAAGTTCGATTCTCTTTAAGCCTAGTAAAGAAGCATCATGAGTCATATTGTACAGACAAGAGTTTTTTTGCATTTGCTTCTTTAGGAAAATAAAAATCCATGCTTTGCTTTTTCAGAGAGATTACAATGGGTGTCTCCTATACCTATATCACCCTGCCTATCCTTTGCAGAAAGGATGAAATGTCATTTTCCTTTCAATTCCTTATTATTTTTTTCTTGCATTTACAAGTTGCACTGCCTATAGTTTAAATTAAGTTCTTAAAAATAAAACAAAAATTCAAAACCATTTAGCTCTCTCCTTTCTGCTCATTTTCATTGCACAGAAATGTAATGTGATTCACACCTCCAGTTCATCTGATTTGATTAGTTGTTGCTGCCATACACCTGCTGCTGTCACGGCAGTAGTCTGTATTTGTGGCATATATTCCTGCTGTCTAATGGAACAGGTGAATATTGTATGGTAGATTGAAAAGCTTGGTTTGAATGGTAATTGTTCTTCATCCCTGCTTACATGAATCCAGCAAAAGTTGGGTTTATAAAATAAGTCTTATAGACTTGTTTTCAGTCAATATGGTGGTCAGGTATCTTGCTTTAAACTAAAGCCAAATTTTTAACTGCAAAAGAGAGTAATCTCAACAGAGGAACTTTAGAGTAAGATGGCTGGAAATTTTTTATAGCCTTTGTTCATTTCTGATTCTCAGGCATTTCTATACAAGAGAGTCTGAAGACTTCAGAGAGCTCTGGGGGATCTTTCTGACTCTTGGTAGGAGTTCCTTTCCTCTCCTCCAATTAAAACAAGGCATTCTTAACATTTAAAAATGGTCCTTATTAAAAGAATGTCTCCTAGTTATTATCCTCTCAGCCTTCTGATGAAGTCTTGCATGCTTATGGTAGGAGCTGTTCTGAAATGGAATGCAATGCTGCTCAGGGACTGATAAGTCTGTGATAGTCTGCAACACTGGGCAGCAGAAAAAGAAATGGAGTTTATTGTTCAGCTTATTGAAGAGAGTGAACTATATGGCTGTTGACAAAGATTCTCTTGCAAAGTGGAGGGGTACCTTTGACCATGCAGGTCTTTGAATTATCTTATAAACATGAAATGGGGAGACCCTAAAATCCAACATAATTCCTGATTGACAAGTATTTCAGTGAAAACTGAGGGACAGTATAAGTAGGATTTAACTGGTAGGAAGAACAGAAGAAACCAAATACAGAAAATATGAAAACTTCTAAAGAGAGGTAAAGTGAAAATGTAATCTCTAAATCAGATGTTTTATTTATTAGTACAATTGTATTTAAATGGATTAAGATCTCCAAAATAGGCATTCCCAAATTGCAATCCACATACAACAAGTGGTGAACAAGTATCTGCACTGTAACATGTCAGCCTGCACAGAGCCACAGGCTGAGGCTATTGTCACCACTGCTGGTGCTTGGCAAGAAAAAGTTTGAAATAACAGTTTTCTCTTTCATGCAAGACATTAATTTTTAGGCAGGTAGTATGTCTCATCTAAAGCACATACTTTATAACTCCAGTTTGAACAAAACCACATTTTGATGTTTTCATAGGGTAAATGCAATGTAAATACCTATTTACCAGCAGTGCCAAGATTTAGAGTTGATTACTTTTGCCTAAACAGAGAGAGTGCCATTTCTCTTGATGTACTTCAGCTAGTTATTAAATTAGTGGTAGATTGTAAACCATGGTTTTGTAGACAAAAAGTCCAACAAATATTTGAAGCCAATATCATGCAGATTTTTAATGTGCACTTTTTCAAATATACACATCTGAGCTGGTGCATTATGGAAGAACTTATTTTTCTAAAAGTAGGGAAAAGGATAATTATATAATATTTTAGGCAACTGTGATTCTACATTCTGTAAGTTTCCACAAAGTTTTATAACATTAACTTCAAATTAATCTTTCATTAAATTCTTTTCTTCAGAATGATTAATTTTATACTTTTGTTCAGGTTTTATCTTTTATTTCTACATCTCACATTAGTGTTTTAAAATTTTGCCAATGACAATTTTTCAACTCTCAGGTACCTGAAAGGATAGGATGGAACCAAAGAGCTTTCAATATTCAAACAGTTCTAACAGATGTATTTCATTCAAGATGTAAACAATTTGCAGCTGCTTGGTTTTTTATCATAATAATTGATCATAATTTGCCAAGATCTACAAATATAAGACACAAAATTCAGACTTGGGTAGTATAGACCATGAAGTCTTTTCTTTTTCACCTTTATAAGAACGACAGGGACAGCTGCAAAGTCTGTGACTAGCATCACATGCAGGAGTTATGGCAAGTGTTTTCCCATGTATTTTAAAGAGAGTGAGTGAAAAGCCTTTGCACTAAAGCTATGCTAGTGAAGAGTCTAGTAACAGAGTTTGGCACAAATACAGTGGCCCTGCAAGAAATCGCTGGATGTGTAATCAATATCTCTGGACATGATTTTTAATCATCTTACTACACATCTGTCAGCATGCAGTAGCACAGTTTTCTGGCTATAAGAATGGAAAGGAAAGGGAATATCAGCTGGAAAATGGGTGGAAGAATTAAAAAAAAACTACCAAAACCAAAGCCAAAGTAAACTATTCTGTTTGCAAACCAATTAATGGTGCAGCAAATAAAACTGACATTAAAGCATACAAAAGATATTATGTTGTGTGATATATTATTACATGAAAGGATGTTATGCTGTTCTAATTATGCAATAAACAGGTACATTTTGCTCACCCTTCAGCAAAGTTCTCTCTTTTTTTCTTTTTCCCCTGGAGATTTTCTCAGGTATGTTTGCATTTCAGGTGAAATATTTATGTTTTTAAGACTAATAAGAGAGTGTAGATGGAGAGAGTAATTGTATCACCATCTAGTCAGATAAGCCAGGGATGGGAAGGCAGGGAGTCCTGACTGATATGAGAAGATGTAAGAAAAGACTTGAGAAGGTGAAGTAATTCCACTCAGGAAGATGCAGAACTTTGAGGGAGTTGATGTTCAGTGGCATAAATTGCTTAAAGTGATGCTGAATTACACTAGCTTGCCTTAAAATTTTGGGTCATCTGATGTGTAATTTAAGCATGGCATAGGTGACCCCTATGTCTAATGATACAGTTCAGCAAGTAATGACTGAAATGACACATTAGTGGCAAAACCCAAGATTTGCCCCAAAATTCATAGAACACATTTTCTACTATACATTTCACTACATCCAAAATATACCTTTTTCCCAGGATAAGGTTTAAATGAATCACACATAATATTTTCATAAGTACACATATGATTTAGAAATCCATCCCTTTTTTTTTTTTAAATTGAAGGGAAATGTTTAAAGTGATTTCAAAGGGATTGAGGTAGTGAAATGCTACCAAAAAAATCCTGCTAGGCACCTTTTTCAGTATCTGACCATAAATGCTTAGCTGTCCCTTTGAAGGTCAGTGAGATCTAATATACTAAGCATCCATGCTTTCAGAACTGTGAGTTAGACCCCTAAATAACATAAGTGCTTTTGAAAATGAGATCTAGCAAAATCCTGTAGACATGTTGATTTTAGTAAGGGTATCTGAAAGATTTATCTGTAAGATTTAACAGCTTTAGGAGCCCTTGACAAAACCCTAAATTCTTCATGTACCAACATCATAATGTAAACTAAGTACAGGCCTATAAACAGAAAGGATATAAATTGATCTGTTTTCTTAATGTTTATTTCCAAATTACCATGCAGCTTAAAAAAATAGGGAAGAGAAATTGAAATAATATCAAAATAAATCCCACATACTCAGCAATGTCAATATCATCTGTCTGGCTCAAAGCCATGCAGCATAGTGAAAACTTCACCAAATAAACAAATAAAGAATAATCTACTAAGAACTGAAACAAGGATGTATTTTGATGCATTTCTCTGGTTTTTTTCTGATGTGAAGCATTTTAAGAGAAGATAGTGGTGTGTTAAACATTCAACTGATTATTCTTCTCTATAAGATACAATACTCCAATATAAAAAGTCTAAATCTCCTTTTTTCCCCCTGTGGCTTTAATATAATTTGTCTTATACCTCTAAAGGCTGGAGAACTACTGCAGTAAATTAAGGAAACAAATTTGAAAACTAGGTATGTATTTTCCAAGTCAAATTTTTAACTGTGGGTATGGGAGCTCTTCATGACAGTGAACACTACCTAGGCAACAGAATGATCTATGGGGTTGGTCTTTCCCAGGTGCAAATCTCAACACTTGCCCTTCTTGAATTTCATTCAATTTCTCCCTGCCCAACTCTCCAGCCTGCCTAAGTCACACTGAATGGCAGCACAACCCTCTGGTGTGTCAGCCACTCCACCCAGTTTAGTGTCATCAGCAAACTTGCTGACAGCACACTCTGTTCTCTCATCCAGATTGTCAATGAATATATTGAAAAGCACTGGTCCCAGTACCGACCCCCTGAGGGACTCCACTAGACACAGGCCTCCAACTAAACTCCATCCCATTGTTTTAAATAAAATTAAATCACCCATCATTTATTATGCTAGACAGAGTACAAGTTAAAATATTAAGCTAAAATATGAAAAACTTAGCTTTCAGCTGTCTCTGAAGGCGTTCATCTGCACTTGATGGTGAATACTTTTGCACCAGCAGCTATTACCTTCAGCCCTCGGGTATAACATCTTGTACCCAGAAGTAGCATGAAGACATTGGTATTTTTTCCCATGCACAGGAATATTAGCCTTGATACAACACATTATCTTGTTATACTTAGCTGTGCCAATATTTCCCTTTGCTTTCTACCAATGCTTTAGTGTAAAATCTCTCTGACAGAACTAAATGGATATGTAATCTAATAAAACAGAATAATCCTACTGAACATGCAATCAATTAACTGAAACATGGAGATGGATATTTTCTGAAATCTCCTCACAGGCTTCATATAAACACAGTGAGATAACAATGGCAAATTGTTTGGCTTACAAATTGTAACCAAATGTATGCCATTCTATCAAAACATTCTCAGGATAATGTCAAAAACTCTTTTTTTAAGTAAACATCTTGTGTCATCCTTTGACTAAAGTGGAATGAGGGTCTCCAATAAAAATAGAACATATCAGGGACCCTCAAAGAGATTTTTATATATATATATATATATATATTACTGATCTTTGAAAATGCAGCTTGAGAGTTACATTAATAATTTCATCCACCTGGGCAATAAACATTCCTGCCAAAAGAATTATGTAAAATTACATAAGCTGTTTTTAAAGAGAGTAAGTTTCAAGGACACATAAAGTACAGACTGAGATAGTTCATCTCTTCCCCCCCCCCCACCAGCTGTGTTCTACTGAAAGCATTTTAGGGTGTAAAGTCTCTCTCCTTGTAAATGCTCCAAAGAGAAGCCAAAATTCAAACCTGACTATAATGCATAATACCAAAGTGGCATATGGTGCAAACTACAGAAAAATTTAGCAGTAAGAAATAAACAACAAAACAAAAAGCTTTTCACATCTGAAGAACTGATAAAATTAACCAACCTTATCTTCTTCTATGACCAGCTGACCTGCTTGGTGAATGAAGGAAAGCCTGTGAATGTTGGCTTCTTGGCCTTTAGTGAAGCCTTTGACACTGTCTCCCACAGCTTTCTCCTGGAGAAACTGGGTGCTCGTGGCTTGAACATGTGTACTCTTCACTGGGTAAGAAAGTGGCAGGATGGTCTAGTCCAGATTGTTGTGGTGAATGGAATTAAATCCAGCTGGTGACTGCTCACAAGTGGCCTCAATTTTGGGGCCAGTTCTGTTTAATATATTTATCAATTATCTGGATGAGGAGATTGTGTGCACCCTCAGTAAATTTGCTGATGACACCAACTTGGGCAGGAGTGTTGATTTGCTTGAGAGTTGGACGGCCCTACAGAGGTATCTGGACAGGCTGGATCAACAGACCAAGGTCAATGGGATGAGGTTCAACATGGCTAAGTGCCAGATCCTGCACTTTGGTCACAACAGCCCTGTGTAAAGATACAGGCTTTGGGCAGAGTGGCTGGAAAGCTGCCCAGCAGAAAATGACCTGGGGCTGTTAGTCGACAGCTGGTTGAACATGAGGCAGCAGTGTGCCCAGGTGGCCAAGAAGGCCAACAGCATCCTGGCTTGTATCAGAAATAGTGTGGCCAGCAGAACTAGGGAAGTGATTGTCCCTGTGTACTTGGCACTGATGAGGCCACACCTCAAATACTGTGTTCAGTTTTGGGGCTCTCATTACAAGAAAGACATTGAGTTGTTGGAGCACATCTGAAAAAGAGCAACAAAGCTGGTGAAAGGTCTAGAGCACAAGTCTTCTGAGGAGCAGCTGAGAGAATTGGGCTTGTTCTGGAGAAGAGGAGGCTCAGGGGAGACCTTATCTCTACAGCCGTCTGAAAGGAGATTGTAGCAAGGAGAGGTTTGGTCTCTTCTCCCAGGTAACAAGTATCAAGATGACAGGAAATGGGCTCAATTTGCTCTAGAGGAGGTTTAGTTTGGCTATTAGCAAAAATTTCTTCACTGGAAGAGTGGCTAAGCATTGGAACAGGCTGCCCAGGGAAGTGGAATCTCCATCCCTGGAAATGTTCAAAAAATGTGTAGATGTGGCACTTAGGGACATGGTTTAGTGGTGGACTTGGCAGTGTTAGCTTGATGGTTGGACTTGATGCTCTTAGAGAGCTTTTCCAACCTTAATGATTCTATGATTTTATGATTCTATTTTTTGAAATTTCTGCTAGCACTATCCAGTAATCAATTCAATAACTGACTGCTTGAAGCAGCCTTTTCATTCCTCACAATTTTTTTTTCCAAGATCTGCTGTTTACTATTACTTCTTGCAGGCCTGGTGTTCCCTTTCAAACTTTTCATCTAGATCAGAGCTATACAGAACTCGTAGGTTCAGAGGGGCTATGCAAACACTGATCTAAGTTCCCATCTGTGTGGTTTTGCAACCTGAGATTACACTATGCATTTCAGATTTGTAACCAACAGCAAAACTGTAAGAAAACTTCATCAGAATACATAACATTATTGAAGTTTCTGAAAGAAAATAAAACACACACTCCCCCAACCTTGTGAAAGAGGCTAATACTCTGTATTTAAAGGATGAGTTGGAAGCTATTCACTTTTCCACTATTTTTAGTGGATTTTTGTTGTTGACATGGCAAACCTGTTTATAAACAAAATCTACATACAGTTTTCTGGGTTTGGCTGGGAGAGACTTAATTTTCTTCCTAGTAGCTGTTACAGTGCTGTGCTTTGGATTTATTGTGAGAATAATCTAAATAACACACTGATGTTTTGGTGGTTGTTTCCGAGTGCTTAAGCTGAGTTAAGGATTTTCAGTTTCCTATGTTCTGTAAGAGAGGAGGTGCGACACAAACTGGGAGGGAGCATGGCCAGGACAGCTGACCCAAACTAGTCAAAGGGATATCCCATACCATAGAATGTCATGCTCAGTATATAAACTGGGGGGAGTTGGAAGAGAGGAGCTGATGACTGCTTGAGGACTGGCTGAGCATCAGGCAGCAGGTGGTGAGCGCCTGAACTGTGCATCGCCTGTCTTTCTTGTGTTTTCTCTCTTTCTCTTTTGATTATCTTCCTTTTCATATACAATTACTATTAATTATCATGATTATATTTCAGTTATGAAGCTGTTCTTATCCCTACTCACCAGTTTTACTTTTTTCCCCCAACTCTCCTCCCAGTGCCACAAGGAGCGGGGAGGAACGAGTGAGCAACTGCATGGTGCTTAGTTGCCAGCTGGAGTTAGACCATGACATGACCTTTTGTAGAAAATCAAAATCCTTTACTATAATATACAGAACTATGTAGATTTACAAGAAAAAAGTGTTTGTGGGCATGCAGATGCATATATGGATACACACTCCCACATTTCTAGTTCTTAATGGGTCCAAACTTTATTATGTCACAGTGCAATTACTACAACAACTCTATCAGACAGGACTTGATTATCAAACAAGGGCAAAATTTATAGCCTCCCGATTTTACATTTCTACAATCTGAGCACATATGTCAGCTATAGCTTAAAAAAAAGAGCTACTGGTTACAATCACATTTTATCTGTTACCCAAGGTTAGCAGGACACAAGGGAGATGGTATATCAGAAAAAAAAAAAAAAGTATTTTGGCAAAAATGGCAAAATAATAATGAACAACATATAGACTTATACAAAAGCTTGTTTATCCAATAGATTCAAAAGGAATCCAAAATATGTGAACACTATGGACACCACATATCAATGTAACACAGCAACAACAAGGTCTTACAGTTCAAAGTTGGTCCTACTGAAGTCTAAGGTTGTGATCCTGCTAGGTATTCTGTTCCTACCACACAAGATCCTGAACCCTACCGTCTCATGATCTCTGCAGCCAAGGTTAATTCTAAGAGAGAGTTAAGATCAGTTTCTACAAAAGCTGAAAGAATTTTTCTTATGAAGTTATGGTGGCTGCTCCATGATCAAGAGCATTCATGGCTTCCACCTCATACTTTAGGAGAGTAATAACAATGTTCCAGCATTTTGTAGGTCCCACCAAGACTTCGTGTTTCCAGACTTTCCATAACTGAAGTCATGATGTAGTGCAAGAGATAAAATATTATTAGAACCACATAGCAAAATTATCTAACATGACATGGGAAGATGCTTAAGGATGATCTTTTCCCATAACTTTTTACATAAATCTTTTCAAGTCACTGTTCATAAACTCAAACTTCTGCTGCTAGATTCAAGCTCCTCTTCGAAAGAGCAAAAACTTGGGAACTACCATGTGTTAAAATGAAAAGTTTTGGGAAGGGGAAGTGACTAGTTAAGAAGAAACTGTATTTTCATTGTATACTAATAGAAATCTAATTACCAATAAGAAAATCTGCCTTTTCTTAGGTGGAATTCTTCCATGCCTCCATATCACCATCATGATGTTAGAATTGCTCAGGTAGACAGCAAACAACTTGAAATTATTCATTAATGCAAATGACTACAACCTTCTGCCTAAATTAATTCAATTTCACTCCTTATTACATAAATTATTTGTCTGCCTTCATTGCAATTAGAGTCAGTTATTGGCCAATATAAGTGAAAATAGCAGAACAATCACAGAATCACACAGAATCACAGAACTACTAAGGTTGGAAGAGACTTCTAAGATCATCAAGTCCAACCACTAACCTATCACCACCATGCCAATAAACCATCAGGCCCAATGCAGCCTCCAGGAGATAGATTTTTGACTGTTGCTCGAGATATAATTTTGTCCTCTTTGCCAAACTTTGGCAGCAGTCTTTCAGTGCATTTCTTTTTGAGACATTTTATATGAATGAGATTTTTCTGGCTCACAGTCCAGAATCTCCCCCACCGGATCTTAAATGTGTCATTACAGAGGTGCTACCACAATCACTGGTGGGTTTGGCCTTGGCCAGTGGGAGTTATGTCTTGGAGTCAGCTGGCATTGGCTCTATCAGACACTGGGCAAGCTTCTAGCAGCTTCCCACAGAAGCCACTCTTGTAGGCCCCACACTACCAAAAACTTGCCACACAAAGCCAATAAAGCTCAAGATACAAACATAATTTTCCACCTCTCCTGCTTCCCCTCCTTCACCTCCTCTGATATATTTTGTTGTCCTTCTCAAAAGACATTTTATTCCTTAATTTTTTTCCCTTTATGTCCTGCCCTCCATTCAGCCTGAAGTTCAGAATACAGTCATCTCTTCATATTGAAATGAAAATGACATTGAATAAATTAAGTAAGAATGGAAATGCCTTAACAATGCCCTCAGATATTTCTTTCTTTATTAAGGAGAAAAAATATTAATAAGGGTCTTAGCCAGAACCTGCACTTTGCTGCCATTATGATCAACTTCATTCTCTCTCTCTGGTTTACTAGGCTGTGTGTGTCAGCAAATGCTGCAGTAACCTTTTGCTTCCTGTTGTATTTTGGAACAGTTAAAATATTTCAATTATGCTGTATGGCTAGATCAGAGTCACCTGCCAAGAAATGAAGGAGTGGCATAGCTTGGGGGCAGGTTTCCCTAGGAATGTAATGGGGTACCTGGTGCAGTTCTAAGTGGCCATTCTCTCTTAATAAATCTGTTGCATGTTACATATGGGATTCTGGATCTATTTTGCAGAGACTTCAGAAATGGCAAAGAGAAATGGTTTCAGCAGGAGATAATGGGCTTTATGACTTTTCCCAAATTATTCCCCTTTTTAGTAGCCATCATCTTGTCAGATGACATCTGGAATGATTAGAGGATGATATTTTAGACTGACAACTGGGCTGTCATTCACACTGTCAGTCAGCAAACATCCAGGTTGCCCAGGGTTACAAAGCTAGTTTATGCCTTTGTCCTGTAGTATTTAGTACTGCTGATTCTTTACCTTGATTTCAGAGGAAGCAGTTCTGACAGCTAGTGCCAGAGGCATGCAGAAAGCTCATGTTGACAGTAGGAGTCCCGTGGTGCCTTTGTGTGTGATGGTTTCAACACTTCTGTGGCAGCCCATCAGGCAGGACATAGGCCTGGAGTATTAGGGTGGGCCTAGTAGGTTTATCTGCTTTCAAAAAATAGAAGGCCACTGTTTATCTATGCCCTAGGAACACATCTAATTATTTTAGGCTTATATACCTGAATGGGAGCTTTCTTACATAACTCAGTCATCTGAAGAATTATTATCCTAAAACAGATCAGAAAACAAACCAGCCCAAAGCAGTCCTGGGCTCCATGAAGGAGCAGTCCCTGTACTTTCCTTGGTGTGCAAGTAGAATTCTCACCAGAATATCTTCAAGAATAAACATGCTTCAGAGCAAAAATTTCACATTGCTCAACCCCCCCTCATTATGCAGTCAGACCTCCTTCCTGATCACTCACTCTCTGTGTGCATCCCTGATCAAAACAAAGGCTTCTGCTTTTAAATATTTTAGTTTTGGAACCAAGCTTGGGCACCAAAAACCCATTTTTCAAAGGAACAAATAACCTGAAGTTCTCAGAAAACTCAAAGCAGTGTTGTGAGCATGTACCAGCTCTGATACTCAACAACTAGAACACAATAATCAGGAACCCAAGAATCAAAGCACTAAAGACAGCTTGCCTGCAGCTTCCCTTCATTTCTTTTTGCCTCGATGTATTCTTCCTTTAACATAAAAATAACATTTCTTACAGACATATTAAGCAAATGGAATATTTACAGAACCTAGTAATTTTTAACTAATAAGCTAGCTGGTAAATTAAGATAAGGAATAAGTAACATCCATTTCACTATCAGTCAGTAGGTAAGTATCTGGCTTCTATTTTGGTTCCAGACAGGTAACAGTACAAGCTGTCCTAGTGCACTGTGTTTTATAGACCAGTTTAAAACTCACATGTCTGTGTCATCTGCCTTCTGCAAACAGCCTTGCAGCCTTGTCCTCAGAAAACATAAAATGAGTGTGTTCAAAGCAAATTTACTTAAAAACTCAATAAAAATGCCTTAAAACACTGGCAGAAGTTTCACAGCCTGAAGGCAAGGAACTCCTTCAGTAACGTTTCTAGCTAATGTTTCTGAAGCGTGCAAAAAAGTAATAAAACTTCACAAACAAGTTGGAGAAAAAAGATTACTATTTTTGCCATTGTATGTATGTGATTTTTTTTTTTTTTGGTTGTATGCATTTAAGACCATAATGCCTCTATGCAGGGCTGTATTCTGCCTCCTGTGTACCTTGTTTCTTGTGCTCTACCAGCAGATGCTTACCAACTACAGCAGCAGAGAAGCTGAAATGGAATAAAAAACCCATGTAGATATCTGTGGATATAATGTTAAAACAAAAGAAGAGCAAAAAAAAGCTGTTTGAAGCCTACTTTGGTAGCATTGTTCTGGAGCTCAAACCAACACTCCTCTAAACAGCAACAGGAAAGCAATAAATCACTATAATTTATTTACACAAACTTTTTTAATAGTTCACTCTGATTCTTTTTGAGTAGCGTCTCACAAATCTGCTTGCTAGCATAAATTAAAACTATTCAAGAGGCAATATTTGTAAAGCAATTTTACATCCACAGATGAATGCTGCTGTACAATATGAACATTGACATATTTGACAAGGCAACAGAGTTAACTGTGATACAGAGTCAGACTAAAGATTTTTTTCTTGTCTGAAAAGCCCTTGTTTTGTTACTAATATTAGAGCTACAGAGGCCTATTTGACAAAAAGCACCTCCTAATTTGAGAGCTGTAGCTCTTAAGCTCCATAGTAGCAGCTATTTACCTGGTTGGCTCACTCTTCACAAAATGTGCCCATTAAGCTCAGGGTATAAAGCCAAAAAAAAATAACAGCCACTTTTACTGAGCATGACCGAACAAGCAACTGTGCTGGTATGTGTTTGATAAGAGAGAGGAGAGGCAAAGGAGTGTAAGTGTGTAAGACAGGAGTTTGCATATTCCTTTTAGAACAATAGGGAAAGGTATTATTGACTTCATTTGGAATAACTCAAAGCAGCTCAAATTCTCTCTTGTTGCAGGTGTTTGGAAGATTTTCCCTGAGGGAATCTTTATGATGTATAAACACACACACATATATATATATATATATATAGATACACAACACCAGCTTATGTCAAAGGAATTTATGCATGCATTCTCAACCAAGAGCAAATTGTACCCCTTTTCTTGTTCACTGACATTATACAAGCATTTTCCCAGCTTGGCAGGGCTAAATTAAATTGGGTAACGTTCTGTGTGTGTTTGATGTCTGCTAAATGAAGTGAGCTTCCAATTCGTCATATTTACTCAAGCTCACTCAACTCTAGTAAAAATTAAAATGTTCCAGTTAATTTAACGAGATAATTTAGCTCTCAAATCTTTCTTGCTCAACATTTGTTGCTGTTTATAAGTCAGGGGTATGTGCTGCCATGTAATTCTTTGGACAGCTCTGAGGACTTAATAGTGAACAGCACACATTTTAGACACTGGACTGACATTGTGTTTAATCTCAAGCAAGTCCCTGAGCTGCCACTGGAGAGGGGAAGTCTAGGATCAGGCCCTTTGGTCTCATTATTTAAGTAAAAGGGATCACACTAAAAAGCCATAGACTATTTAAGAAAGAATCAGGGTAACTAAGGTAGCAACTGGAAGATGAGAAGTAAAAAATTACCATGTTAAGTTACTTGGATACAAATAGAAAGAGGACAAGGTCTCCAAGAACCAAAATCACCAAAGTGTCCACTCATAAAGATCTTAACTCTTAGTACTTGGAAATAACAGCTCTGTCTTGAGATGAATGTCTGCCTTGATCTTGTAGCTCTATTTTAAATCAATACAGACAAATAAGCTAAAACATCATGCAATATTAGTGGTACATACATGATAAAGTCCACTGAAATGAATACTTAATGAAATTAACTAAGGTTGAGAATTTAAGATTGGCTATACCTGTAATGCTGAGATTTACTCACAGGGATTGTAGTATTGTCTCTCTTCTAACCAGCATCATTAAACATTATCTGTGGGCTTGAGCACTAAAAGATGAAAAGGCATAGTAACTACCAAGTTCAGAAATCCTCTCATTACTAAAGGGCAGGTCACTCAGCAGCCTGAGAGATGGATGGCAGCACTAAAACATTTGATGCATAACATGTATAACGTGTATATGATGTATATAACATGATGTATAGCAAAGATCCAAGGTACCACATTGCAAACAATACCAAAAAATATCCCATTCATTTAGGGCTACCCCTAAGAATCAAGGGTAGAACTGGCCAGTTGTATTGAACCACAGACAGATACCAGTGATCCTGCTCTACAAATCACAAGGAACTCTACAAACATAAAAAATGCCTTTGCAAGAATTTGTAGGGACTGAAGGAATAGAGCAGTGGATTGCTCCTACCCTTTCTTTTCTCCAGAGGAGACAGCCTGTTTATAACCTGGATCACATCTCCCACTGCAGAAGCTGGAAGACTTGGGTTAACACCAGCATGAGAGAATGATGCAATTAATGCTCCTTAGTGCTTCAGTGCCTGTAAAATACCAGTTGTCTTCGGGGAGGATATAGGAAACTGAGAGAGCTCAACCTTCTAATAGAGTTGGATGTCCAAAGCCAAGCGAAAAGCCTCACAAACAGCTGCCTTCAGCCTTCAAACACTGCTTTTAATCTTTCTGCATTTCCCATGAGACTGTGGAAGACACAGTCACATTTTGGTAGAGATTTCATTAAGCATTTTAGCAGCCTGGCAATACTCAGTATACCCTGAGGAACACACAGACAGGTGAACTGCAAAAATCTAGTACATAAATGCAAAGCAATTTAGCAAAATGGTGCTGGAGACCTGTGTAAAATTACAGCTATGTGCCAATCTTGGTGTAGCATGTAAAGCAATGCAGAGTGCACCTGGTTTTGTTATACAATCCTTGGCATAGGTTTGTCAAAAGGTTTGCAGACCTGTCAAAAAAGCTAGGAAGAGCTTAGGATTTTAGAACAAAATCAGGACCTTAAAATGTTTTCGCTTAACATCCATTCAGGAAGACAGATGACACAAACATCAATAACAGCAGTATTAAACTGCAGTGAAAAAAACAGTAAATATGATGCAAGAATACAATGGCAAAATTATCATTGAATGACCTTACCAATGATAAAACCATTTCAAAAACAGAGCATTATTTCTGATGGCTTTCTATCAAAAGCAATAATGTAATGTAGAGATAAACAAGGAGCTGACAAAAAAGTTAATTGGGAATAGCCAAGAACCTAAAAAACCTCAAACCAAACCCCTCATCTGAAGAGAACTTGAAAGCACAGGGTTATTTACATTAGAAAGGAGATATATAAGAAGGGTGTGATCCAAGTATGAAAGCTGAATAGTTAGGAAAGGTTTGAAGTTTCACCTAAGAACAAGGAATTTACTGAAACGAAAATATGGCAAATGCAACAATGATAAAAAGAAACATTATTTTCATTTCATAATTAAATCATTAAAGTGCTGAATAATTTTTTTTTTTCTGTGGTACAGTACTATGTTGCAAAAAATGGAAGCATTATAAAGTGTATGTAACTATCTACAAATGTTAAAAATCAAACAAAGATTTTTCAGAGAAAGCAAAATATTTCATGTAAACCTGACTACATTGATTCAAATCCTTTCATTGTATCATACATTAGATAAAAGTTAAAAAGAAATCAAATGCTATTAAAGTGTTTCAGTGATCACCAGTTAACATTGCCACCATAAAATGGTAACTGAGAGTTCTTGAGAATTTCTATCATTTATGTATTTAATTTCTGGAAGAATGAAAATTCTCATTTCCAATTATTTTGGAGCTTCCCAGCACTGGATTTCTTTGAGAGCAAGAATTTCCCACAGTTAAACTTCCTACACAGTAAAGAATATCCTCAGTGAGTAGAGAGAATGAGAACTAGTATTTTTAAAAGAATGTCAAATCTCCAGGACTTTCCTTAGTTTCAGACTCTCAGACTTGGTTCCTAGGGAGATACTTTGTGTTTAGCTACTAAAAGACTTTCATACTGTCTTCTGTAACATCTGTAGGAGGAAGAATGTGGGACTAGAAGGATCTCCAGGTGGTGGAGTTTCTGCATTAGGACTGCAATGGGCTCAAGTGCCAGCTAGACCAGCTCCTCAGCCACGTATTACTGGCAGGAATTCATGAGGTCAGGATTTCAGCCTAATTTTCTATCAACAACAGGGTAATGTGCAGGTCTCTTGTGAAGGGAGGAGAGAAATGATATAAAAGGAATTTGGCAAAATGCTATGCTTTTGTACCCAAGCACTCAAATCTGGTAACAAAAATGAGAGAATGAAAGTGAAGCCAGAAGTGGAGAGAGCAGAATAAAATACATCTTCAGGTCCTTTCAGACTGAAAAAACCCTATTGTTTGGCCCATAAAACGAAGATGGAAAAAGCACATACATGCACCAAGTTTGCAGACTGAGCATTACTTGCAGCTCTTTCAGATGATGAAAAATGTAGATGAGGTTCACAGAATCACAGAATATTAGGAGATGGAAGGGACCTCAAAAGATCTTCTAGTCCAACCCCCCTGCCACAGCAGGATTCCCTAGACCAGGTCACACAGAAGCATTGATGACTCAGGAATTTCTTCTGAGTGCTGCAGCACGAAGACGTTGCCTTTCATACAGGACAGAAAGTGAAATTAGGTCCATGCAACTGTTCCAAACTTATTAGAATGACCTTAGTTAAGCTTTGCTTCCATACATGCTATGGTATATGATAATCTAGCCTGGAGCAAGTACAGTGGTGGTGGTGGCACTTTCTGAAGTATTTCCAGTTCTTGAAAGCTGCTGGATTTGTTAAAATTTCTGAAAGGATTATAACAGGATGAACTGGTTTTTTCCTTTTACTTTCTCCACACCAGTATAATAATATTACACAGAGCTTTTCATCCTCAGAGATCTTTACAAACCATAGCAATTCACAGTAACCGAACAGCCATGAAAATATAATAAAACTCACTTTAAATAGTAATAACTACTTTAAATAGTAATAACTTCTTTAACTGGGCTCATTTTGTAAATGTAACATTAAACTCATTACTAAGGGAGTTTGAAAAGTCACATGTCCCCTACAACCATTAGTCATCATAATAATCAAATATTTTCTGACTCCTTGCTATGCCAACAGAAGATGGCAGCACTTTTCTTCTTTCGTTGTAGTTATAACCATTCATGGTAGATAAGAATATGAAGAGTAATTTTATTATTCCCCTTTTTGTTTCTGAGCTGTTGCTCTAACAACATATAAAATATTCCCACAACTTTCAAGTCCCTGATGCACAAACCAGTAATTTCTCAACTTATACTAAAGCTCTAGGCTTGTCACATGGGGGCAAAACCCCTGTGCTCTTGCTCAATTTAATGGATGCTGAAGACACCCAGGAACCAACAGGACTGACTCTTCTGGGCTTTACTCACTTTGAAAAAAAAAATACCCTACAAAACATGAGGTGCTTCTCAGTGCAAGGAAGGATATCTGCATCCAGGCCTTGATAAGCAGTTCTGTGCACCTGAAGACACACAGGAACCTTTGCCCACTTATTCCCAACAGTACATGGGAAGCTCAAAGGCTGCTAGCTTGCTCCTGGAGACCTTACCTATGCAAAAAGCCTATTGAAGTGGAGCATTTTCTGCTCCTGGCACTCTTACTAGTGTCCCAGTTTGAACAGTCTAATAATACTTAGCAATAACTTCTTTGCAGCCAGAGAAGAGGTCAGGCTTTTAACCACCCTAAAACATTTCCTAACTGAGGCCTAATTCTGCACTCCTTTCTCACACTGAGTGACACTTAGTAATCCCAGTGATGCCAAGGTGACAGCTTGCAAAGATTTGTCACTGCAAAGACAGAGATAGAAAATGTAAAACTTAAATATACATTTAAAAATAACTAGGCAGGTACCAAATACCAGAGTCTTAAACATCACTCACTCATTTCTCTGTCTTACCTTGCTCCATAGTAAGTAGCCATTTCACATCATCAAACTGTCCTTTGTACAATGGTCCAACAATGTCCCATGAGTACTTCATAAATGCTAGAACACCTGCTCTAGAAAGAAGGAGACTGAGGCAACTTGTCCTCCAAAACAAGTGGAGTTAGAGCAAGGAGGAGAGAGGTAGGATCTCCTGGCTTCTGGACCTAGACTGGTCTTGTAGCTCTGGGCAGACTGTGGAGAGTAGCTGAATGAATAGCAGAATACATAAGTAAAATAAGAGAAAATAGGACAATGGCAGGTCATAAACAATAAGTAAAATAAGAGAAAATAGGACAATGGCAGGTCATAAACAAAAAGAAGTCTGCAAAGAAAAAAACACTAATTGTTTTCTCACAATATCCTTGCAGTATGGTTTGGTTTTTGGTTTTGTTTCTTTTTTTTTTCTTTTTTTTCTTCTTTTTCTTCTTTTTTTTCCTTTTTCTTTTTTTTTTCTTTTTTTTTTCTTTTTTTTTCTGCCAGCTGATTTCAATACTGAACACTAAAGCCTGAGTTCTGGCCTCCTGGTAATAAGTAATTTGCAAGGGCCAGGTCACAGAGAGGGCAGAAAACCATGTACATTGCTTGGATGGGAAAGCCTGTTTCACAGGAGGAAACTGTAGGTGGTAGAGAGGCTCCCTGCCACAATTTTGCATTCCAGGGACACAGTGATATAGAAAGTGACAAGAGAGCAATGCTGATCTTCTCCCGTTGGCCACCCTTCAGCTGCCCTCTGTGACAGGGATGGATGCCAGGCCTCTTGTATATGGTGAAGGTGTTTTCTATCTTTTGTAGCAACAACTTCAATACAACTTTGTAGATATTAGGCAAGCAATTTTTTGAAACAAAGTCCAAAGGCTGAAAATATTATAGTGAGTTTTACTCCACACCCTGTTGCACGTTTGACTTTTATTGACACATCCCCAGAGAAGGGATCATAGGATCATTGTCAGGGTTGGAAGGGACCTGGGACAATATACTTTCCAGTATAAGGTTTCCTTCTGGTGGATTTACCATACTGATTACATTTAATTTCATTACAAATGCAGCCTTGTGATATGGGGAAAACAGAACCTAACAAAACATGTTCTGGGAGCTCTTACTTCTTAAGCCAGAGTTACTCTCACCCGCATGCAGAGCAAACCTGATGGGTTGATCTAGGGTAGATCATTAGAGAGAAAGGTCTAATTCACTGAGAATTATTCCTTCATGCTTTTCAACTCTGGTCTACCCTAGAGGTAAAGGACTCCTTTTCCTGTGGGTTATTTCTTCTTTCTTATGCCAAAGTATACACCTCCACCTTGCACTCTGCAGACCTCCAGGGAAAATGGCTGGATCAACACAGAGGGAAATACTTCACTAAGGAGCTAATACTGCCACAATACATACAATGGACCACCGAGTAAGTTATGCAGCTTCCTTCTGCATGTCTAACAAACATTTCATATTGAGCATATTGCAAAATGAGCACTCAGTTTTGCCAGCTCCATTGTTCAACTGTGTCTCAAGTCCTGCTTGTTTGTCATTGTAACTATACCAAACTTACCAAATGAGATTAAAATATTTTTAGTTGTCAAAGTATATGTCCTGAATATTCTCCTAATATTCTCACTAAATAAACAAGTCACAAAAGATTTTGGTCAGCATTATACATGATGCTACTATCCAAACACAAATGTTAGAATTAAAGGTATTTGTAATGCAATAAACACCACTGTATCTCCCTTCTATGAGCATTTTTTAACCAATATTTTTGCTAAAATTAACAGCTGGTCTGTATTACTTAATTAATATCTAGGTTCAAAGATCATCCTTTGCTTTTCTTTAATTTGAAAAAAGAAAAGCCTTTTTTTCTGCATTAACAGAAATATTGAAAGGAAAGACTGTGGAACATAAAGGCCATGAGTTGCATTTTGCACAGGATAGGTTCTGGTTGAATGAGATCTGGGATGTGTGCCAAATTAATAGAAAAAATTCTGTTCTTCCTCTCCAATAGCCACAATGTTCATTATTAAGAAAAGCATATGAACCACAGGATTTGATTTTAATAACACCAATGTCTTCATTAATCTGTACTTTCCATTTAGCCTCATTATAGAGTAAATGCTGAGTTAATGCAGCACCTATTATTGTTGGATTTTCCATGAAAAACCTCCTTTCCCTCTTTTTTTTTTTATCCATTCAAGGACTATCAGGTGTGTGTGTCATGTTGTTAAACAGGTCATCTGCTGCCAATGGCTGTTTTCTTACTTCAGGTCTATGCAGGGGTCTAAAATACAGAGAGTAACACATTAAAAAAAACCCCAAAGAAACAAAAAAAATGAACAAAAACACCAAAAAAACCCCCACCAAAACCCAACCCAAGAGAACAAAACCCTGATAAAACCACTCCTAACTCAAAAATGTTTGGTTTTCTGGTATTGTTTTAAATTCTGTTGTGTCAAGGAGCCTCTTACTATCACCTGCAACTGAGCTGATCTTTCCTGGATGCTCAATGTGGCCTCCTAAATCATGATTGCTGATGGCCAACACCGCTTTGTATCTGCCGAACAAATAGTGGCCTTTTATCCAGCACAAGTTCCTAAACAAACTTAATCTCTCTAACACTGTGACAGATGACATTTAGATGTCCTTGTTACCCTTAAAATGAGTTTTATTGACAATCAGAGAACAAAAAGAAGGCCCAGATAAAGCCCAATGTTTTATAGGCCTGCTAACAACATCTTAGTTCTTAGTGCAGAGGGTGTAGAGAAAGCCCAGAGTTGCCCCCATTTTCCCCTGCTTTGCTATATCACCATGACAACAGATATAGAAATCACTTAGTGACTCCTAAAGAGAAAACACAGTGACACAGTACCCCTTGTATGGCAAATCAAACTAAAGCCTTCATTCAAATGGCTATTCAGCTTGGGCATTCATGTAGAGGATGGGGTGGATTTTACACAGGTAACAACAACAGAAAGGCCAGCAAACACTCCAGCCATAGCATATGGTAAAGTCTCTGTTTAATTAATGCATCCTCAATAGAATTTATCCATTTTAAATTTGTTTTCTTTTACTTGAAACATCATTAATGTAAAGGGCAGCATTAATCAACATCTTGCAACTTAAAAGGGCATTAAAAAGTGATCTTTCCCCCCCACGCAACAGAATCTTTCAAGCACTTTTTGCTTGCTGCAACTGATTCCAGGCTGTTGGATCCTTAATCATAAGGCAAAACCAGAGAGGCCTCTACTGGCCAGCCTCTCTATCTGCATTTTTTCTATTTTTTAAGTGACACAGAAAAGCAAACAGTGGAGTAACTACAAGCTTTTATCTTAAAGTTGCACACAGAATGGATTACTGATAAATATATGGCAGGAAACATAGGATAATTGTGCTTTTTTTGAAGTTATCATGTACAGTATAACTTTGCATTTAAAAAAAAAGAAATAAAAAGTAAGAAGACTAGAAAGAATTATCCTAGCTGTGATGCATTTGCCTCTATGACATTTTGAGACATTTTAAGATTATGGGTCTAAAAATTAACGGGTAATCATTTTCCTTTGTGCACAGAGCTCCCCTTAAAGTTGGGGCTTAAATCCATTTAAATCTGAAATTCTTGTGTGCATGTGGCATCTTATATATGCATTTCTCACAACTAGAGGAAAACATACATAAAAGATCAGAGAAATTAAATCAGGAGCACGAGAAAAGGAAGTTATTGAATGATAGAGGAACCCTGCTTCTCTAGGTTTTCCACAGTGAAAACAAAGACAGAGAACTTCAAAATCCCCCATTTAGATAAAATTTAACATTGTAAGGCAATGGTCAGTGTGCTCTGTGCTATCAGCAACTCTGGCTGGAAAAAGAGTTTCTGCTGTATCCTTTAAATAAAAATATGAAGTGTAAGTTTGAAGATACTTAAAACTAAATTGACTTTCTCCCTTTAATTCCTGTTATTGTAGTTATCAGCCAAAACCCATAGGAATAAAAAATATCTACTGGGCAGAAAATGAGACTCGTTAGATATTTAACTTAGTGCTGTGTAAATAGGAAACTTCTTAAGACCAAAAGGCATGGAAAATAGGAAAAGTAATGGATCTGGTGAAACAAATCCTCAAGCTGAAGGCTGAAAAAAGACAGTGATACTATCAAAAAAAGTGCAAAATGTTGACAGTGAATACAATTAACTATGGAAACAGTTTACCTGAGGCTATGGTAGGCTGCTCCAAAACCTAAGCCTAACTTGGTAAGATTTATTTTATGTGTAGAACACACATTGTGGCAATTCCTAATCTAAGAATTAGTACTATTTTGGTTTATTTATTTTACTTTTTTTAAAGTCTGCAGTCTCTAGTAAGTCTACAGGAAATGTCACAGCTTATTTGCATTATGTTAAGGGTTTTTTTTTTCTTTAATAGAAAAGGATTTAGTAAATATGAAATATCTTAAAAGACTGTTATTTAGCAAAATTTCAAACATTTACAGAACAAATCTCATGTCACATAAATTCATCTGTCCTTCACCTTGAAGATTATTAAAATGAAAAAAAAAAGTTATATCATGACAATTTCTCCCTGACACAGTATAATTTGTAAGCTCTGCAAGAATATGAAAAATATTTTAGCAAGCCTGGATTAGCTTGTATTTCTTAAGGTACTGAGCACTCAACGTCTTTAAAGTTTTTTTTATTTACCCATACCTCAATATAAGCCAGCAGCTAATTTTACCTGTGATTACCTTTCCCCAGAACAACTGGAGGCAGGGAAGAAGATGTAATACAGGTCAATTCCTACCTCATGGTCAGTGTAGCCTTTGAAAAATAAACAGCAGATCTGGAGCTCACCCTGCTAGTCCCAACAGTGACACCTCCTGGGGCAAACAGGCTCCAGACAGCTGCAAGATTTTCCCGGCTTTGAAGTACAAGTGAAAGCTCCACTCTGCAAAGCTAAAGCAGTTCCAGTATGAGGGTTTCTTTGAAGAAACTTTCCACGACTGAAGCACTGTAGGGAGGAAAATGAACAATCCTGTTTAATTACATCACTTTAGTAAGGAAAGTATAGGAGCCAGCAGCCATGTGGATGGACAATATGACACACTAATATTATCCTTCAGGTATTCAGTTTAAAAAAAGGGTGATTCAGTTTTAGAAGTGGCATTCCAGAAATAGTTTAGGGGTATGTCCAACAGTGGTGCCCCCAGCACACAGCTAACATTAGACACTGTGGCTTTCCTGCCTTTAATGTGGGGTTGGTTTGTTTGGTTTGTTTTGGTGGGGTTGGTTTGTTTGCTTGGGATTTCTTTGAGTGTAGTACAATTTCACCTGTGCAGAAAAGCTGGAAATACTTAAAATCACAATTTCCACTGAACTTACACCACTTCATATCAGATTTTAAAAACAATGGGCCAAATAGCTTATAATCTACAGGTCCAGTCCTGGATACCCCAGTTAATAGGCATAAATGTTCAAACAGCAGGAATACAGTGAGAACTGGTCATCAGAATTAGATTCTGTAACAAGCCAGTGTCCTGAAGGAAAATTGATAAAAATGTATTAAATGAAAATAATATTCTAAATATGCCTAGATTTAAAATAGCCCTTACTACTCAGTGATCCTGTGCTTGATTTAAAGTAGAAAAAAAAAATAGTTGCAAATTAAAAACAAGTCCACTTCTTTGCAAGTAGAGCAATTACTTCCTATAGATGCTTACTTAACTAATGTTGAATAAAAATATTACCAGTAAGTTCACAGTGGCCAAGAAATCCACAGTAGTCTTTGATGTCAGTCTAATAAAAATAAATTTTAAGAATCATACATTTTTAGGAATATGGACTGTCAGCATTTCACAAAGGAATCTCTGGCATGTGGTAATTTCCTGACAGAGATAGAATTACAAAGATTTGGTGACATCAAAGTGTAAAAGCTCACACAAATTGGTTAAGAGGGTTATTGTTTTCTTATTTTCAGTGAGTTCATTATTTCTATATAAAAAATGACAGCTAATTAATAAACATTTGCAGTAGACAAATTTCCAGGGAACAATTCTGTGGACAAAAGTCACCTCAAAATGATACAATTCCAGTTGAATTTACCAAGTGATCTCATACTTTTCTGGTAGCAAACACACTAGAAAGCGCACACAGCACTCAGAGGAAAACAAAAACCCTCTAGAGATATGTTTTTGCAGGTGAAGCTTCAATAGATTTTTTTTTTTGCATTTTTATTGTAATAATCTGACAAATATGAAATTTGCTGATTATAATGAAAAATCCAGAATTAATAAACAGGAAATTAGAAAGCCATGGCAGACAATTTAATCACTACTCAAGAAATGTACTTTTTTCAATTCAGCTGCAAATGAAGCAGAACACACCAGGCAAAAAAGGGAAACAGTACGAAAACATGTATAATATTATTCCCTGAGTTATTAAAAAGCCTAAGAGTCTTATAAATCCTTTTTATAAATATAATTCTATCTGTTTTGTTCAAGAACATAATACATATGTAAAAGAAATACTGCATATTGTCTGCATAGCAACACACGATAGAATAATGTTTAAAAACATTTTAAGATAGTTGTATCCACATGTTCAAAACAGAGTCTGCAGGGTGACTTACAAATGGCTTATTTTATTTCATTTTTAAGATATTATTATTATTATTATTATTAGTGTGATTACAGGGAACCTGGGGGAAAAAAATCTGTTCTTTCTGCCTAAAGTACAGAACTCGTACTTTTTTTTTAGTCTTATAGCCATATTGCAGATACTGTATTTACCTTCTGATGGTGTGGTGGTGTTAATATGTCATAAATAGGATATAACTAAAAAAAGAATTTGCAAGAGACTACAGAATACAATAACAAAGATAAAAAACCCATTAGAAAAAAGAGAGGGGGGAACAAGCTAAGACTAACCTGGGCTTGTACCTAGCTGTGCATTTGTGACCAATATTACAGCTTAAAGAAGTCAAAAAGTTTCCCTGAGTACCTGAAATAATTCACATAATGTCTACAGCAGCCAGGAAACAGATTCCCTTTCTGCCTTAGAAGAGCCCATTTATTCATTTCACAGGGGATTTTCACAGTGTAAAGCTCCAGAAAGCCCATGGGCTGACAGAGGGAAATCGCATCCAGCAGCACAGGGCAGCCCAGGCAGCCCATCAAGAGCAAAGCCACAAAACAGACCCAGAGGCAGCTCCAAGGCTGCCAACACAACTGCCTACAAAGGCTGCCAACCAGCCAGAAACTGCTTGTGGGGAAATATCACTTACCCTTAGCATCTGGGTCCTGTGATTACTGACCAAAGAAACAGAGACTGGTAAGATAATAGCAGGATAAATAGCACTTAATTTCTCCTATTTCTCCCCTTTTACTCCCAGGGATTTTTTAAGTTTTCCTGCTTCTTCTCCAAAAATAACTTTCTTGCACTTCCCCTGGCTTAGTGGGGAGATTACTGTTGTTGACATGTTTGTGGTGAACTGCAAGTATGTTTACCATAGAAGTGAAGTCCCTACTCTCTTGGAGGTAGTCCTGGGGTGTCTAAAAGACTCATGGGAGTCCTTGACATGTATTCTCTAAAAAGAAATTCTGTTCCCATACAAATAAATTACCTCAGGACCAAATATTTATCTTTTCCTCTTTTCAGAGAAGGAACAGATGCAAAAGTACCTGATAATTCTAGTGATAATGCCCCTGTGCAAGCTCTCTGCTATTTGGGATGAGGAAGAATGGATGAGAAAAGGAAGAGAAAGGCTTTGTGCTTACCACTTGCAGTGTAACAGAATGAGAAGTAGGGCTTTTGCAACAAGTAAATAGGACAGAGTGAGAATTGGCTCCCTGAGGTGATGGGTGTCAAAAATGGTAGGGAACCTAAAGGCCAGAGATGCCTTATGGCTAGTGGATTGGCCCTAACTTCCACAAATTATGCCAAATATTGCCCCAAAAATTTTACAGTTATTAGCTTTTGGTTAAAAAGGCTAGATTTCCATTTTGATGCAGTTGAAAATAGAGGGAAGAAAATGGGGGTTTTTTTGTTAAAAATATATAGAATTATAATCTTACCAGCATAGGGTTTGGGGTTTTGAGGGTTTTTTTGTTTGCTTGTTTGTTTCCTGGAGAAATTCACTAAAAGAAATAAATTTTAATCAGAATTGCACTTTGTATATTCACACCATATGGAAACAGACCCAGAGAGTCAATCATTAAATTGTCCAGTTATGTGTAGCATATATGGGATTTTGCAACATGCTAGGTGTGAAACAAAACATGAGGTGACATCATTCTGTGGCTTGTGTTATAGAAAATACAGTCTCCTGGTGGTTTGTAGGAAAAATCACCTGGTTTTGGTGAACTGCATACAAAATGACAGAAGAGGACAAATCTCTGTCTCTGCATGCACAAATTCATGTTTATAAGCAGAAAGCCTACACTAAGTCTTTCTAGTATGGAATAAGAAGCTTCAAGTAAAATAAACAAAATTTATGAGAATATCTGTGGGCTACAGATATATTTAAGTGTATAATCAGCAAGAAAATAACAAGGGAGACTAACCAATAACATAAGAGGAAACTGTAAACTAGAGATTCTGTATAGTAAACAGAGCAACATGGATTCAATGCCACAATCTGGGCTTTTTTTGCTTTCTAAAATTCTTACAGAAAGAAAGGTGCTTGATTCCAGCAATGGACTCTTTTGATTGATGGATTATTTGATCAAGTGCTGCAGAAAGATTATTATTTCTATTCTTGTACAAACTAATGAAAACCCATTCAAATTTATTGTATTATATGAATTTTACATACATTTATACCTTCATTAAACAAATGGCAAACATTATTTGTTGCAGCTCCTGCTCCTCCTTATTCATTGGATGATGTTTATATCGAAAACCAAATGTATCTTCAATGTGAGGCTGAGCCCTTAGAGGAAGGTGATGTACATATAATTACCCAGCCTTGTACTTGGAAACAAGAGAAAAAGATGCAAAAATACACTACTTTCACTGAAGAAAAGTACAGAAAACTAACCAATGTAGTTGTGATGTGCTACATGATCCTTGCTTTCCCTACTGCTGGAAGATGTGCATGGAAATCTGCATTTGATAGCTCTGAGCACGGTCAAAAGGAAACATACCTTGGACAACATCATATGTATGCCAATATATGTGAGGCTAAATGTTTTACAGTAAGCAGAGAGGTATATAGTTGTATAATGATATTAAAAGATTATAGCTGAAGCCAGACTTTAAATACAGACTTTCTATGCATTATCTTGCAATATCATAATGTTGCTTTTAAAACAATTCTTAAAATGCAAAGGAGATTATTTGTTCCTTTTAATAGGAAGTTGGTAAAGAGAATATTTTGCTTCTATTTTCTGTCCATATTCAGTTTGTTTATTGCTTTTTTTTCAGTTATCTTACTGTCTTCAGTATTTAGTGGCATACAGATCTTGCTTACATTCAACATTTTCATATTTCATTGTATTTTAATTACTACAAAACCTTATGTACAAGCAACATTACAGTATTATTTGCTTCCACTTCACTGAAAATCATGTGTATCTTCTTGAATATGGGAATATTTTTAATTTTTAATATGGAATTTTTTGAGAAGGCACACACTTTGAGCAGCTAGGCCCAATGTTCCAAATAAAACACGTCACCTATATTTCAGGACAAAAAGAGGCATTGTAGCTTACTTACTTTGAAAGAATGCCAGTGCCACTTTATCCTTCACAATCTTATCACAATCATATAAGACCAACAGAAAAATGTTGAAACTGCCAGTAGTAAGCATCTATTAAAAAATAAAAACTAGAAAGGTATTTTTCCTCTAAAACATGTTTTGTTATGTTTTTTTTAATGGGAAGATATTTATGCTTTTATCTAGTCAGGCATTTCTCTTCTCTTAAGACATCAGCTGAAAGTACAGATAACTAGTTAGCTGCACACACACTGTCTATGTTCATCCTGTATTCTTTGGAATAACTGTCCAAATTTTATTAGGATTTTCTTATAATGATGTTATATGATGTCCTTGTTGTGATACCTGCGTACGTAGAGATCTTAATATTGATTTACTGTGTCTTTTGCCCATCCTTGAGCAGTGTAGATAGCAATTACAGCTGTTGGTGGTATCTATTTTGTCTTTTAATAATTGTCATTTCTGGTTCTACTTAAGATTAAAATATGAAAATTGCATCACGTGCACATGAACAGGGCATCAGCTAAGTTACTAGCAATATGATGGCAGTGTCATCATTTTAACCACCATCCTCTACATCTTCTTTATGCAAACTGCATAATGTAATATAAACTTTAAGGAGGAATGTTTCACCTCACAAGCTGCCCTGACAAGACATTCTCATTCAGATCATTAATATCTTCCCCTCCAAAAACATCAGGGACAGAAAAACACCTGTGCAGATGTTTCTGAATAGTTTTGGTTGGGCTGCGGTCTGAGATTGATCAATTCAATGCTGATTCCTTAGCTATACCTAAAATCACTTACAAGCTCCTTATTGTCACAGTTTTCCTCAGATGAAGCTGAGAAGGTGCAGTGACACATGCACTGTCTGAATTGCACAATGGATTTTTTTAAAAGCAATACAAGCAAATATTAGGACAAATAGTAAATTACAGTTCATGCTCCCCAGTAATCAAAATACAACATACTCCAACCGTGTGCTTGGAAGAGAGGTAGGAAATTTATACAAAGAAACAGCAGAAAATATTTTGAAACTGCCCAAGTTCCTGTTTCTACAGCAGTGATTTTCTTCAACACTAGGAAAGAAAACCTTCTGCAGGGTTGACTAGGTGTTGGTTTCTTTTATAATCTGTTCATGTACAACACACAGCTGAGATAATGGAGAGCAAACATTACATGCAACATCCTTGCAAGCATCAGTGTTATCTACCAGTTCTCCCAAGGAGAGTCTTCTATCAACTATCAGTGAACTGAATCTCCTATTAAAAATGAAGTTAAACAAACAAAAGCAGTATGAGAAGGTGTTTGATTTGTGTCTTTTTTTTTTTTTTTTTAAATACACTCTTGCTGGTATTTTAAAAGATCTTTTGCACACATTTGGTTACAGATCAGAACAATTATTACACTCTAATAATTAATGTATATGTAATCTATAGCATGCATTCTTTTCTTATTAGAGGCTGTGGGGTTTTTGTTGCAATCTAGCTAATAAAGGCTTTCTTTTTCACAAGAGAATTTTGACAGGGTTGACTCCAGACGGCTTTCCAGCTGAGGTCTGAGGCCTTGCTGAACCTTCAAAATTTTCCCATTTGAGCTGCATCAAAGTGAAGGAAATTCAAGGATCACTAACGTCTCAGATGGTAGCACTTGCCCTAACAACCAAGGTTCAGGAATTCTTTGGAGCAGGCTGAGGTCATTTTTCTCCCCTTTTCTCCTAATGCTTTTCTCTATTAATCAGAGCTCACAGCTCAGATTGGTCTTCAACTTCCTCCCAATCCTTGCTAAGCCTGTCATTTCTAGCTATTATTTACTTTAATGGACTTTGGCTGATCCCTTATGAAGCTTTGGATCTGAGAATAATAAGGCTGGAGAGTAACGGGCACAGACATGGGTGTGGGTTTGCCTGCAGATTAACCGTGGCAGATGGGCTTTATTGCGGTTTCCTGTGTGCCGAGTGTTGATTGAGAGGGTATAATGAGAGAGGTGGTGTCTGCACAATGGCTGCAGCCACTTCATTGCACCTCGCGTCTAAACAACCCCATTTTTCTAAATCTTTGGGTTGTGAAATTTTAGGAAGTCAGAGCACAAGAACAAGTACAAAAACAACTGTAAATAACCATGAATGTTAATCCAACCCTAATTGGTCCCTTCTTTCATTATTGGGTACATTTTGCTGAGCTTCCCCTCCACCCCCCACCCCTTTTCTTTTAACAAATGAATGGTATGGACAGCTATGCATATATTTGACTTTTACAACAGTTTAACACAAACGTTTTTTCACATCAACTTATATGATTATTAATATTAATGTGCCCTTAGTTTTTGCATTATTAAGATCAGCAGCAGAAGCTTACCTTGCGATCATCCAGTTACGCTTTAGGGTTTTGTCATCTCGGGGAAATTTGTTTGAATTAAATTATCTATTGTCTAGAGAATATAAAAAATAACAGCAGGAAAATTGCTTAGTTTCTGGCATAATGTGTCAAAAATATGCTTTTCGAAGCATAATTCCATTAACTAATAATATAATGCCATTCTGAGTTAATGCCATTAACTTTCAACAGCGATCAGATCATAAATTATTTTCAGCTATAGGTACTATCAAAAGATCTTTTACAAATTCCCCATTTTAAGGATTTTACTTAATTCCTCCCTTTCACTGATGGATTAAATCACAACTATTGATTCTTTTCTTCCTTTGGGGCTTTACCCATCTGTCCTAACGCTTTCATCCCCGCACCCCTTGGGCTGAGAGAAGTGTTCTACAAATGAACCAGTGAAAACCTGGAGAAGATTCCAGGTCAAGTTTGTGTACAAGAGTTTAAATTTTTAGTGACAGTCTTCCCTTACCACAGACGAAAGTTTCCACACAGAGCTGCACAAGCTAGTCCCACCAATTATCCTCCTCCTTTGAAAACCATTATCAAGTTTTTCAAAACTTCTTTCATTTCACTGTTGTCACTTGATGAAAAGGAAACTAACCACCATGTCAAGACAACTTGGCTGCCTGGCAACCAAAGGCCACATTTTAATTCTGACTTGCTTCTGGTCTTGACTAATGGAAAGTGACTATGTTAAGCCAGTCAGAAGAGTTGTTTGTCACTTCTGAAATGCAAACAAAACTATATTGTTTCCAAAGCCCTGGGCATGATTGATGTAAAGATTTACAGTAACATCATTCATTTGCCCTTGTGTTTTAGTTGGATTGATGTCATATCTTTTCATGCTTTATTAAATGCTTTCTGAGAACTCAAATACATGATTCTTTTTGTCCTAAAGAATCTAAAGAGATTTTTCTTATTCAAGAAATCTGGACTTCAACTTGTGAGATTTAATGATTCAACTCAATACATGTCCGTAATTTAATAAGAAACTTCAGCCAAGAAGTGTGAATATATATCAACCTGAAAAAAAAAAAAAAGGCCAAGATAGAAAAAAAAAAAAATCAGCAGTTTGGGGGAGGGGAAGGAAAGACACACTGCTAACTTGCAAGCAATAAAGCTCATTTGGACAAACTTTCCCACAGTTGAGATAACTTTTACATTTCTAATACCAAAAAGAGAAGTTTAAAGTCTACTCTCTACTTCTTTAACTGTAAATGACTAACTCTGACAGATTCAAATAGGTTGAAGGAGTTTGTTTCCAAAGTAATCTAAAAAATCCCCTCTAAAACCAAATATGCTGCAAATTATTTTCATGAAGACCAGGTCAACTTTTCTATTAATTTAACAATCAGGAAAGGATGAAAGAACCTACAGACAGTTTTCTCCTCTGGAAGAGGGAGGCAGTTTCACACACCCTCCATGTATAGATACAACTTTTTGTCATTACACATGTAAAATATGTGTGGGTATGTATGTGTGTATATATATATATAAACAAAAAAGAAAATATAGTCATTGTAGTAGTTTACTGTTCTATTTCAATAATATAAATGACTCTTCAAATACCTATTATTGAGGCTAATTTAATGAGTATTCAGAGTCGCGGGTTTAGGCTTTTGCAAGCATACTTATATCAGCATCACTGGTATGCTGGAACAGTTTTTCAAAACCAATACATTTCCTTTTTGCTATTCTGGCACTATCTGTTAATAAGCAGACCCTTCTCAGGGTCCTCTGGGCAGAAATTTAGAAAGTTTGATGGATGGTAGGTATATATGGAGAAAAGAGAAGCAATTCAACCTACTTTGAGTCCTGGTCCTTCTTGGTCCATGGTGGATAGTGATCCTAGTCCAAGCCTTCCTACAAATAAAGCTGTCCTATACACAGCTCATGCAATATAGAACCCCTTTCTACCATCCTGAGCTAATGAGTTGTGGGACATTACTCCCTGTGTTATCTAATCTAAACAACCAAATGGTCCAAAATACGAGCAGTCAGCTCAGCACCAGTACTCTGCCCCACAAGGTAAGAGGATAATGGATATTGATTGCAGGTGACTTCAAGGAGTTATCAATGTGGGCCCAGTTCCCAGAGTATGATGGTATTCTAACAGTGGTGTAAGCAGGTGTCAGAACCACATAAGCAGGCTTTCAGCTGAGGGCCATGCTGCAAGAAGTTAGAGCACCCAGCAGTGGACAAGCAGAGATAGCTCAGTGCCAGTCGTGCTGTTCCTCCTGCCATACAGCTTGGTTCAGCAAAGGAGAGTGTGTGATTCTAACATTGAGTATATTGGTCTGTTGATGCAAGGCTGTGCCTAGAGCCTCCTTTGCACAGACAGAAATCACCTGGCTTCAAGCTCCTACAAGAAAGGGTAAATAACATCTTGGAGGCTGAGAATCCACAGCATTTCCTTGTTTGAGTCCAGGCCTCAGCAGGTACCAGTGCAGAAGTTGGAAGAGATCTTCAATAATTGCACTAGATCAAAGCAGTGAGGCCTTGATGCTTTGCTAACTATGTGAATTCCACTTTGTGCTGATAGTATAGAAGAAAGGTAAATTAGATGTATAGATGTGTTATATAAGAGAGCTCTGCCAGACAGATGAAACAGAGAAAAAAGGATGTCTGCCTGTACACCTTATAGAAAATAATTAAGATTTCTGCCAAGGCCTGCTACTTCAGGATCTCTCAATGCATGATTAAGTTGAAGCTAATGACCTCAAGGGAGGAGAAAGAGGAAGAGGAGGAAGAGAAGGAGAAAGAGGAGGAGGAGAAGGAGGAAAGGAAGCAGCTGCCCAATCTTTCCACTGAGTGGAAGTCAGGACGGACTCGGAAACAATATCATCATTGACTAGGGAAAATAAACATGCATTCATTCGGAAGATTATCTAATCAGTCTAGGTCTTGATATTAGGTCAGTGGATTACCTCAATCTACCACCAGTCTCATCAAGCCCTGCATCTCCAAGAAGAAACAAATTAAGAACATACAGATTCCAGGATTGCAGCATTTTTACAGTTCTCATCATAGCCAGAAACCAAAAGCTGGGTGTGAAACTGTCTCTCTATAGCCAAATTACACACAAAGCATGTTATAAATCAGTTTCACCCCAGGGAAGGCAAGCTGTAAACTACTGACCATTTTACACAGCTACATATAACCATCATGAAGGAGGGAGCCTGAAAAGGTCGAGAGATTTTTCTAAACTACTTACATTTCTGGAGTAGCTCAAGCCACATAATCTAAAAACCTCAGATAGTATCTGCCTGCTGGTTTTTTTTTCCTTATGGAAACGAATGTGTAGCTTTCTAACTGCCTTCAGCTTCTGCTGAATTAAACACATTCCAGCGTCTCTAGAGCAGCGCTTAGGAAGTTCTGCTCCCCCTTGCACTCTCCAGGGTAATCCTTTTGAGGGAAAGAATACATAACAAAGTCCTCAGCTGACAATTTGTGAGGCCTGCCACTGGTTATTGCCATCAGTTATTTTTCAACTTATTCAAAGATAATGCAGGGGCTGGAAGCTTGTACCTACTTCTTTCAAGGAAATGGAGTCCAAACAGTTGCTCTTAATCCTGGCGATTACCCAGGAGTTTCCAGTAACCTACCTTAGACTAACTCAAAGTTCAAATAAAAAGAGAATAAAAATCCTTTTTGCAATATTTGAAGGCTCATGCTCCCAAAAATAAGTATGTAAATGAAATTGCAGTGCAACTGACTGAAACTTTATACATTTGTTCCAGTTTCATAACCATTTCATGAACTCAGACTAGATTTCGTTTACAATACAAGTACTTCTATGAACAGCAAACAGAAAGATGCATGTTCTCCCCTGGTTTTGTGCTCATGCAGATGCAAAGCTCTAATGGAAAGTAGTGCCCCAGCTGGGACACTGTCCTGCAAGTTATCCTGATATCTAAGAAGCCTTTCCTTCAGTGCAAACAATAGCATCTCTTCTCTTGCTACCAATTTCCACAAAGCGCAAAGAACTGGCCAGCAGATTCATTGCCTATAGGGCACAGGCTAACATGGACACAACGTATAAGGAGAGATGTATGATCATATAAAGCATATTTTAAAACAGTATAAAAACTAGGTTCTCTTGGGTCTAGACAGAATCAACAACAGGGAAAGGCCAAGGCTACATAAGCAATGATTAATATAAGACTCAGTAGTGAACTGTTAGTGTCCCTGTCTCCCTTTCCTCCAGCTCCTGTCTTAACTGCCCTCTATGGCACTTGCCTGCCTTTTCATTTGTTTTAGCCAAAACCCTTTCATGTTTTACCTTGTGTACTGCTGCCTTCTGTCTTTCAGCCCTGCCTTTTGGTTGCTGCTGAGCTCACCTTCTCCTTGCACTGCAGGCACATTGCCTGTTCTGATCCCCTTGATAATTCTCAGCAGCAGCGGCATTCATAGCCCATGTTTTCGTTCCCAGGAGAGTCGGCACACCTTCCCCAGCCTCAGATTTCAATTCCCAAGCCCTTCACCTCTCTTCTGGCAGATCACAGCTCTTCAACTGGGTTCACAGTGCCCCCTGTCCCAGGACAGGTCTCTTGCCCTTCAAGTAGTGTAAAATCCTTGTCTCTTGGTAGCAGATCATGACTTCTTTTTACACCAAATGACGCATCAGTGCCTCGCATTGTGCTTGTTTGTCATCTTTTCATTGTTTATTCCTTTCAGCAGTGAATACAGCTTATTTGTGTTGCATACAGTGCCATGCAAATTTAGGGCACTATTTTAATGCATGATAAATAATTACTATAATTAACAGAAAAACAAAATGCCTCCTGGCAATTTGTCAGGACTAGACACCTCTTTTGCTGACAGATATTTTCATATGTATGACACGTACATATAAGATCTCTCTTGCCTCCATGTAGGGACATGCATCTCCCATTAGCAGTAATGGGAATTATGTGTGTTCACTGAGGGGAAACTGTAGTCTACCCTGGCTGGTATGATATGTTAGTTGTACTTTATTGGATCTTATGGGGCATGCCAAACCAAAAAAATTTTTAAAAAGCACCTTTCTGTCTTCATTGTTCAGAAAGAAATATATAGGCAGCTCTATATACAATCATGCTTTTAATTAAGTGTTATTTGCAGGTGCTATTTCTCTCCAGTTTCCTATAGTCATTTCTGAAAGAGTAATAACAAAACTAATCTGCCAAATAAAGTGATTAGGGATAAAACTTAGCTAGAAATACTAGACTGATGAGAAATTTTAATAAATAAGCAATTTTAATAAACCTCATTTTGAAACTATAAACATCCTTGTATTGGTAGATGCTACACTGCAAAGTAGCAAACTTCATTTCACTATCAATTTTCTGATTCATCTGAAGAAGTTCATTATCTGTTAAATTGAAGGCAAGCCTCCCACAGAGGAATGCTATCTAAAGATGGATGTGTTTGTGTGTGAAAGGATAGCCTTTCTTAACTGTTTATCAAAAAAAGACATTCATGGACTAGTTATTATACTTCACTACTTTGTAAATATGAAGTACAATACGTACATATAATCATATGTCAGTGGTTCTTTTTTGTCATATGGTTGTGACATATATTTAGCCCAAACCTCCAAAGTTATGCTGCTAGGAATGTTGCCATCTGGTTTTAATGAATATCTGGGGTCCATTTTTCAGTTAAGCTTTTCTTATTGTGTTTGTGTGTTGCTTTTTCCAAGCTATCTGCATAATTGCTTAAAGATTTTACTGCAAAATTAATATCCTCACTGTGAATGAGAGAGAAGGGCAAAAACCAGGATGACAAAAGCTGAAATGAGGTGAAAGGCAAATTCAATTTTTCTTTGCACCATAGAAACCTCGTCAGGACTAGCTTTATCTAGTAATCCACATTTAAACTTTAACCTGTAGGGGGGCTCTTTGTGTTAGTTAATGTAAGCATAAAAAGAGTCTGAACCACTAATCAGATTAATCATATTTTGTGAGACTCAAAAGCTTCATTAAAAGGACCTCGTTTCCAAGCTACACATTTCAGAAAGGGGAAAAAAAGTTGGCTATGAAAAGGAAAGAGTAACACTGAAATTCAAAAAGAGAGACTGTGTCTCCTGGAATTAAACCAGACAGAGTTAAGAACTGGAACAACATCTACCTTCATAAAATACACCTTGACGATTCCAAAATAATGAGGACCTTTTACTATTGAAATGATGCTTCCACTATGTTTACAAAGCTTTATCTTATGCATGAGAAAGCTATTTATTAGCTAAATACTGTAAATATATTCCATTTTCTTACATTTATGGAAGTCTCCCTCTCTGGCTGAGCAATTATATTTCCTAAGTACTTCAGGTGACCCCTCAGAGACAAGGAAATGTGAACTTCAGAAGGATAAGAACTGGAATCTGTCATCTGCAGTCAGATTATTTACATTCACACAAGAAATAGCCCAGTTCCCTAAAGAGCATGAAAGAGCAAGTTGGCAGAGGATTGTGCTCTCTTTCAAAAACAACAGAATAAGTCTATTTCCAATAAACAAATGGTGTTGAATTTTGTTCATGCCTATGGAACAAAACATGGTTTAGGATCAGAATCCCAGCTTCAAGGTTTGCATCCTTATGTTCTGCAGGAACCATTTTTACTTAGGGCAGTGTGAAACCTATTCAGATTTCAGCTTACCTTGTGTTGCTCTGCAGTTAACAGGCCTCTGAAATCAGGAGATGCTTTGAGGAAACAATGATGCCAGTGAATAACAAAGCTGAACATCTTACATTCAGAAAATTATTTTGTACTAGGCAAATGAAACACTTCAAAGCAGTTACAATTCTCCCTAAAATGTCTTATATTGAAGAGAGAAAGACATGACATCACTTGGATGATCACTGAAATACAAAATCACCCATTTTCCAACCATGGAACTGGGGAAGTGGAGCTAGCCTCATCTTTATTTTCCAATAATTTCCATTTTTCTTTCTCCATAACTTGACAAGATCTCTTGTTCCTGCAATTTGCACGACCCTTTATGAGACCTGTGTTCCATAGGTAAGTTCACTCCTGGACCATTCAGGTAATTTAAAGTACATTTTTACAGGCACATTGAATTCTCTACATAAGATTATACACAAATTAATAACTTTCTAATTGTTTGTTTAAAGTTTTGACTGCAATTGTGCAGAGACCACACTGCTTGGAACAGTCAGTTATACCTAAAGGCACTGCCCCTACCCTAGGTAAGGTGACAGCAGGTGAGGAATCTTCTACACTAAATGACCAGCTACCAGGGAATTGTCACACTTCAAAGCTCAGAATGGAAGGACAGAACTTGAGTGGGATAATTCCTTCTCCCACCTTTGCTCTTTCACAGAGCTGATGTTGTCCAGTTGCTGCATGTGCTAGAGAGGCTTTAAAGAAAACACAATGGCAAAGTTTTTTACACTTCATAGACCTTACACTTCACACAAAGTTTTACCACAAGCTTTCATTGTATGGCTGCATTTCTGAGTACATGCCATACTGTGCCCTGTGGTCTTCACTGTTTCTTCATCAAAGCAAGCAGCTGTCGAAATGTGCCTCAGGTCCCTCCAGCACACATTCCCCAGCTTTCCCTTCCAAGTAAAATGACAGGAGAAAAGGCCTGTGAATGCCAAGGTCTTGCTCCAGTGAGGAGCTGGGATGTGGCCAAGGACAGGCTCCTAGGTTCCTAGTGTAATGTAGACTATGATACCATTGAATTCTTCAGAAAACATCATATGAGTCTAAGTTATTTAAGAGCTGACTTTAGGACATGTTTGCACCAGTGTAAAACTGAAGTAACTGCACTAGTTTCATCAGAATAGTTCTATGTCTAAACCAAAACAGTTTAAAGCAGAAACTGGCCCTTCAGTTTGGATAATAAGCAAGATATGTTGTCCTAAAAATACAGACACAATTTTACCTGAACACAAAGAGAACTGCTCATAGGTCTGACCCAAAGCTATGGATTTAAATGATTGAAGTCTAACTCCAAAAAATGAGATCTTTGAATTAAGAATATTAAGAAAAGCACTAGGATGCTTTAGTACTATTTTTCCATCATTTTGTATTGTGTCAGGCTTTCTCAGCCTTCCTGATGTTGTCTCATCTTGTATAATGACAAGTTCCAGTGGCCAAATAAACACTCCCAGAGTACATTTCTGTGCAGCACAAACAGCTATAATAAAAAATATCCCCTATCAAATTGTCATCTGAGCTGTGGTACTTCCCAGTCCGTAGCAGCACAGAGTCAAAGAGATTAGCTTTCAGCCTTGCTGTCAGTGTGCTAAAACTGCTGGAGATGGTTTAAACTGGCCTGCTTGCCTTTACCCTGGGCTGAGCTGGGGTTGTTCCCATGCCAGATACACATTTTAGCTGAGGTTAATGAATAGATGAGAGGAGGCAAACCACTGCAGCTGTTCTAAATATGCTCAAGGAATGTTTCTTATTTTATAGATTGGGAAATTAAGTCTCAGAGAGGTAAAAATTAGAAGCCTGTGCCCACTGAAATTTGTGGTGATGACCCTCACAGAACCAGAGTCTTTGCCCTCCATGTTTGCAGTCCTACCCATACACCATTTGCACTCCAGCTGTGGTACACAGAGCAGGGAGTGCTACTTGTCACTGCAAGCAGCGCTGCTGGGGTGGCAGCACGCAAGGCTTGCTTGCTCTGTGCCCAGCATCTGGGCCACTCAAAAGGAAATGTTCATTGCCCAAGAGATACAGCTACTGTGGCACACAGCAGATGTGTTCAGCAATGGAGTTCAAAGGTTAGGAGGATTCAAATTATACTCACCATCTCTCATAAAACATAGTCAATAGGGGGTTTTTACCCTTATTTTAATTCTAGGCTTGAGTAATTGGATCTGTATTGAAACCATGTAGAAAACTAGTCGACACCGTAACAAGGAGAATCATCAGCATTTGTTCAGTCAGAATGATGACAAGTGTCTAGAGAATGCACATTTTATGGTAAGATTTTCACAAAGTCTTGGCAATCTCTGTGAAAATAAGATAATCATTTATGAATGTCTGGCCCTGCCTTGCTTTAGATTTGTGGGTCTGTCAAAATTCAAGCAACTGTTGAGATGGTTGCCAGAGCTGGATGAGGCCCACATTCCCCAAGCTGCATAATGTCATTTGTCTCTCCTCATTCTGGAATAAATTTTTCCTTTTCCTTTTTTCTTGAGTTAAAAAAAACCAAACCAAACCAAACCAAACCAAAACCCAAAACCCACACACAAAAAAACCCCCAAATAACAAACAAGTTTTATTTCCATAACTGTTAGAGAAATTATGTTTAAAAGTAGTACAAACCTTATAAATTCCAAAGAAAGGCAACATTGGAGTGCCCACCAGCGATGCCCATAGGAAAGCAGCAGATCCAGAATTTTTACCACTTCAAATAAAGATTTCTCTTCTGCAAAGAGAAAGATCCCTCTCTTCTGTAGTTCCAGACTCTACAGATCATTAGGCAGGCAAAGCAAACTTCCAATCTTTTGATCATTCACAACTCTTTGGAATGAAGTTTCCCACAAGGCTCATGGCACTCTAAGTCACTTTTGTTTCTGTTCTGCAGCCTACCTCTCTCCAAGTTAAAACTCATGCAGAATAAAACAACATTGCTGAGCTCAGCAGCACCACAAAGGAGGAATCTGTGGCACCCCAAGGTCTGATTGTATGAAAATGGGCAATGTTACCAAGAAAGTGGAGTGGGAAAATATTCCCTTAACTGCTTGGTAGGGCTTTACACCTACGAGGCATGTGTGAAGACAGCTTCACACCTATGAATATCACACATAGTGTAACCCTCATCTCTTCTCTAATATCTTAAATAATGTTCCAGCTGGGAACTCAGCAATAAATATTTTTGCACTTAGAGAGCTATAAAAAGAGAACACATGGGATAGGAATCACTTGGTTAAATTTGCAGATCTTCTCTACATTATAAATAATGAGGATGCATTTTTCCCTTACTCCTGCTGTCAGCTACATTGTTTCCTTGTCCCTGCTGTACTGCCATCTAAATACTCCTATCTCCATTCTCTAAGTACCTGAAGTAAGTTATCACATCTAGTGTACTTTGGAACAGAAAATGTCATGTGGCAAACTTATACAAGTGAAGAGTAAAATTATCTCCCTTTTCTGTCTGGGCTGCCCTAAACACAATGAAGATCCCATCTTTTAAAATTCCTGATATGTGACTCTGCATGGGTAACTGCAAAATTCTTCTGTAGCACTCAGTAAGATTCTACAGAGAAATCTAAACATACACCAGTGCCTAGATTGGGTTTGAGTGCATGTAATGGACAAAAATATTGAAAGTGATTGCTTTTTTTGAGCATCATAGAAGATCTGGAGGGAAGCAAAGAGTACAAAAGATCAGGACAGGTCCCTAAATCAACTGGATGCAATATGAGCCAAACTCCAGTTATTAGGATTTCTGCTTACTTTTGCAAACCAGAAGAGGCATTTCACCAGAGGCTGTGTTGGTTTACTATATTTCAGAATGTTATTTCAGCTGGACAAACCATGAGCAGTTTTGCAGCTGCAAGCATGTATAGTGTCATAAGTTTTTAGTCAAAAAGTAGCATTGCATCCTTAAGACATCACATTGCTATGGTATACTGCTTTATTCAGATGATCAGAGTAATAAAATAATAAGCTTTCTGATGCCTGAATGTTGAACCAAACAGCTAATTTCTCTACCTGTAAGTGAAGAAAAATATTTTTCCAGTGTTTGGCACCAATACAGTATTTTTAGTGTTTCCAGTTATAATCCATCTGCATCATCTTCCACTGTTACTGCACAAAGAAAAGAGAAGCAGAACTACACAATAAGAAAGGAGGGATAAAAAAATCACTCCTAGTATTTCCCCCTCTCATAACATGAAAACAGATTTCTAAACATTGTCATTTACCATCTCATTTGAGAGGCTGCACTTCACCAGTGACAAGTGAATGTGCTCTACTGAAATCATAGTATGGGCACACTCATTTTTGCAAGCTAGCTTCACCTAAATTACAGTTTTATGACACAGTATGAGAAAAAGAAAGTTATGCATATTGAAACCTGATTTTACCTTGGAATGTAGTTACCAATTTAGTAAGAAAATTTAGCCACAGAGGAGAACATGTTTTTAAAAGCCATCTTGTCTAGAGGAAAAGACATAGCACTATCTTTCAGGCTATCTTTTCATGGGCCTTAAAAATAGTACTTTGCAAACAGCTTTTTGTAATGAAATAAGCATTAACCCATGTGCATAGATTGCACACAGGCTTCAGTCCCTATAGCACAATTCTACTCATCTTGTGTTGCCAGTTCCCTGCTTTCAAATGTTTAAACTTCCTCATGAGAGATTTGTGTGTAAATATATTGAACACCTTCTAATGCCATGCTGCACCTATAGATTGCATGTATCTTCAACCCACTGCAGACATGAGGCTCCAAAAGGCTGAATGAGTTGCCTAAGTTTATACAGTAAGTTGGCATGAAAAATCAGGTTTATTCCTTTCACATGTACATGTAGGCTGCTGTTTCTGCAATAACAAAACCAAAAACTACTTAGAGCTTAGACAAAGCCTGTTGCATTTGCCTGGCAATTCCTTTTTAAATGGACAGTGATTATTTGCAGCTCCTTTCCTAAGAGTACCATTTGGTGTCACTTTAAGAAGGCTCAAAATAGGTCCTCAAGTTCAGTAAAGGTTTTTAAAACTTCCCTAAATATGTCTTCATTTGCAGCTTGAAAGTAAATACTGGCTTCACTGTGCATCTGGTAAGGCCAAGGCAGTGAGATCCCTGATTTTAGCAGATGCCCTCTCTCCTCCCTGTACCAGCAGTGCATTTCACAGAATCAGAGTCATAGGATAGTTTGGATTGAAAGGGAATTTAAAGATCATCTAGTTCAAGTCCCTTTGCCATGGGCAGGGAGACCTTCCACTAGACCAGGTTGTTCAAGGCCTTATCCAACCAGGTTTTGAAAACTGCCAGAGCTGTGGCTTTCACAACTTCTTTGGGCAACCTGCCTCAGTGTCTCACCACCCTCATCATAAGGAATTTCTTCCTGCTATCTAACCTAAACCTAGGCTCTTTCAGTTTAAAACTATCATCCCTCATCCTATCACTACACTCTCTGATAAAGAGTTCCTACCCATCTCTCCTGTAGTCTCACTTTAAGTACTGGAAAACAGCTATATGGCACTCCCTCCTCCCCAGGAGCCTTCTTTTCTCCAGGCTGAACTATCCCAACTCTCTCAGGCTGTCCTCTTAGGGCAGGTTCTCCTGCCCCCAAATCATTTTTGTAGCCCTCTTATGGACCTGCTCAAGCAGGTCCATGTCTTTCTTATGCTGGGATTCCCAGAGCATAGTACTCCAGGTGGGGTCTCACCAAAGCAGAGTGGAAGGGGAGAATCACCCCCCTCTATTTGCTGGCCACATTTCTTTTGATGCAGCCCAGGATGTGATTGGTTTTGTAGGCAATCTGCAATTTCTCTGCCCTTCAGTGAGAGAATCTGGCCATCACAAGTCAGCAGAGGAACAATTTTTTTCTTCTAGGAAAATGTGCATTTCTAAACTTACCAGACAGATGGATATTCTGTCTTCTTGAAACAACAACAACATGGGTGAATTTTTCAGTAGCTTTTTTCAAAGATGTCAAAACTGTTTTGCAAAGTGATCCCTTGGAAAATGTATAAGTGGTCTTCAATGCAACATAACCTTCAACACTTGCAGAAAAATAAACACATTCCAGTATAATCCAAAAATTTTGCATTCAATGCTCAGATATGACTTCTTCAGCTGGCTGGTGGTGGATCACCCAAAGAAAAATGGAGGGTCTCTGTGTCAGAACTGAGAAGCTAGGATTAGAAATGTGTCTGACTTAAGTGGGTGTTTTAAGCAATTAACTCTACAAGCACACGAAAGTGAAGCACAAAGAAACACTAATGGGAAGCAATCATTAATGCAATCCATCCACATTCTCCATCTATATGCCCATTACCTGCTGACAACACCAGTAGGATTTGCCTATATGAGGAAGTACACCAAAATAGCTATTGGAGAGTAAGCCATTCTTCAATAGTTTTCTGTTGTCCCTGTGTGGACACTGTAAGAAAAATTAGTGCACTTATTCTGTGCTAGAATGATCAGTGCACTAATTATTCTAAGCTAAAGTATTTTTTATTCCAAAACACTTTGTCCACAGTGCTATTGTGAAATATCTTGTGCTCAATTTCCATGTACAAAAGGACATAATGCATGCTGTGGAATATTTGTACCTCTGGACTCCAGGAGCAAATCAATTTATGGATAAGTTCTGACTCTCCCATAATTCAGGCTTGGTTTGTTAAAGTAAGTGAATACACAGAATTGTTGTGAAAACAGGATTCAGCTGTCTGTCAAAGAATAAGCTCTTCTTTTAGGAGACTTTCTTTATAAAAATATTTTGGTTATGTTTACATCCAGGTTTATTACTGGTTTTAATAATTGTAGTGTATAGTGGCTGACATGGTAGATGAGACTTTGCCCATTCTTTTGCAAAGTTTGAAATGCTGAGATTGGATGAGTGTATAGTGTAATTAGCTAATTTGGTGGGGTACCTTTATCTGGTCTATATGTTCAGAAAACCAATTTAGCAGCTTTCTGTGATGCAATACAATTAAACTGAAGACCAGTATGCCTAGATAGTAACCCACAAAACTGTTAGAAACCTTTTAAAACGAGGGATGAATATGGTAGCGTCAGATCTTAATTGGAAGTAGAGTCTCAATACTCCAGTCTACCTATTGCTCTCCTTCCAGTAGCACAGCCTATTAACTTCTGAGAGTAAATTGCAGAGGCAGACTCGAGTCTCTACTTCTGTCTGGTTCTTCTTTTGAAATCCTTCCACTTTATCAAGAGAAGCACAATAACATTTGAGAAACCAGTCCCCTCCTTTCCACTCAGGGAACGGCAGAATAACACACTAGAACAGGAGGATAAAACCTTTTTTTTCTCTCACACCACATGTGATTTCACCCAATACTTGAAAACTATAATGCTCAGATAGCAAGGCTATGTAATATCCTACTTTGTGAAATTGAATACAAGACATTTACATGCAACAAATCATACTCTTTTCCACTTCCATGTTTCATACAGGTTGCACTGCCTCACCATCCTTTCTCCCCCTTTTCTTACTAGAAGGAAATCAAGTGTTATTTGGGATATATTTCAAAATAAGTGGCATCATTTCTTAGCATATATTTTCAATAACCTTTGTAATGGACATGGAATATGATTTGCTAAGGTTTTACCAGTCTCTCCTGTGTCTGCAAGGGTCCAGGAAGTAATCTAATATTTCTCAAAACAAGTTGGTTGTCTTGAAGCATTCGGCCCCTTTTCACAGCATTATTTTGCTATCCATTCCCCAGCCTTTGATCTTGAACTTTATATAACCCAAGGTATACTGTTAGCTAATAACTGCTCTAAATCTACTACTAATAAAATTTTCTGTGTTTTGTTGAAAATGGATTAAATTACATTGATTTTTATGGTATCATAAACCCAGAATTCCAAGAAAATATTGATACATACAATACATCTGTAGCTCCAAAAAGCTCTGCTGATGGATTTATTTTCACTTTACCAAACTAATAGAACAAATTTGATTTGTGACAAATAACATCTGTCTATTTATGACAGCTTTTTGTTGCTAGTGATTCCCATAATATGTTTTTCTCCAATTAAAGTTTCTGTTCATTTACAAGATGGATGCAATTAGAAATACAAGATGTTTAGTATTCTTATCTCAGACTCTGTTATTATCTTTGGTTTTATGTGTTACTGTAGCTGTTCTACCCTGAATTGAACTAGATTATGATTACTAGTTAAGAACTCAAAACACTCCACTTGTACTTCTGTGAGTTACTTTATAAATAAATACTTTCAATTACAAAATTGTTCCCAAAGAAATGGGAATTATGTTGAAAGTACTCTACTGCTGCTGTAACAGTCTTGGATTTATTGAATTCTTCTCACTGTATTACAATAGCTCCTGACAGTTTACCTGGACTGCAGCAATACCAGACTCCACACTTGTATTTTGTAATGTTTCAAATCATCTGGGACCAAAATAAAACCCCAATGTTCTTCTATATTCAAGCTTTTGATTAGAATAAGAGTAGAAATACCAATAAGAAAGTTTAAAATGTCCCTTTCTCATTTCCAATAGGTTAGGTAAGAGCCACACATCTACATTTCAGTTTTACAGTTATCTCAGAATTTACAGGCAAAGGTCTAATTTTATTTTATTCCTATTTATTAAAACCAACTCTGGCATAGTGGCACAGACCATACAGCTGAGTGGGGCAGACAAGAGAAGAAACATGCTTAGCATTAAAACAACACTAAACTTGGAGGCATATACTTCTCTATCTGCATTTATCCTACAGCTAGTATGGCACTAGTACAGCTAGTATGGAAAAATCAGCTGCCAGGTGGTGAGCTGAGGTATAAGCTATTGGATCCAGTGGTACACTGAAAGCAGCCAATATTCTGGAGGAAAGACATTTAATGGCATCTGAAAGAAAAAGCTCCCAATTTCTGGGAAAGAAATGAAAAGTGACTGTAAAGTGGATCCAGAAAGAGGATCACAGTAGAAACAGATCAGAACAAAGTGAAACAGATCCCTGTTATAAATGGCATACAGGGATCAAGTCCTGCAAATAACCAGCTTTTCATGCTAGGAGATCAGAGAGTCTCCATATAAATTTATGTTGAATTTGTTAGAGGTAAATAACATCTTCAGCTTTTCTGACATTTTAGTCCCTGTTCTTCACTGGCATTCCCTTCCCAAAGAGTTATTTAGTGCTTTCTGTGTTCTATGCCTTACCACCTTTGCAGATGCATTCACACTACCATACATTACTGAAATTAGCCCTCTGTGACATCCTGGCAGTTCAGGATAGACTCAAGTAGAGAAAGTGATAAACATATTTGTATAACTATGAAATGCCTCCGTTGAAGGTAAGCAAAAAAATTTAGAATGGGGTGTTCATAAGGGGAAAGTGGATCATAAAAGCATCAGACTCCCCAAGATAAAAATAGTGACCAAGAACTTCAAGTCTGTAACACACTGAAGACCATACAAAATGAGATTGGCAAAGCACAATACACAGAACAGTCATTTGCAAACACCATACCATGCTCAGATCAGGAAACCACTCCATATAACCTCATTGATTTCAGGATTTGTTTTATGATAGACTACATAATGAATTTCCAAATGCACTTTCAAATCAGATCATAATATAATCTCTACAAGCTGGACTCTTCCTGTTTTGAGTTTCTTATCAAAATCCATTTTTTTCCCTATCACTCAAGAGCAAGCAATGTCTTCAGACACCGGTTTTGCTCCATATCATTGTCAAACAAGAGTAACTCAAGCAACTGCAACAGTATGACTACAGACACTCACTAGTTTAACTGGGCTTTAGAAAATTAGATGGTTCAAGACAACATGTCACAATCTGTTTTGAAACATTTTTTGAACATGACAGATGCAGCATGAAGATACCTTTAGACTGTGTCAAAAAGAAGATCAAGAAAGATATAAACTTCATACCGGAATCCCAATTCTGTCTCCTGAATGTTATAGGAAGACAGTGTCTGAGGACAAATTATCATGTAACTATTGATGGTAATTTCATTTTTCCCCTGAAGAAGGTGTTTCTAGTTCCTACCAGCCACTGGACTAAATGGACAACATTTGAAATAAAAAGGAAATAAAATAGATACTTGTATGTCCTACCACTTTCCTTTATGGACCTAATGAAAAAAAAAAAAAAGGCCTTGTAAAATTATGTTCCTACTGATATCTAATACTTTTTATTATTCTTTACACATTCCAATTTGAAGAACACATGATGTCCAGATGTCCTACAGATTTGTTACTACCAGAGAATAGGGAGTGAAAAAGGTCCATTGTTAAACCTTTCTACTGCCGTACACAAATGCAGGACAGAAGAGGTGAGAGAAAAGCAGAACCATGGCTGAAATTTGCCCAGTGTTTTAGCTACCAGAACAGGCTGGCTACAATAACTGAAAGATTTGTCACCCCCTGAAGTGAAGCAGCAAAGGGACAAATTATTTAGGCTGCCAGGACATGTAGTAGGGCTTCTGCATTTTGAGACTTGATTCCTTGAGGTAATATGACTAAAGGGATATCACTCCCTCCAGCACAGGGTTATGCTTAAACACAACACTGAGCCCTGGAAAAAGATATTAACAAATTCCTCACTTAAGCTGCCAAACATCCCAGGAATACCTGACAGCAGCTCCCTGACATGCTGCCAGCTATTCTAGGTATACAGAAGGCTATTTCAGTGATTTCAGAAGAGCTCAGAGGATTTGCAGCACAGCAGCAACAGCACTGGAGAAACAAAAACTTCATTTAATTTCTTTGCCAAGATATCTATCCCAGACTGGATAGGCACCATTCAGGCAGAAGCCTCCAGAATTAACTGATGTCCTTTATGGTTCAACCACAGGCTCAACTCCCTTTCCATAAATCAGAGAATTAGACAGCTGATAACAAGCAATTGCCTCTCCTATCCTCAGAATGTTTTATGTTCACATCACAAGCAATCCTGCAAAGCCTTGGTAGGTATATTCATAATTTATGGTCTGCCATAATTATATTTGGTGCTTATAGCTTAGTGTGCAGGAGGCAGTGTCATGTGTGGAAAGCAGAACTTACCAATGCTAATGAACTTTGGCAGGGGATTTTGAAAAACTATGATTTCTTTTAAAAAGAAATGCAAAATGGTGAGAAGTTTAGTAAGAACATCTGATCTGGGGTAAAACTGGGGAGGGGTGTCATTGAAACATGAAGGTTTAGTCTCAATTTTTTTTTTTCTCTCCAAATAATAACTGTAGTCCTTCTTTTAGCATCTATTATACAGTGTCCATGCTCTCAGGTCTCTGCACAAGGTGGCACAGACTACTCTGACATTTCTTAATAGTAAGAGTAAAAGCAGGTGTCCACCTTCAGGCTGGAGCTAGCAACCACACACTGGCAGCATACTACAGCCTGCTTTTTAATGTAAAAAACCAAAGTGATAAATCTGTATGGAGATATCTCTGCATTTTTACTGATGCAATTTCAGTGAGTAAAAGTCAGGAAAGTACCTGGTTTTCATACAAACAGCATCATTCCTATTGGCATATATAGGCCCAGTGACATCTCTAGGATTGTACGAAGTAACAAATGTCAAGCTTCATCTGCCAGAAGGAAGCAGAAAGCTTCAGACAATGTGGTATCCTCTAGCTATGTTAGAAATGGTGCACACCAAGAAATGGGCAATACCAGTAAAGTTTCAAATATAAACACACAGCTTGGAACAAAATCTCTCTGAAGAGAAAGATGATAAAACAGACACACAGCAAAGTCTCTTCACAGAATGCCAGACAAAATTTCAGCTCTTTTGTTTTCTAATTTGTGTTTATCAGTACAATGAAAGCTTGGGCATGGAAAGATACTCAGAACTTAAAAGCTAAAACTGGACTAGCAACATTTCATTCTCTTTTTATTAACCATCAGTGAGCATTCTGCACAGACACAGCTCATGAAAGTAATAATAAAGAGAAATTAATTAGATGACTGTATTTCAATCATGGGGTTTTCTTCACATTTTATGCCAAAGGAATGCAGCTCAAGCAGTTTGTAACTGACAGCAATGCCATGAAATAGCACTACAGCCTTGATAATTATCCTCCTCATTATTTTTATAATATATAAAGAGATAAAGTACAACGTTTTATTTTTATAATAGTAAGCAGTAGAATGGAAGCAGCTGAAGAAGAATGTTTGTCTTACAGTGCTATGGTTTAAATCTAGTAACAAGGAAAGAAGAGTCACATTAATGATGCACAGAGAAGAGCACTATATGCAGCCATCTTTTATATAATTGTTTCATGCAAACTCTAAATATGTGGGATAAATAATACCCCAAACTTTTTCCCTTCCTCTTTCTTTCCTTAATATTCTAGGAATGTCAACGACAACTCACTAGGAGAAAAAAATACTAATCTCATTTACATAAATTTCCTTCTTTGTTAAAAGCTAGTGTCATCAAAGCTTATAAAAAAACCCTGATTACACAGAAAGACTAGCTGATTTCTTTTACACAGCAGTACCAAGCACTTCTGCACTTCATAAGCCCAGAAAATTATTAGAAGGGGGAAGAGTCCTTTTGGCTCCAGATGGAAACACCAAAAAAGTAAAGATCTTATCAAGTATTATGGTTAATTTTAATCAGAGAGATTAACAGGAAAGCACTAACAATTCCATTATTTGGCAAATTATTTTAGTCAATATTCAGAAAATATAAGTAGGGAAGTCTCAGCTGGAGCATGGCAAACCTGTACAAGGAGATGAGAAATTAGTTTTCTTGTCTCTCACAATGTCAGTTCAACTTGGTATATGAACAAGAGAAGTTAGCTCCAGATGGCTGTAAAAGAAGTCAGTCTGTTACCTTAGTAAACCGGAGTTTGAAATCAGGATAACTTCAGGAACAGCATCTTTGCAGGTAGTTTCAGCAGAAGTTGCTAAATTAAGCTTGCAGAGATATGAAGCACTCAAAGCAGCTGTGGCAAACAGCAACCTCCTGTCTCTGAGCATGAAGTAATCATATTCTCCTGGTGCAACCCCTATAAAAAGTGAAATTTATTTAGTCTAGGCAACATCAGCTTCTTAGTCAGAATTAATATTAATAATAGGTATTAATAATAACAACAAATAGAATGGTAATTCTGTATATTGGCTGAATTTTAATTTACCAATATACCTTTAAAATCTATTTCTTCAGTCATTGTAACAACCAAAAAGGAAGGAGGCTTGTGCATCAATTTAAAATCCATGAGTAATTTTATCATTTTTTCATATCACAAGAGGAATATAAGAACATGATATCATGAATCTAAATAGGAGTGTTGCAGCCACAGAATTGAGATTTGGATCTTACATACTGAGGATATTTGTATATACATGCTGTGGGTATTTGCCACAATACAAGGACACTAACTTCCTGGTGTTTGACTAAATGTGTCAAAAATGTGTGGTGGGGAAGTTGCTCTTTATGTGAGAGAGCAACAAGAATGTATTGAGTTCTGTCCAGGGGTGGATGAGGGGCAAGTTGAGAGTTTATGGGTGCAAATTAAGGGGCAGGCTAGCATGGGTGTTACTGTTGTGGGTGTTTATTACAGACCACCTGATCAGGATGAGGAAGTTGATGAGGCTTTCTCCAGGCAGCTGACAGTGGCCTCGCTATCATAGGCCCTGGTTCTTATGGGGATTTTAACTACCCAGATATTTGTTGGAAGGCCTACTCAGCCATTCACAGTCCAGGAAATTCCTCCAGGGCATTGATGATAACTTCTTGATGCAAATGATGGATAAGCCAACTAGGAGAGGAGTGCTGCTGGACCTGATCCTCACTAACAAGGAAGTGCTTTAAATGAATCTATAACTAAGAGAAAATATTTTTCTGAACTGCACTATGATTATTCAAGAATGTTTTATTCAGTCATGTTTATATCCCAGTCAGATATTTTCTTTGTTTTTCAATGAATCAGAACAGACTATGATATTTCAGAGCATATAAAGAATAAGGCAATACTAGCTTTTGATCCTGAGAACAAAAGACCTGCATTAACCTATGTGCAAAGACAGGAGAGCTGACAAAGCCGGGAGGTGGGGGTGTATAAGGAGGGGAAGAGAATCAGTCAGATCTTTGAAGTAATCCAAGGTCAAAAGTTTTGTCTTAAGGATATATGAGCAATGTGAACTTACTCTACCCAGGAAGCCACCTCACAAGGTAAACACTTTCAGAAGACAAGTCCCTGAAACTCTTCATAGTGTTAAAGGTCGAAATGAGCAAAGTGACAGAAGGTTTAAGGCATCTCTCCTTTGAAATGTCCAAAATTCCTTAATATTCAAAGACATTTTGCAGATAAGACCAACAAAAGGCCCCTTGATATATACAAAAAGAGCCTGCACCCTTGCAATAAATACAGAGATTCAACTCGAGCCTCAAGGAACAGGAAAACAAACACAAACCACTCCCTTCCCAACCAAAAAAATTCAAATAATTCTAAAAAATTAATGTGACTTGAGTATCCAAAAATGTGAGCTATCAAAATTGCCCATTAGAACAGAATCAGAGTGCTTTAGAAATAGCTGGAACATTGAAGGCCTTTCCACCCATCAGGTCTTCAATATTTGCCTCAGCTGAACTGCCAGACCACCTTCTATGGACTTGCCAATGCTAAGCCTGCTCACATCATTCTCCAACCAGCTTATGCTGAAAGGCTAAGTTTGCACTGACGCTGACAGCGGGTGCTCACACAAATCATTTTAGCAGTTCAGCAAAGAGTTAATGATGGTTACCTGAAAGTATCTGAGACATTTTTCTATTTAAAATTGCAGAATTTTGTTGTGTTTATGTATAAACTTAGGAAAATTCAGACTTACAGTAGCAATAGTATAACACTTCCAAGCAGCTGTCACTTAAATACACGTAGATTGTTTTCATGTTAAGTCAAAGTTATAATTTTCACTTTTTCATCAGGAATTCAATAGGATATTAAACATACAAAAGATTTCAAGTATTCGATGACCATTAAATTAGGCTTATTCACATAAGTAATACAGCTTCACACTGACTTAAATACCTAAAACAGTAACTGCAATTAAACAAGAAACAAAGAGTCGCTGCTTCTAAAAATGAGAACTTGAAGAGACATAAAGCATACGGCAGATACACTATCAGATTTGTTCATGCAGAGGCACCGTTGCAACAGTGTTGTTTCTTCAAAGAGGAAGCCCCTCAACAGCATAAAAATATACAGATTTTCAAACACAGTGAAATGTTTTCTAATATGAACATCCTAAAAAGGAGAAATCAATAAATGGCATGAAAAACTTCAAAGACGGACCTCCTGTCAATGACAGAGGTTCTTCATCAATGTAAAGTCTTTGAAGAAGGACTCCCAGTGCTGGGAAACCTTTGAAGTGACAGAAAACAGACATTTATAATTACAGAAAGGTGCAGTGTCCAGCAGAGATAGTAAAAAGATATGACTGGGATATGTGTGGGGGAGGTTGAGCAGTGGCTTGGGCCCTGAGTGACCCTGTTCACTTGAAGCCTAAAAGCCTGCAAGGTCAATTCTATATCCATATGAAAGAGACAATTTGTGAAATGGAGATGTGGGTAGGCTTAAAAAACAAATTACCACACCTTTCACACTTCTAGCATACCTTTATTAAACGAGGCATCTCTCTTTTTTTTCCTCACTGCCCCAGATTCCAACACACACATAACCCACGCAGCCCATTTTTACCTGCAGCCCATAGTTCCCCAGAAGCAGTAGCCAGGCTTGTTTTGTCCATTGACTCAGAAGCTGGCATCTACTGTGCAGGAGGATAGTCCAGCTTTACACATATTTATCTATATATTTTTCATTAGTATATCACTCCTTCCTAAAATTCTTCCTTCCCTCTTCTCCCCTGCTCCCTGGCTATTTTTTTATAGAGTAGTATAGAAATCCAGAGAAATAAAAAATTATATTCTGGAAGAAAACCATGAACTGTCTGGATTCTAGAGTTCTATGAATTCTTGGGTAGTTGAAAGGAAAAATATGAAAGTTAAACTTAGGGATAGTTTTTTTGGTTTCCCCTCAGACTACAAGGTAAGTCTCTGTCATGTGTTTAAAGCAGAGCAGAGTCTGCCCATCTCTGAGTAGTCTGAAAGCAGAAGTCATTTTAGCATAGTACTGAGCTCACACTAGTGTACCCAGCTGAGAGACAGAGCTGAAAGCTCACATTTGTTCCCTGCCTTTCATATCTTCACAGTTCCTGGTTGTCCTAAAGCACAGGCCTAGGTGTTTTGCTTCTGCCTCAAAGATCTTGCCCATTAGAACAGAATCTAACTTTTATCTTTTTCCCTGTCCCTTTTATCTTCTTCCCTGTCCCTTTTATCTTCTTCCCTGTCCTTTTTAGCTTCTTCCCTGTCCCTTTTAGCTTCTTCCCTTCACACTAGAAATACAAAAGTTACAGGAAAACATGAGCATCTGATACCAGACAATGTTTTCTGGGAAGTTTAAATGAAAGACAGGCATGTAAATCAGCAGTTGTTGCCACGTCATTTGAACACACTCAGTCTTGTAGACAAGGATCTGAAAGCAGAAGTGCTTACAGTGAGCTGACTTGAGTTCTCCAGTCAAGAGGTCTGTATTCTTCTGCCCTGGCATGAGGAGGATAGAGCCTCCTGTTCCTCAATGGCCTATAGCTCCACCAGAGAGCCTCAAATTCATACAGTCCCTAGGCAGGAAGAAAATGAACTACCAAAGAGCAAAAACTAGCTCCTTTTAATTTGTGCTTCTCTGAAGACTTGCATAGCTAAGTACTTCCAAGCAAATGCTGGTAGAAGATGGCATTTTAAGATTGAAATAAGCATATGAACAATGGTGTTTGGTAACTTTTATATGACACATGTCATCCACAGATCTGAAATCCAGTGACTAACTTAGTTTATGAATGGGAAAACTGAGGTCCTAGACAGAAATTCAGGCTGTCCCTGCAGAAAACTTTAAACCCTTAAGCACAAACATACCCATGTTTATTACTGCAGGAAGTTCAGAGTAGAAAGTATTGAGTCTATTTTTGTCTTTAGGTAACCTTCAGACTCAGGTTAAGGTCAGAACTAGAGAAAATAATACCAAAGTCCAATGCAGTCTTTAGAGAATTGCTGAAGCTTATTTTGTTGAACTCTTCTTTTGCTGGCCAGATAGCAACCATGTAATTAGGATAACTATGCAATAGTGGCTTTAAGGCAGTGCTATAAAGAAAAACTCAAACTACAGTACATATAAAACCACTATATTTGCTTCCTCATGCATCAACAATTTAGTTTTTCTTCTTTTCAGGAGGCTGGCCTGAAGGGAAAAAGGGAAAGGAAATCACAAAGATTATTACTTTTTTATAACTATCTTTCTAAAAGTTATGTCACTGGCTGTATGAGGTGTGTAGTAAAAAGGAAAAAAGCACTAAATACCAATGGAGAGATCGTATGGAAACTCAGAAGCAATCAACGTGCAGACAAAAGATTTAAGAGTAGTGATGAAATTAGGTATTGTTGCCAGAAGATGTTTACTACTAAAATATCTTTCAGGGCTTCCAAAATATTGCTTGGAGGATTTGGCATGACAAAGAAACCAGATGTCAGGTAACACATAACACATCAAGAAAACAATAACGTATTCTGAGCTTAAGAATCCTGCTGGTAATACAGGACCAAAATATGCCTGGGCAATCTGAAATACCTCTTAAATAAAACAAAACCCAAAACAGATGTTATTTTTGAAGTGCATACACATCATGCAAATTTTGTGCAACAAAAAGTTAGGCAACAGACAGGATGAACTCAGCAAAAGACAAGATTACCCTAAATGTAACAGATCAGTGGAAATTGTTTTCTGATGTGTCGTATTCGCTAGCTGTGTAATATGCACTGGTAAGATTAAGAACATTTGAAGTATGGTACATGGTGCTGTTTATACCACAGATGTTTCATGCCAACAGTTTTATTAAATAAGCACCCTAAATTCACATCTGGACATCACTACAAAAAGGAGGGTGCAGATTTAAAGGCCTTACCAAGTTAAGAAGCAAGGATACCTTCCTCAAGGCTGCTGCATGATAATCCTTTTGCATGCTTTGCAATATCACATTTAATCTATTCTGGCATGTGACGTAGAATCATAGAATCATAGAATGGCTCAGGTTGGAAGGGACCTTAAAGATCATCTAGTTCCAACCCCCCTGCCATGGGCAGGGATGCCAGTCCCTAGACCAGGTGGCCCAGGGCCACATCCAGCCTGGCCTTGAACACTGCCAGGGATGGGGCATCCACAACCTCCCTTGGCAACCTGTTCCAATGCCTAACCACCCTCCTGGTAAAGAAATTCCTCCTAATCTCCAATCTAAATTTCCCCTCTTGTAGCTTGTAGCCATTTCCCCTTGTCTTGTCACAATTTGAGAACCTAAAAAGTCTCTCCCCTTCTATCCTATTGTCCCCCTTTAGGTACTGGAAAGCAGCTATGAGATCCCCTCGAAGCCTTCTCTTTTTAAGGCTGAACAACCCCAACTGTTTCAGCCTTTCCCCGTAGGGGAGGTGCTCCAGTCCTTTAATCATCTTTGTGGCCCTCCTCTGGACTCGCTCTAACAGGTCCACATCTTTTTTATGCTGAGGAGCCCAGAACTGGACAAAGTACTCCAGGTGGGGCCTCACAAGGGCAGAGTACAGGGGGAGAATCACCTCCCTAGTCCTGCTGGTCACACCTCTCCTGATGCAGCCCAGGATGCCATTGGCTTTCTGGGCTGCGACATGACATGTAAAGATCTGCACCCATCATTAGGATATCTGCCTTTTCTTCTATTCATCCCTGTTACTGGAATCCCTTAAGAGACACATAGCAATCGTTCCTCACTCTCACATCCTGGATTCTAAGGCTATTTCTGTAGAGCACAGACTACTCAGAGCAGCAGCTTTCACCCTGAGTAGAATGAGGACATAATGTCTGCTGAAGATTTTAAATGCAACAGCAGTGCACCTTGGACAATAGCACAAGACATGAGGTAATTGTAGCATCACAGCCATTTAGGTAACGCCTCACTTAGAAATGAGATGAGAGGAAAACAAAGTTATATTTAGTGTACTAGTTACATCACAGGGACAACCTCATGACATAGTAAGAAAGTGATTTAAGTGACCATCCACAGAAGAACCAGTAGTGAGGCCTTACAAATGAGGACCAAAACACCCTGAATTTAATAACACAAAATAAACCATGAGTAGACAATACTATGGTTTAGAAGAGGGAGGTTGGACTACCAATACCAGTATTTCTGGTAACTGGAAAGACTTCAGGGTTCATTTCATGGGCAGACAACTGCTGCCACTTGCCTTACAGGTAACAGGAAATTGAACAACAGGCTCAACTGGCAGATAGGATGGACTACCTTGTTCATGCATTGAAAAGAGAAAAATTGTCACATTTGGCCATAGTGTGAGGATCAAGAGAGAGTAGTACAGAATGATGCAAAGTTGTGACTGGTTGATATGCCAGGTTTTTATGGTAGATGATAAGAAGTTCAGTGAGTTTGCCAAGATGTCATCTTTGATTCCTTTTTGCTGTTTTTTCCTTATATTTTTCCCTGGGAGCACAAGAATCAGATTTATGAAAAATGTATGCTGTTGTCAAGTACATGCAAGTAATTTCTGTGAAGTGTTAACTAAGAAGGACTTATCTGCCAAAATTTAAGTATATGTTTGCATTTAAGCACTTTTTATTTTCTTTCTTCTGTGGGAATCATCAAAATATGATAATGTTTTGTTTACATTCTAAACTTCAAATATAATAAACTAACCCAAGATAAGACTAATGCTGAGAATTCAGTAATTTTTCTCATATCCACTGGTTTTCAGGCATCTTTCAAGCAACCAAATGTCTTTTAGATCCTAAAGATGTCTCAGAGAAAAACCTGAAAAAAACACCAAAATAAAAAAAAAAAAAATATCAATCAGAATACATTATTTACTTCATTAAATAGCCTCTTCCAAACATAGAAGAGCTGCACAGAATGCAAAATTCAAATACTGTGTTAGCAGCTAACAGCATAAACCTATAAAGACAGACATTATGAAACTTCTCCAAAACAGATTCAAATATTGTATTCAATTATACTGAGTAACATCTGCATAGTTTCCATAATATGTTCATTTGTTTTTTTAATATCAATAAGAAAGAAGAGCATGAATCTCATCTCCAGCACTATTTATGCAGCAAACCACAGAGTAGAGAAACCCTTGCTCTGACGAATGCACTGTATTACAGCTTTATCCTGCATATGGTGATGCATGTGTGATATCAAAAGCTCATAACTATGAAAGTAATTTCATCAATATTAGTAAGATTAAATCTACTTTTGAATATTAACTGCTTAGCAGGATTCAACTGATACAGGAAATAGAAAGGAAAGGACAAAAATCACCACAGAACAGAAAATATTAAGTAGTTTAGGTGCACCTTTCTTAGAACTTAGGCTGCTGCTTTTGGCTGTAGTCTGCATGTCCTTTATGAAAGACAACTGTTTTAAATAAAAAGGTGTGGACAAGTGTAAGACTTCAAAGATCATAGCATTGAGATTTGTAGAGCTTTCTAGGCATTGAGTATGAAATGGATCTTCAGCTATTTAGCAGTGGAAAGGCAACAAAATAAAAACCTCACACTTGCACAAGAAACTCTGTGCAAGGACCAAAACACAAGCTGATTAGTTGTTGGAGTATGGGCTAAGTTAGGCTTTAAAGAAAGTATGATTGAGGCTTGTCTCCAGCACATGGATGTTTGCACATACCTTCAGTAGGTTACTTAGGGTTCAGTGCCACTGCCTAAACACAGCTCTGCTCCAATACCTGAAGGTGGCAGATATAGTATATAGGATATGCAGATACCAGAAAGTTTTGGAATAGAAGCTTGAGGCTTGTAGAACATAGTACAGCTTCTTAAATGGGATTAGACTGCTATATGGAGGCAACTGAAAGCTCCACATGCAATGTTATGTGGCGATCCAGCTCTGAAGTGTAACTCAGAAAATGTCTCCCAGTTCCTGTAAGCACTGATGTGTTTTGCCTGCAAATTTCCTAGGTACACCTTAGAACTTGCCCCTTAACCCTGGTCAGCACCACACTTTCACTTAGGATCTCACTTCATTAAGACTACAGATCAGCAGACATGTTTATGCAGGCTCTGGAGGATAGTAACATTACTTGCTGCAGTAAAACAATGCTCAGTGAGGTACCCTACCCACCAGGATTGTCCAGAATTAAGTGTTTATCCACCTATAGATGTCTAAGTCTTCTTAGGTTCTTCTATAGAAATCACAGGGGTCAGGGATGTCAGTCTCTAGTGATGCCTGACCTCAAGGTCACTTAATGCTGTGCTGCTCCTTGAGCTCCCAGTCCACCAATCAGCCTAGCTCACATCACCCTGTCTGCAGGGTTATCCTTCCCTCCAAAACTAGGGTGCAGCCACCATGTGACAAAAGCCTGAATCACACATGCATGAGCCAGATTGCAACCCAGGTATATGCTTGTGTCCCATAGTCAGATAACTTCTTACAGTCACACTGTGTCACAAAGATGGCAATAACTGCTTTATCTCATGCATGTTGAGGTGGGTACAGAAGCTAACAATTAGGAAGTTTCAGCTACTGTGATGAGAAGGGCTGCCTATGACTCAAGGCAAAATGAATCCAATTCCCATAGCTGCTAAATAGCAAAGACTTCAAAGATACCACTCCTTCACTTTGAAGGCTAGCAGGACACAGAACAGGAGGGCAAGAGGTGAGTCTCATCCTAAAGGAAGGATGGCAACTTAGAGTCTCCCCTCCATATTTATTTTTTTTCTAAAGAGAAACCACATGGTCCAAAAGCTACAGGGAAAACAGAAAGCAAGAAGGGAACAGAAGATTGTTCTTAACATCTGTATGCTCTAGGTTTCTTGCAAATAACAGGGATCTGTTGCATTGCAGGAAAGCTGAACATCTAGCTGGTGCCCTCCTCCAGAAATCAAGTGCTGACTTGTGTAGGTCCTTGACCTTACCTCATTTTCAAGGGCATCTTTCTTAACTCTCTTGCAGACTGTTATCTCAACTTCAGAGGCAGTATCAGTCTGAAACCTGAAGTGCAAAATTCAGATATCTCCAAGACTGATCACTTTCTTTTGTATTTTTCTACCAATATTATAATACAGTATATACAGAGACTAATGTTTAGAGGGTTTGGAATTAATCTGTTCAAATTGTTATTGTTTGGAAAGCATGCATTTTTCTAAGAATCACCTTCCTTTTGTATCCATAAGCTATACACAGTATGGTGGGTTAGATTATATCAAAGAAAGGAGATCTTTTTCAGTAATATATTACATTCCATAAGTCAGCTTGAAAGGTATTTTTCAGGTTATTTTGATTTTTATGCTTTCTTTTTCCTGCTGCTTGATGTAAAATTGACAAAGTAAAACTGACAATAATCTGCAGAGAGATGCAAGCTTCACAGTACAGAAGAGTAAACATTTATCTTAACAGATGGAGTCATTTTCACTTTTATTGTCATTAACAGACTTCAAAACTCTGCACAAGCAAAGGAGCCAATAAACTAGCAGTGTACTCCTGGTCGTTGCTTTACTGCTGTATTTTTACGGATACTTGTATATTATATTCAGAAGATCATGCAAGTTAAGACAGTATCAACTACACTTACAGGACATCCTTGAGGCCTGCAGTCTAATACTTTGAGTAGGACCTCAGCAACTGGACTGTGAAGGGTAAGACAGGCTAAAGTGAGTCACTAAGCTATTACCACTCAAAAGCCAGTATTTTCTACCCCACAACAACACTGGACTTCAGTTATCGCCTGCTATTTAGCCCAAAACAGCTGTATTTTCTATGCAGAACATAGATGACATTAAGAAAGCAAATATATAGGTTGAAAATGTGGTGCAAATAGAAAAAAAGGTCACTGCTGAAGTGAAGTAAGGAAATGCTTGGGGGGGACAGATTCTTGAGGGAGACATGAAGCCTCAGAAGGCAAAACTGTGCACTAAACTTTATTTGCAATGAAGGACAAGCCCTAAAAAGTCCACAGTACAAACAGTAAATTTACAAACAGTAAATTGCTATCTACAGCAACCATCTGGCCACCTTGAGTCCTTCAACAATTACAGCAAATTGCTAAGACACCAAAAGCCAGATAATACAGTCAGTAAATGTGTTAAATTTGAAGTAACTTGATGACCTCAGTGGAGTTATTCCAAACTTAGAAGAGCAAAACTACAGCCAGAATCCAGATACACATGACAAATTACTGTAAATAATATCTTTCAGATGTCTGGATAGACTCTCTAAAGCCTGTTGAAATATAATCAAATGAGTACTCCAGATACTATCAAAACAATCAAAACAGTCATGGTCTCTCAAATGTAATTAATTTTGTCCAGTTTGTGAAAAGGAAAAAAAAAATTGAGAAGGGTTTTGGTTTGGTTTGGTTTTTGTTTTGTTTTGTTTTGCTTGGGTTTGTTGTTTTTTTTCAGGTAACTTTGTGATTTATCTCCAAATCTGGACCAATCTGTTCTTCTTCTTTTAAAAAAATGGAAAACAATATGGCTTTAATACCAAAACCAACTCTACAGAAAGACTTCTGACTGTATTTCTCCATCATTCTATTTGAGATGATCAAACAGTAGGTTTTCTGTTAAAGTATTCATTGTCTCTCTTATAGCTACTATATTCAGTTATATTCAATGTACTTTAAAGTTACATAGAAAATGTGGAACAGACAAAAAAAGGAAGAGAGAGGGCATTACCCCATTACAGGTTGCCTTTTAGTCAAAAAGTATTTTGCTGTTCAGGGAAGTTTACTAATTCAACTTTTTTATGACACTTTAAAGAAAATAAAAGTAGTTATTAACACACACATACACATACATGAGATGAATCATGTATATATATCCTACATATGAGATGAATCATGAATCACTAATTTTTGCTAGCACTTTAGTGACAGCAGTTACTGAGTTATTTTGTCTGCCTTTTTGTCAGGATGTGACCCTAGCCCAATTCCTTTTCAGTTTCACAGATGCAACTTCCATTAAAAGCTGGAAAAATGGGAGAGAGAGAAGAGATAAAAAATAACATTTTTTCTCTGCAGTATGAAAACTTACATAGAAAAAAACCCAGCAGAACATCTCAGTTGAAGCCACTTTCTTCAAAAAGTAACTGTGCAAAACACCAAATGCAAACTCAACACTGTTAGGTAAATCACATCACATCCAGTCCCTGACACAATCAGAGAGCAAGCAGAGCAGGAATCAAACAGCAAGTGGTTTCTCTGTTCACAAAGCCAAGCTCTTCCTCACCAGTGTGCAGCTCACATCGCTCTCCCTTTCTCTGTCACTCTGTGTGCTCTGTCCCAGAGCAACACTAACAGTAATTCTGCAGGTAACATTTTGGGTGAAAAACTCCTGATTTCTCACTGTCCATGGCCCAGCTATTCACAGGCATCCTCCTGTCAAACTGCTTAGCAAAATCCTTCCACACATGCAAATAAGCTTCAAACTGACCTGCCATATGGTTTGTCTTTTGCATTGTCAATGCCCAAACAATTCATTTTTTCACTCTGAGTATGAATTTTCCTATATCTTTTATTCAGCCTTCACTGCCAGGTAGTTGTTAGAGGCTGCTTGCTTCAAAACCTCTATTGTAACAATCATGGATGAGAAGAATGTAACCCCTGGCAGGTGTGCATAGTAACAGACTGAAAGCAGACCTGAGAGGAGAAAAATAAATAAAGGGACAGAGTTTATAAAAACTATTACCAAAACAGAAATTGCATTTAAAAATATTTTAAGACATATGGGCCCCAGAAAGAATCAAGAGCTAAGATTTTCAAAAGCTCCAGGCTATTTTTTCAAATTCTATTGGAAACATGTATGATTTTGACCTCATTAAAAGGAAAGTTGTGAGGCATAGTTTACCCTCTCAAATGACAGCAGTGGCAAGAATGGCAGCACTGCACAAAACTGCTGTTTTAGCCAAGATCCAGTAAGGATTGAGCCTTAGTTCCAGAACTACTTCTGAGCTGTTTGGTTACTTCTCTAACTCCTACTTGAGTTACTGGTGTAGGAAACCATGAAGCTTTGTGTTGAACCTCACAAAATTCCTTGACTTCACAAAGCTTCTGCTAATTCTGAGTTCAGGGGCTTGCAAAGGTCAAGGCAGCATTTTATCCAAAAAAGATGGTTTATAAGTAGCTGGCAATCATAAATACCTGACAGAAAGTTTTATAATTTCAGAATGGGTAGGGGATAAAATAAGTCAGAATAACAGGACTAAATTAAAAGAAATAAAATTCAGTCAAAAGATGGCAAGTCAAGGGTGATCACTTAGTTCAATTCACTTCAAAATCAAATGAATCTGAAAAGTCTGAAGCAAAATGGCTTGAATAGAAAGTAAAGAAGTGAATTATAAAATGGCAGCTGCAAAAATTACTAAAATGTGTGTTTCTTCATGAAAATTAATTCTGTCATAATGCTAACAGATGCATAACATACAGGATTGATTTGTGCATTTGCAGTAGAGTAATACAGACAAGAACTATTTCTCCCTCCTTTAGCCACATCAGAACAATAATTATGTTTACCAACCTTAATGCATATACAGTATACCAAATATTGCTCTGCCTCGTAGTGAAACTGTCTACCTTCTTCCTTGCCTGTGTCTCATCCAGCCCAGACTTTCTTCTCTGTCCCAGGCCACAACTACTGCTGCTTTACTACCAGCAAGACTCCAGCACATCCTGACCCCAGGATTTTACTATGGAAATTTTTCTCATTCTTGTATGTCTGGTCTTTTCTTGTCTCTTTGAGCTCATCTTTATCATAGTCCCACTGTGACAGTTCCCTATCTAGAGGAAGTCCTATTTCTACAGCTACACCATCTTGTTAGCAATTACTGCCCTGAACTCACACTAGATCTGCCATTTGTGAAGTTTCCCTCAACGTTTCTGTTCTGTCAGCAGCCTTTTTCTCCACTGATTTTACTGTACTTTTGGCTTTCTGTGCCACTGCCCCCATGCAAGGAACTCCTTGACAGCTTACAAAAGGAGGCCTTTTTTCCACATTACCATAACTTGCAGACTCTCCTCCTGCCTCATTCCTCTAGGGACTTCCAAGCATAGCAGGATTCTGACTTCCCTAATTGCCCTGTCATAGAAAAAGAAAAATTAAGGACCTTTCCAACTGCTCATAGCATTACCATCCAAGGGAAGTAAGTCAAGTTCCTATTGTCTAAGTTGTTTAAAACCAGATAATAGAAAGCATTGCACAGTACACATGGATCAAACCTAATACTGGCAAGGAACTAAACTTGGCAACCTAAAAGGTGTTTTCTGTCTCCAGTTTTTGTGATATCCTGAAGTGCTTTCCTGCACTAAGGTAGAAGGTGGTACTTACAGATGAACTTTTCTTCCAGTGTAAATAATGGCTCTACATTACATCATGTGATTTTACTACTTTACCATAGGTATCTATCTGCAGGTGTCAGTTCAATTATCCTAAGTGATTTTATTAGTCATTCCTCTAGTATCTGGGGGGACTTTTATTTCCTGCTTAGAGTACTGGAGTGATTCAACAGAGGTCATGAGAGTAAAAACACAGCTCTGAAGCCACCTCAAGTCTTAATTCCTTAAAGAATCACATCTTTCCAAACTTTATGCTGACTTCCACAGAGCTGGTCACCTCTCAAAGTTAATTCTGCCCTCTTTGCCAAAGACAGATGAAGTGGCATGAGTGGAGACAGGAGAGTACTGCTGGGGAAGGTGTGGGGAGCATGCACATTTGTGTACCACAAGGAAATGCAGATGCCTAGAGAAGCACAGAGGAGGAGAATGAGAAGTTAGGATCCGTAAATAAGCAGTACCTTTGCCCTATGGAGAAGGAGTGTGGGAAGAATGCCTCCAGAGTCTGTCAGCTCCACAGTCCCTGTGTGGACCATAAGGGTGGTTTCTTCACACATATAGGCTCTGAGGGTTCAGTTAAAGTACTCACCTGTGAAGTTTTGAACTCTAACACCTCAATTAGTCTACACAGTCTTTTTTATTGCTTTAAACCCTAATATTTACATTAATCTATATCTAATTCAATGACTTGCCAGGCTCCTCTGTTCATTTATGAACTAGTTTTAATTATTTCTTTCAGGTAATTGAGGTTCAGCTGCTGAGAAAAAAAAACAAAGGAAAAAGCCAGTGAGCATGTCAATGGGAGAGCAGGGCTCATATCTTGTAGCTTTTATACATCTTCTAAAGTTCTGTGCAAATTGTAAGGCTTCTCTCCTGTTTTACTGCACACTGTTGGCAGAGTTGGAGCAGGAATCTGTCTTGTTGTAATGTCAGTTGAGAGGACCTATGTAGAGTCACTGATATCCCAGGAAGAAAGGAATTAACAGACTTCAAAAATGGAAAAATTTTAAAAGAGACGTTTAAAAGGTTTGACTTGCAGCCAAGTGTTAAAACAGTTAATACAAGTTTTAAGTGTCTGAATGATTGAGATGAAGCATCATAATTCAGCAGCATGGAATGGGACCTCTTACTGGGACAGGCTAAAGAAGAAAACTAAACCAGTACAAAAGGAACCCCCTCTAGGGAAGATCTCACACATTTGGGCCTGGAGTCTAGTTAGACTAGGCCAAAACGTGATACTTTTATCTCCAACCTTTGACCCTGACATCTGGAAACTTAGTTTGAGTCAAACAGAAGGAAGTTTTCTTTTCTATTTCAAATACTTTATAGAAGAAAAAAAATCCATGTATCTAAAGTCAATTCTGTTAGTACAAACTACTTTTATTTGTGCACTTGTAGTGAACTCTAAAATATGGAACATTTGTGCAGGAAATGCATGCGTCAGAACTTTTGGGAAAAGAGAGTAACTTGGTGAGACTGGCACATTGTTCGATGCTTGTATGGGATCCAGATAACAGCCCAGATAAACATCTCCAAGGGGGTGCTGAAGAGTATAAAAGGTCCAGTTCCTTTGATCTTCTTAGATGTTCTCATTTAATAGCCATAAGCCCTGGTGCCAGAAATAACAACACGTTTAAACATTCTGTATCAAAACACAAATTAAATTCATTCAGTGTAACCTGTTTCCAAAGTTCATTTTCATCTTGAGCTGGAACACTAAATGTGATGTAACTCATGTTCTTCCTGGCAGTTATTTTCATTATTATGTTTATTACTCATTTAAGAGACTTCTTTTTTTTTTGAACGGAGGGATTAATGAATTTAGACTGCACATTATAACATCAAAAGCTTTGGTTTCAAATAAGCCCGTCTGAGCTACAGAAGATTTTCTCCCCTTATATGAGGCTAAACAGGAACTTCAAAAACATATCTCAGCTATAGAATTATTTTCTAGTTGACTGAAGTCATGGGGTTTATGTCAACCTGTTATATTTGCATATAATAAATGACTACTTATTTGTATTGTCTGAGCGACTCCTTTAACTCGCCATGTGTTTAGAAGTCAGATGCGTTCCACAGATAACATCTCTCTTCTCAGAAGTATTTTTGATCATGTGAAAGAACAAAAACAATGATAAAGGCACTTTTGTTCAGGATTCAAATGATTGTTCAAGATCAGTTCATCAGTAGTGGGGAAGACACAGGCAAGCCTTTTAACATTGTGTTGCTCAGGCCATTATTAAAATATTACAGCAAACAAGAGAATAGTAAACAATGGCAAACATACAAATTCTCACTGAATGTGTATACAGAGGTCTCAGAAATCAGCTTGACTATAACTGAAAGCAGAAATCTGCAAGATTTTCTGATTAATTGTGCCCTTTAGGATATATGAAGTCCCTCATCACTTGTTTCACTTATTTGACTAGGAAAAATAGGAAATTGCTTAGCATGCTAGCCAGAACACCAAATTGCTCCAGGTGAAATATTTTACTGGCTATTTGCAGTGAGTCTAGACAGCTTTGCAGCAGTGGTTTTAAAAGAATGTAGTGTCTGACCCAAAGGTCCTGTCTCTGCATTTTCCCATGCAGAGAGAACAGCTTTTACATCAGTGGAAGATATAGGCCTCAGCTAAGGACATTATGTCACAAACTTCATCTTTTAGAATTTTATGGTGTTTGAAGGAACTTAGTCATTAGAAAGCACATTTGCAGTCAAAATCAAAATACTCTCTCTAAAACTGTTCAAAATTCACCTATGTAGCTCGAAGTTGATGTGAATAAACACTGTGAAAGACCATTTTTTTTTAGTAAAGATCTGCAAATTCCTTTTTGGAAGCAAGTGCCTGCTTAGTTGTCTCTGGTCTAGAAAACAGGCATCCTTGAAGGAGACATAAGCAAATAAAAATTGCTCTGTCATTCTGAACTATGAGAACAGAGTAGTTCTGCTTCAAATTGTTTTACAGAAGACTGTGTAAAACATTTTTGCAGTTGCTGAGATTTTCAAATCAAAATCAGTTCAGCAATTCCTATCTCACCTCTCATACTAGAACAACTAGTAACACTGTATAAAACACCCTACGTGCCTTCCTCCCTGGTCTAAACCCCTCCTATAATACCTCCCTTCATGTACAGTTTTCAGGTTGTTTACTAGCCCCTTACAGCTCTAGTTTTCATAAAGGTGGCCTAACAGAAGAAAGCCCACAGCAACTAAAAATGAGATCCCCAGCACTTTGGCAACACCAGCAGACTATCACAGTTAATACATACATTACTGTAGGCTTCAGGTCACTTCACCTCAGGTGACAGCCTGCTTCTCCTCTTACCTCATCTTCTGGTCCTCACAAAAGGCCTTCTGTTGAGACTATCATCCACATGAATGCAGTTGACTGCTCTGCAGCTGACAAGCCTTTTCTGTAGCTCTGGCTGACATGGCATTTGATTCGTCATTCTTAAGTGTCTCAGGACTTAAGAAGAAGGACATGTTATTGAGCTTAAAGATTTTAGTTTAATAAAACAGCATTCACATTTGCTTTTGAAACCAAGAGCTGTGGCATATGATCATTTCCAGGTTTGCAGCTAGGCTGTAGATATTGATGCAGATACTCACACTACGTAGTTCCATTACCAAATGGTATGATTATTTAAGTTTTACATTAGCATGCTCCAAGTACACAGTGCACTTGGAGATAGAAGGTCAGGTAGCCTTTTGGTCAGTGATCCATCTCTCAGATCTCTTATATGAGCAATGTAAACAACTGAGAAAAGTATTGAGCTGTTTTATTTTACATATCAGTTTTGGGAGAAGGAGAAGTTGATACAGAAGTTAAGGAAACCAAGGAAAAAAATGCACAGAAATAATCTGATATACTTAAATATATTTTAGTATGGAGGAAAACTAGGTAAAATGATATAGATGAGAGACATCTAATTCTCTCTTTTATTCACAGCTCCAAAGTGAAATATATAGCAGGAGAGCTAAGCCAGATGGGGTTTTCCATTTCCTGTTTTCTTATGTATTAACTCTACGGTACAGCAAGGGTAATATTCTTCTTTTGAAGGCCAGATCCAGCATTAACATTTATGGGAGTTATGCACACATCAGAAGAAAAAGCTACTTCAAGAAATTTGTAAATCTGACCAGTGCAATTGCAGTATTATCTATAAGAAAGAGTCAAAATTTCTCATGTTATTTCTGTAGGTGAATACGCATATGGGGTCGGGGGGAAGGGGCAAAAGAGAGATGAGAGTAGCAAAGGTGGTAAGGGAGACAAAGAGATATGAAAACTCTTTTAAACAATTTCTATTCTTCTTTGTATCTTTTCTTGGCATTTTGGGGAACCAAAGCATATTTGTTTATATTGAGAGCTGTTTGTAGAAGTGTTTCCCTTCCTGACAAGACCCTTTCATTGCTTTTTGTCCACTTCGGGAATGTGTACATGGCACAAGTTCAAGTTGTTTAAACCCCTTGTATGTAGTGTCAAGAAGTAATAATAGTCCCTTACATTTTTTTTCAGTGCCTTCTGATCCTAAAAATTAACATATGTTTCTATAATTATTTTGTGATTAAAACCCCTTGGTCTTTCATATGTGCAAAACATGGTTGCTTGGCCATACATTTCCCTTAAAGAGTAAGCTAATTAAAGGAGTCCCTTATTCAGTTCCATTCTATACCTTTCCATGGTAATCATGTGGAAAAACAACTTCATTTCCTTTTCCTTACTTCTTTTCTTGACTATTTTAAATAGATTTTGTACATGCATATTCTCTTTTATCTGTTGTGTAAATTTAAATTAAGTAAAATAGTAAACTTAAGCTCTTCCTTTAGAGTTATGTTTTTTTGACCATTTAACAACTTTCACTATAAAGTCATTGCAAATTTGCTCTTGGCCATAGTGCCAAAAATCCCTGCTGAGAATCTTTTGGCTCCCACCCTTCAATGCAGTGGAGGGTCAGTGAATCAGAGATGTTCAATTAAAAAACCCCCATATTCTGGACCCTACAAATAGACTCCAAAGATACCTTGGTTTTTTTGGCAAATGCAGTGTTGTTGCTGCTATTCAAGACAAATCTGACATCATGATTAAAAAGGAGTTGTCAACTTAGACTGCAAAGGACTTTGGTCCTCTTCTCTGTAAACTGCACAGCTCAACAGCCCACACTCACCAGAAACTCTACTGCCAGCTGGTATTAGTTCCTTATATGTTTGTAGTACTAAACCCCACAATTCCCCACTCCATTTCTCATTACATTGTTTAGTCTCTCTAGAGGGCTTTATTTCATGAGTTGTAGAGTAAATTAACCCCAGCAAAGTACTGGGCTTGCTGTGGCTGGATTGATCTGGCCCCTTATTTACAGCTGTCTTGGGTACCTCTACATTCTTCTGGCATCTACCACATGGCCTCTAATTCAGGTCACTGAATCAGGCAAGAGATCTTTCCTATAACACAGCATATCTGTCACTCCTTGTTTTTAGAGAAAGGAGACCTGATGCATGGTCATTTGAATGGTTTGATACAGGAGATAGTTTATATGCTTGTTTCTGGTCGTGAAATATCATTATTCTTCTGCCAGACAGAAACTTAAGGCTGGCCAAGGAAACCTCCTCCAAAGCACAGCCAGTGGAGTATTTCCTCAAGATATGACTGAAATTCATGTGAGTTTTGCTGTTTTCTTAAGAAATACTGACAAAATACTAGTCATGCTGTCAGACAGAGAGCAGGAGCAGTGAGACATATAGGGATATCTTTTCTTTACAAATTAATCATGCAAAAATATAAAGATTTCCTTGCCAAAATTTGCAAAGCCAAGGTATGAACTTAGTATATACAAAACAATTAATTAAACAAAATGACAGAAGTAAAGGTTGGCATATTAGTTTCTATTTGGTTGCTAGTGACCAGATCCTATGAAATAAAAAAGAATTTTAGAAGTAAGCTAAAACATTTATTACAGGTGCTTAATCATGAAATCTGCTTAATCGGGACATTTCCCAGGGAACCAAATTAAGCCTAATGATACTTAATGGCAAGGACTGCTGCTTAATTGGGATGGTAATTCCAGTTAATTGGGATTCCTGCAGGTGAGTAAATGTTACTCAAATAGAGATACTGTATCTGTTTTTCATGATGTTCTGATATTACTGGTGCTTTGTCTTCTCTAAAGCAACCTCTCCTGCTACTGGATCAGCAAAGCAAAATTAATTCTGTGCTCCTAGTTAGGTCCTTTGAAACACTGCTTAAAGTTACAATTACTCTTTCTGGGCTGGCAGTATGAGATTAATTCTTTGAAGCCTAGTGAATCTGGATTTATGGATTTATTTGCATTCCACCAAGATTTTATAAAAGTCACTCAACCTCTTGCCTGACTCAGGAGAAGCTTTTTAATAAGCCTTTGGACTTCATAGAGATGCCACAAAGATGCTTGAAAATTGTTGGTAGCAATTTCAACTGCAAAACAACATGTTCAAATTAGAAAGGTTTCTGCAGTGTCTTGTGAGAACAAATATTTTATTACCAAAAAAGTCTACTAGAAAACCTTTTTTCAATACTAAGAAAGGGAAAGACCTACACTATCCTGGCACACTTACTGCTGCTTGAGGATTTATTAGTCCATCACACACACACAGAGGTACACCAAAATACTATTTGAGATTTTACATAGCACCACAGACCCTGAAAATGAGAACTGCTAATGACAGTCAGCTTAATAGAAAGATATTTTTTCATCCTTGCTTCTTGAGGTCCTTGCTATTCTCAGGAGGACATAGTACAAGGCACTCAAAAGCTTCACCATCTCTTGCTTAGCTGGAAGACAGGCAAGTTGCCAGTTCTTGGGAGACAACTGTAACTGTAACACCTGCAGACTCCTGGGGAGAGACACTGATCTCTGTAAAAGCACAGAGAAGTGGCCTGAGTGGAGCTACTCCCTCTCACAACTCTGAGATCAGCCTCCCAACTGCTGGGCCATCTTGCAGCTGCAAGACTCGGGCTACTGGTCAAGAACATCCCCAGGTGAGTTCAGATCTAACTGGAGCCAGGAGATTCCCCAAACACACCTTACCTTCCAGAGCAGCACATCCAGCCATCCCTTTGTGAGTTTTAGGGGTGCTGCTGCAACCCAAGCAGTGCCCACATGCAAGAAGACAAGCTATTACCATGAGTTGGGACCCCCCACAGCTCCCATTTCTCACCAAAATCAGGACAGTTCCTCTGCCAGAAGCATCTCCACCCGACTTCTGGCTCCACACCTGATTTTTCCCCTTCCCACTTCAAGCAGTGGTTCATCATCTCAAAATGCTTTACTATAGAAATCTTCTCAACAAAAAAGAAAACACTCTGAAAATACTTGAGGGGGCCCTGATTTTTCTGTAGCACACTGTACCTGGACATAAAGAATAGTGTGTTCACTGCTCCAGGAGATGAATGCCAGTAGTAGCTCTGGTCTGTACAGCTAGAGACTAGTACCTCTGCTGACACTTCTGAGAGCCTCTGTTGGTGTACCCTTTTAGTTGGAAAGCAACAACTCTTTTGATTCAGCTTTAAAGCAGAGAGCTCCAGAGTGAGAAATCAGATTCAGAGAGTGAAATGTAGCCAATAAAAGCAATAAAGTCAGATTTCAAGCATGCTGGGTTTTGTGTTCTCAGGCATTTATAAGCTGCAGCTACATTTCAAGCTTCAGCAATCAGCACTTGGAAAAGGAAAACAAGAACAATAACTTCAGAATGAAAATAATTTGATCTTTGTTCTAGAGCTGTTTAAGATAAGTGACATAGGTAAAATGTAGTGAAATTCTCAGATGAAGAACTACATAAGATTTTACTTCAATTTTTCTCCCTCACACCACTCCCATTTTGCTACAAATAAACTAAAATCATAAAATATTCACAGAACTAGAAGAATATCAGTGCTACTAAATTATTCACAGTCAAATGTCAACTTGAAGTAGCAGCTTTTTCTCTTCTTCAGGGCACCCACATACAGAAAATCACTTACTGTGTAAAGCAAACATCCATCCCACATATGGGAGTACCTTTGGTGGAGCATTTGACCAAAAATATTGTTCTGCCTTTCCTTTGGACAGGTGGGAATCTGAGGCTTGCAGTAAGGTATATTCTTGGAGGAAGAACAGCAACTGTAGAGAAATCATCATTAAATGACTAGAACAGTGGAAACAGAACTATTTTTCCTTTTGAAATTCCATTTCAAATTTTTAACTGTTTTCTACTCGTCCATGTGAACTTCCAGATCCTAAACAAAGAAAGATTATCAGATTACATATCTTCAAGAAACACTACTCTAGTGACAAGAACCTGCACAGACTGCCAGAACCCACCAGGAATTAGCTGAGGGATTTTAATGGACCCTACAGCTATTTTCACTGTGTAAGGGGAAGAAACAGAATGAGTTTAAATAAGTAAAATATAGAATAATAAACATCATTATCATGAAAGAAGTTGAAATGTCAGAAAAGAATTTTGGTGAGAGATTAATGAAGACACCAAAATAAAGAAGAGAAAAAAGTAAGCAATCAACAATTAGAAAAGTTAAGATTGTTAGTGTTAGAAATTAGTTATTGCAATGAAATACCAGGGCTCAAAAATGATTGAGTCAGCAGGTGACCAAAAGTATAAATTAATATTAAAATAATGAAGGACAATAAGTCAAGGTGAACTAACTGAAAATCAAGCTAGAATAAGTTTAAGGAATTAGTAATGAACAAAAAGGGACAGGTACCAGATATAAATCTACCAGAGCTATGCTGGTTCAGACCAGCTAAAGAGGTGCTATTGTGCAGTCAGTAAATATAGAAAAACCCAAGCCTTTCACTTCTGGATCCCAATGGGAAGAAAGAAAATGCAGCAGTCACCAAGAGGAATTTCTCCCAGACTATAGATGCTAAAACTTTTCAAGACAAAAAATTTATTCACCCAGAATTCAGGCAGAGGTCTGACATAACTATCTGCAAACTTAGACTTATTCACAAGGCAGCACTGGTCAGAAAAAATAAATCCAAAACAGACACAATTCTGAAACATTTTGTTTCAATGTTTTTGAAAGAATTATTAGAGTTTTTCATACAAAGTGTTTTTAAACTGACAAAAAAAATAATAACTGAAAAGACATTAAGAATCCATTTCAGTTTGGAAAAATGTTTCACTTGACCTAAAATAATTTGGGGTGGTTCATTTTGTTCAGAAAATTGAAAATCCATTCTTTTCACAGCTCTGTAGCTCAGACCATTTATGCAGACTCTGATATTCACTCTAATCTCACGGGCATCTAAAATACAGTCAAAAAGTGTATATTTGCAGTGTACAAATGATTGCCTTTTAAACAATGCAATATTCATAAATAGAAACCCCTACTCCAGATTCAGCAGAGATAAAAAGATTTGTATTTATATTTAGGAATATAAGTTCTTAAAGGAACAAAAGATTCAATGACACATACCATGAATAAATTTGAGATATCTCCACATAAGTAGATGGAGATACTTAGCAATATATGCAAGGTAATTCCTGAAGAATATTTTGCAAAATGCAAAGCACAACATTGACACAACATTAGTTGTAAATGGTTCCTTTTTAAATTTATTACTCACACCACAGCACATAATAATTCAGTTAAGGAATATCTTCTTTAATTGATAACACTAGCAGAGTAGCACACAATTTCATTTAAAAGCTTCACACAGGAAAGTAAGGCCATGACTTTCCATATATGCCTACCTAAAGACTTGGACCAACCTCTCCAAAACAGAGGAATAAAGGAATCACCTGGTACAGGGCAAGCATAAGGTCTTAAGCTGTTGTTCCCTTATAGTCCCAAGCATAAAGCTGAGCAAAAGACACAGAAAGGAGTTTTAGTCAGTACAGAAATGGTGTAAGTATGTACATTAGCTATCCTGGGAGGAAGAGGACTACTACTTTAAGGACCTCTATGCTCAGCAGAGAATGTGAGACAAGTGTATCTTCTGTGGTATACATACACTTAAGAAAACACAGCATTTCTTTCCCTTCTCAAGCCTCCTGGTATACATAATGAGCCACACCACCAAAACCAATAGCTATAGATCCATATGAAACCTGGTATGATTCAATGAAGAATTTGCCTTCAGTCCCTGACAGTAAGAATTGAGCTCTTCTCTCACCCCCATTAAAAAAGTTCTCAGCTACCACCTGATTCTGTGTGTCAAGTTGTTTTAACAGATACTGCAATATCTACGGATCAAACTTTGCATTGACTGTCACAGCCCAAAGGTAAAAGTGTTCCAAAAGAGGCACTAAAGAGGGCCACTTTCTATCATTTTTCAGTGGTCCTGGCTGACTGGGGAGGTGCCAGTAGACTGGAAATCGGCCAGTGTTACCCCCATATATAAGAAGGGACGGAAGGGTGATCTGGGAAATTACAGGTCTGTTAGTCTGACTTCCGTGACAGGGAAGCTAATGGAGCAGATCATCCTGAGTACAGTTCTGCAGCACTTGCAGAACAACCAGGTGATCAGGCCCAGTCATCATGGGTTCATGAAGGACAGATCCTGTTTGGCTAATTTGATTTCCTTCTATGATGGGGTGACACACTTATTAGATGAAGGAAGGGCTGCAGATGTTGTCTACCTTGACTTTAGCAAGGCACTTGGCACAATTTCCCATAGCATTCTCCTAGAGAAGCTGGCTGCTCGTGGTTTGGATGTGCACGTGCTTTGCTGGATGAAAAATTGGTTGGATGGCCATGTCTAGAGAGTTGTGCTCAATGGAGTCAAGTCCAGTTGGCAGCTGGTCACAAGCGGTGTCCCTCAGGGGTCAGTGCTGGGGCCGCTCCTGTTCAGTATCCTTATTAACAACTTGGAAGAGGGGATAGAGTGCACCCTTAGTAAGTTTGCAGATAACTCTAAGCTGGATGGAAGTGTTGATCTGCTTGAGGCTAGGGGAGGATCTGCATAGGGACCTTGACATGCTGGATCGGTGGGCAAAGGCCAATTGTATGAGTTTCAGTAAGGCTAAATGTAGAGTCCTGCATTTTGGTCATAAGAACCCCCGACAGCTCTACAGGTTGGGGAGGAGTGGCTGGAGAGCTTCCTAGGAGAGAAGGACCTTGGGGTGTTGCCTGACAGGCGGCTGAACATGAGCCAGCACTGTGCCCAGGTGGCCAAGAAGACCAACAGCATCCTGGCTTGTATCAGGAATAGGGTGGCCAGCAGGAGCAGGGAGGTGATCTTGCCACTGTACTCAGCACTGGTGATGCCACACTTTGAGTACTGTGTGCAGTTTGGGGCACTGCAGTATAGGAAGGACATCGAGGTGCTGGAGAGGGTGCAGAGAAGGGCAACTAGGCTGATCAGGGGTCTGGAGAAGAAGCCTTATGAGGAGAGGCTCAGGGAGCTGGGGCTGTTTAGCCTGGAGAAGAGGAGGCTGAGGGGAGACCTTATCCTCTCTTCAGCTACCTGAAAGGCCATTCTAGGGAGGCGGGTGTTGGCCTCTTCTCCCTTCCGTCTAGTGATAAGATGAGAGGGAATGGGTTCAAGTAATGCCAGGGTAGGTTTAGATTAGATATTAGGAAGAATTTCTTCACTGAAAGAGTGGTGAAGTATTGGAATAAGCTGCCCAGGGAGCTGGTGGAGTCACCATCCCTGGAGGTTTTTAAGAGGTGGGTAGATGCGGTACTTCAGGGGTTGATTTAGGGACAAGTGTAGTGTAGGGCTATCGGTTGGACTCGATGATCTTGAGGGTCCTTTTCAAACGAAATGATTCTACGATTCTAAACCTAGACTCTCTTCTCATCAGTGACTTTACTGTGGGTACCTGTACTTATGGCACCAATATATTCATTTTTGTTTTCCAAAAGAAAATTAATTCAATGCTTATAAAGAATTCTGGATTTTTCAAAAGGAAGCTGTTACCAACATTCAATATTATTAGAAATAGCATGTGGAATAAGCTGAAGCAATCTATCTCAATTTAAGTCAATATAAATGGTTTTGTATCCTCTCCCCAGCATAAGCTTTCTGCTAACTGCTGGTAAATGGCTACTTTCTAAGACTGGTTTAAAAAATTGTTTGCACAATCAAAACTGCATCATGTGCATTTTAAACAACAGTAGAGCTAGAAACTAACTCTAATTCCACTCTCCCCTGCCTCATTCGTGAAGCCCACAGTAATGTGCATTTTCAATTACTCTCCATTCGAGATGCAACAATTCAACAAACTGTCATATTAACAACAATCATGGCTTGTTTGCAAAATCTAACACCATTATTACATAGAAACTGTCAGCACAAAAATAGTGTCATTTTTCATTGAAAGAAACATTGTTGTAGAGCTTCATCCAGCAGCAATGGATGTCACAATTTAGGCTATATGGTTTTCTAAACAGAATAAAGTCATTTAAATATCATTTTCAAGAAAACACTAGCTCTGCCTCAGAAAATATTGTAGCATCCAATACCTAATTATTGTTCTGAAACATTCTACATACAGTATCTGAGAATAATATGAAAATGGACTTCTATTTGTCTTTTCAAATATTGAATGGTTTAATGCTATGATAAATCAGATTGAACTAGAATTAATAACTATCAGGGGCAGAATAGTATACTAATCATGAAGTACAACTCACATTTTCTAGTATGGTGAATTCTTGAGCTAATGAGGACTGAAATATAATAGAACAGCTACTAGACAAGCTCTTTTAACTCATGTAATATGTTGCTTCATACTCAGTTACTTAGTTTAATCACGTAAAGTATTATTGTATTCTATTTTCAGATGCTGCTGCCCAGTGAAAGACACTTAGGGAACTATTTGCAACAACCCTAACAAATGAAAACCACAGTGCTCTGCACAGCTCTTTTCTGCTAATGCAGTCCTGGCCACATCTGGCATTCTTTTTATTCTAAAAAAAAATATAAATTCATATGCAAGAACAAAGAGATATCCATGACATTTGGTGTTATTTTACAAAAGAGAAAAAAAAATAAAACCCAACAAAAAAAACCCTTTCTGGTTTTCCCATGTCAGCAATCAGAGCTTTAAATCCATTAAAGAAGATTTGCATTCATTATTTAAGCACAAGGCTAGACAACATATTTAGAAAGCATCCAAGATTGACTAAACTTCCCCTTTGGTCTCCTTTTAGACATATCTTCTGCAACCCCTCACACTACAAACATTTCACTAGAAAAATGCATCTGCCAGGTTTTAAGATCTCTGCAATGCACATTATTAGCATTTTATTTTCCTAGCCCACCTCCAATCAATAATACTTACCTTTCCATTAGAGCATTTGATAGTTCTTAATCCATCCTACAGTATTTCATTCAGCCTGCGGGTCTGGATGTGTCCTGATTTTAGAGCTTGTCATCCCTGAGCATACGTCAGATAATTGTTTGCTTCTCTTCCTAAATCCACTACCAATTTTGGAAACTTGCATTACAAATAAAATTATTAATTTCTTTAGCTTCAAAACTGCTGTTATTAATTATTACCATAGAAAATGGTATTTAGTGACTTAGGGCCTGATCCTGTTCCCACTGAACTCAACTGCAGAACCTCCATTGCCTTCAGAGGAAGCAGGATCAGGTTTTAACTTCCAAAGGCTTAAGTACATCATTAGTAAAGTTTGAATGGACTTTACAACATGATTTTGCTTAACTCAGACATCCAGAAGGAAATCAGCTCATTCAAATGCTGAACTTTGATGCTGAGAAACTGAATATCAGGAGAAAGCTGGAGGTTATTTTACTTCTGCACTCTGTGATGTGTGTCAGTGATAGCAAGTGATAGAAATGAAACTGCTGCAGGTAACTCCTGGTACACCGGCTGGCACCAGGCAGAATTTTCACAAACACAGCAGGACAACCTGAGTTATTTAAGAATGCAGAAGGAAATGGGGTGCTGGGGTAGATTTTTTTAACATTATGTGGATTGGGAGAAACACCTTAAATCCCTTCTTAAACTTTTGGTTTTTCTACAGGAACCACCGTAAGCAAGCCACTATAATAAAAAAGGGTTTATGGTCCCACAAAATAGACAGGACAAAAGCCTCATATGAAGACATTCAGGGCAAATTATAATTGACCCCTTGCAGTATGAAGATTTAACTCCCATTCTGGGAAATCATTACACACATGCTCAATCAAGTGTATGCACCTCTGTACCCCACTGACTTCAATTGGACTGGCTTCACATGCGAAGTTAGGTGTAGGTATGATTATGTTTGGGATTATCACTTGAACTGTAAGCATCCTAGTCCAGGCTATGTCCACCTCATTATCTATTACTAAGCAGAGTCCATAGTAGGAAGCAATGCTTTCTGTGTACCAAATTATACAGTTCACAATAAGAAAAATAAAGCACTCAGATTCTGGTCACATATTATTACTTTTGTGACTATTTTTAAGGTATTAGCACTTCCCATAGCAAGCGATGCAACTGCTTAAATTCATCTCCGGCTGAAACACATGACTCTATATTTACTTTACAGATCTATTTCATATGGTTTAAATTATTCTGGTGGCTGCACATTTAGACTCCAATTTGGCAATCAAACCCACATATGTTAACATATAAATTTACACAGACTTAAGCCAGAAATCTGCTTTTTTTTTTTTTAAAGAAACCTAACATCTGATCCCCTTTCTCAGAAACATCAATACAAGTAAAACCCTGTTGATTCCAGTGGCAACTACCTAAACCTTATTTAGAGATAGCTACCAGCATTACAGAACCTCACAGGGTATGTCTACATCAACATTTTACTTTGAATCCAGAATTCATTTTGCTACCTTGTCATCCCCATTCACCTCATTTTGCCTCACATTGCAAAGCATTCTCAGGTTGCACAAATTGTATTCCTCTTCGATGGAACTAGACTAGAAGATACATTCCCAGTGCATCTACATCAACTTCTAATGAGCATTCAGTCCATGGGATCAGAAAAGAGCTAGAGGAAGCAAAATCCTCAGCATGCATTTCATGAGCTCACCAGAACACTCAGGCATTAGTATTTATTTGTCTACTACATTCACTCTATTTACATTCCTTTATGCCAGTACTTTTGTAAATATGTTGCTGTTTCCTCTAAATATGAGGACTGATCAGAGGGTCCTCTTCTATACCAGGACAAACATAAACATTCAGTTACATATGTATTATTTCCTTTATACTTCAATTTCAAACTCCGCTGCAAAGACATAACTAAATGCTGATGGAAAAGTTCACAAGTGCTACATTAGGTTCTGCTGAACTGAACATAGCTTCATCCTAAATATATCTGCTAGTTTTTGTTATTAACTGTCTAGCACCAACTGTTAATACGACTACCGTTGCAGCCTCTTTACCAGAACTGTAAATATTTGATGGCCTCCCTCAAATCAGCAGTTCTTATATAAGAATACCTATGAGGAAATCAATATCTGAATCAGAACATCCTTTTCCACTCACTACTCCCAAGCTCTATGGCAATTTGCAAAGCCCAATTTGTCCTTTTGCTCCGTTTCCCTAATCCAAGATGAAGATCTTAAAAACCTCCCAAGAGGCCTTTAATTAATGGCTGACATGAATACACAAACACTTTCACTCAGACTGACACTGGAAGTTAACAAATATATCTGCAGTCCCTCAGGATTTATTGATAGTCTTTTCTTAAACTACAGCTTGCAGTTTTTGCTTGTTTGCCCTCTAAACATCTGGGTTCAAAAGTGTCCAGAATGCCACCTTCTTCTTCAAATGCTGATATAATTTCATGAAGGAAAATTATTAAGCTTTAGTTCACCTTCTCCAGTTCTATTTGGTAAAGGAATATGCCAAGTACCACCCACAGTAAGGATACAAACTCTCCAGTAGGTTTAGATGTCAAGTCTCAGGTCTTGAAGCACTTTCTTAAGAAAACTCTCCTTTCTGTGAAATCCCTCCTCTTTCTAAGGACATATCATATAGATACAGAAAGACAGGCCAATGCTTCATATAAAAATGGAAAGATAATTTGTATATTTCCCACTGTATCATAGATGTCAACTCACTGTGTGTACAGCTACTCTGCTGCACCATTAGACATGCACACGTCTCCTTGACATCTGCATTAGTTGCATTAACAGAGATGTCAGAGAAATGTCCTCTTTTAGAGTGCTATCAAGAGGAGCTGAATGCCACTGCTTTTTCTAATACCACTTCCTCCTTCCCAGGGTTCAGCAAGGCTGTTTCTGTTTATAACTAAAATATAATCTTCCCTCTCTTTACAGAGACTCGTATCAGTAAGCAGGGTAGTGAATATTTTAATAGGCTACTGTAAGTTTGCTATAGTTGGTGTTTGGAGCATGATACTTACAGGGATTTCACTCATGAGCACAACTGGAGCATCACTGGAAATGATAACCTCCTCTCTGGAAGCTTATCCCAGGACTGTGCTGAGGACCAAAAGTGACCAAGTCACATAATAGGCAGGTCATTGCTGTCAAAATTCAGCAGTCATAAAATACAGAAGTGGGTATATAAAGCAGCAGAAAGATCCCACAGCAGAACACTTTTAGCTATTCAGTTTGACCTGGAGAAGCAAAGTAGTATTCAATAAAGCAGTGTGGGATCTGCCATGAAATATAAGTAAAATACTTTTTCAATAAGATATAAACTAAGCTGGGCAGGTGAGGTAAGGAAAGGTTCCAAGTTACTGAACGTGTCTGACACATCCTGTGCCTCCCCATTCAGTGGAATATGTAACATGGCACTTTTTCATAGGCTTTATAGGTACCACATAGGCCTAGGCTCATTCTGCTCAGCAGTGGAAAAGGAATTTTATAGAAAAGAATGTTTTATTTTGCAGAAACTGCATGTTAGGAAATGATTATTTGCAAGTTTGCCTGAAAACTGAGAAAAAGTGTGAGTGCTCTTTTAAAACAAAAAAAAAGGTGAAAAATGTAATTACTCCATAGCAGTTAGTATAAGTAACAATACTGAACAAATTGCAATGATTACAAAATCCTCTGTAAATACGGGTAGCACTATTCTTGACAATAATTAGTGTACAGCATCTTCTCAATAGTCTCATGACTAATATTTATTCTGATGTTGGTTTTGTTCTGGGAGATGGGAGGGGACAACAGGGAAAGGAGATAACATTCTAAGACTGCTGAGTATGTTTGAGAAACAGAACCAAAAGCATAGAAAAATCTGCTTTATTTTTATGCTTACTGTAATTCCCCCTCCCCTCAAAAAGGCAATGTGCTTTACTGGTTTTAAAAGTAAAGCCAGAAATTATGTGGAGTTGGGACTGCTGAATTATTCATGAATTCTGATTGAATGGGATCATTATCTCTGGCCTTACAAGCTAATAAATACTGTCTAATGCCTGGGTACTGTTTTGATCTAATAGTGTCAGAGGGAAAAAAAAAAAATGACATTTTTTGCAAGCTAGAGCCTAAATTAGGGAGGAGCTCCCTGATGAGTTCATTGCGGGAAAACCATAGGGTTTTTTTCCTTCCATTGACTACAAGATTCACTTTGCAGTTTTCAGTCTCATTTGCTGCAAAGGCATTTTAACTTGGGCATGAGGTTAAGATGTTGCTCAGTGGTGTATATACAATGACTTATCGTTTCTTATTCCTTTCCTGTTTTCAATAGTCATCCTTTTTTTCTCCTTGCTTTCTAATCTCTTGCACTTCTCAGTAAAACATACCCAAAACCAGAGTACTTTCAGAGGCAGACAGAGCACAGGAAATGATTATGCTGTCTAATCATCTGCCTGTCAGCAGTCAAATAATCTTAAATTGCATTGTCCTGTGATTTATTTCAGAACTGATTGTGATGAGTCTATACTCACTTGATTTAATGTCACTGTAAACTAAATACATTGTATGCAACCTGAATTTAGGTTCTGCTCAGAGCGCTATAGAAGGAGGAGGGGAATTTGTTAGAGCTGCCAAGCCAAACAATGTTTGTTGATAACATCTGACTCAACAGCAATAACAAAAAAGGTTCAAAACCTACATAAATTAAAATCAAAGCCAAGATATATTATTGGATAGTTTTTATATGCTTTCTTGAGGATTACTTTCAGAACAGGACTTATTTCAATAAGAGGAAATAATTAGAATATTATTACAAGTTAAAAAACCCTTCATAATTAGATAGGGATTAGTAACTTCATTTTCATATGATTAACACAATAAAACTCATTTTTCCCCAAAGTAATCGGAGGCCTATTAAGCAACATGAGATCATATATCAAGGGGCCTTTTAGTAATTCAGCAGTTTGTAACATTTACACAGACTGAAAGTCTTCCATGAAACAGCTGGCTTCTTTCTATCAATAAAACACCCAGATTTGGGTGCATTTATTTCAAGGTCTAACATAGTCCTTGAAATCATACCATATAATTAAGGATTTTTTTTTTTAACATGGGTTAGAATTATGTAAGCAGCTGTGGGAAAAGTGCAGAGTTTCTTCAATAGTGTATCAGTAATGGAGCACTCTGCTCTTTTCAGTTTAGTATGGGAGGACCCACCTGGTACATTTGGATTTTAAGGAGTATTTCCTTATAACTGGCACACTTCAAGATTACAAATACCTAGTTTTATAGTATTCTGCTAGTAAAATGCTTTGCTCCATTATGATAACCTAAATATGGCTAAACATGAAACAAATTATTATCCTCTTTGTACACACAGCTAATAAACAATAAGTAATAAAGATGGTAAGATAAATTTAGCTTTGTGAGTCTATTCAGTAGAATAATTTTCCAAACATTCCCCTTCTAGTCTCTTTTTTTTTTTTTTGCTTTTAACTGCAGTCAAAATACAAAATTGTTCCTTTTGTTGTTATTAAGTAGAGATGTGATCACCCATTTTGGCTTTTTCGCATGTCCTGCCTATGATGCCAGTCATTGCAGCCAATGAGACCTTCAGACAGTAGCCATTATCTGTCACACTCCTGGACCAAAATAGCAAATAATATGCCTGGAGGTGCTGCATTTTGTGACTGCTAGTTTCCCCGCACGGCATATGCCTAGATAGGCTGAGATGAGAGGTGATTGCACAAAACTGTGATTGTGAGATGACTTAGCAGAACCCGTGATGATGTCCTAATGGCCTCCTGCAGAGGGGAACAGGGGTAATTGTTTGTCAGGGGAAGGAACACATCTGTAAGGAGGCATCCTCTGCAAACCAAGCAGCCATGTGGAAAAAAGAAAGGAAGAATCACAGTGCAGCAAGGATGCATTCAAGCCTAATCAAATGAATAATAAAAAATAGGTGAAAACCAAAACAAGGTATTAAATGACCAGGTTAAAAAGCTTGTTACCTGTTGGCTCTGGATTCAAATGAAAAAAAGTTGTCTCTAGGCAATATGGTCCTTTTAAAATGATTAGGTGAAATTCTGTGACTCCCAGCAAGGAGAACTAAAGCAACAAATGCAGAAAATGTAAATGTTTTTTTTTCTCTGCAGCAAAAAATGGGCATAAAGCAGCCAGTCTTCCTGTATATTCCCATGTCTAACAAGGTGGCTTGATAGTCACCAAGTATTTGCTGCAAAATTTTCTTCCTCCAACTTTTTAATCTTCCATTTAAAATACCTGCCTTCCATGTGATCACTGCATAGAAAACTGACATCAACCTAACATCCTTTCTAAAGCAAAGATACTGGAATTGAGAAATGAGAAATCATCAATGTCAAGCTAGGCAATTAGAGCATCAGTTACATCAGTGGGAACTTGTCTTTAATGTCAACTGGGGGAGAAACAGGCCCTTAGAGTATATTAAGGACCTTATTTTATACTCTTTCAATATCTTCTATTTGATCAGAAATAAACTGAACAAACAAGCTAATTAATTGCATACAGAACAAATTCCCCAGTCTTTTCAGCTTACATCCTAATTATTTACTTTCAAACTACAGGATAAAAAACATACTAATCTCAGTAGAATTAATATTTACTAGAAATAAATTATTATAGCTTCACTGAACTATAGGCAAGAAGCAAAATTCTTTCAGTTTCATAAAATCATCTGTACTCATTATTCTATTCATTATTATCCTACATTCATTGAGCTACAGTAATGTAAGAAAGCTGTGTTTTCTTGGTTTTGGTAGGGGGTTGTTTGTTTGTTTGGGTTTGGGGGGTTTGGTTGTTGTTGTTGATTTAATGATACCTTCTAAATTCTCTATAAGCACAGCATTGAAAAATACCTTCTAATCAGATGTACCTGCAATCAAAAAAACATCTACCACAAGTAATTAAACAGAATTTCAAACAGAATTGGACAAATAATAGCTCCTTTTTTTTGTTTTTTTTTGATGGGTAACTTGGGCCAAAAAGAGCTTTAAAAATATTTCAAGAAACAAACATTACAAAAATCAAAATAGCAATTACTCTGCAAAAATCTAGAGTGATTTGCTTTATTTCATCTTCAAATAACTGATTTTAAAACATTTTTCCCCAAATGGAGGTTGATTCTCAAATAGGAAATTAGTCTCTGAAAAGTTAGTTTTATTTAAAAATGTTCAAATGAAACATTTTGGCATATCCTAAAACAGTCAGTATTCTTATATTTTCCTTTCTTTCTTCTTTTTTTTTTTTTCCCTGCCAAAATTATCCACTGGAATTAATCTAAATATCCAAATGTTTCTTATCTCTTTAAAAAGGCTCCTTTTGGGGTGCTTATTCCCTAGAACAGACGTTATTCAGTCCTATTCACAAATATTTGGGATAAAGTTTTGAGTTTAAGAATCTCTCTTCAAAAATATGCTAAAAGTAAAGTACAAACTCTAAGACTTACATGGGGCATGCTGCTCTGCAAATGAATAGCATTTTGAGCACTGTGACATGTAGTGAATTCAGCACTTCAGGTAGTTGCATGGCACATGAACATATAATTCTCTACAGAAAGTATTAGGCAAGAATAAGGGACCGCCAATTAAGCCATGAAAACACTGACCTGCTTGACTATCAGCTTAGAAGAAGAGAACCCTGTAAAGGCCCTATGATGTACATTGGAGGGTTCCTTCTTAAGGGAATAAAGGATGCCCATTGTTTAGTAACTACAGTTACTCATTTTCTTATTGGAGAAAAAATACACAGGCTGTTTACATGGTGGCAACGTAAGGGTTGGTCACAAATTTATCTCAAACTGTTTTAATGGGAAATTGGGCTTTCAACTAAACCAAATGGTCTTGGGTTAACTATTTATTTACCATGGAAAAAATAAAAATAGAATTGAAAAAACTTTGAAAACTTTCTTGAAAAATAGAAGGGAGATATCCTGCCTTTAATATTCACAAAAGTGATATTCCAGGGAAACCGGGCATGGGCAATAAGGAAGTATGTACTGCTGAAGAAAGAGAGGTTTGTTTTCTTGGTGACCTGCCCATCTTTCCCACTCCTGAGGTATACCTTTAGTTTCAAAGAAGATAGTGCAGCAGCAGAAGCATAACTGAGAACAACAATGGGTTGCCTGAACAAACAGAACCTAAGTCTGACAAAGAAATTCCAAAACAAAAGGACAGGTCTATACCCACTAAAGATGTAGTAGAGACAAAATAGTGGGAGGAAAGACACAAGCTGGTTTTTAGGTTTTATTTGTTGGTTCTGTGCCATCATCAATGAACAAGTTTATGTAGCCTTGTGGTGCCTGGGAAGCATGTTCTAAAGCTCAGATTCAGATCGCTTATCCTTCTGCTAAGTTCAGAGTCCGTGTAAATCTGTAAACTTTCTATTCTGCATATAATATGCTACCTATTTTTACACTTATATCAAAATTTTAAACAGTTGAACTAGATGATTATTGTAGGTTCATTCCAACTGAAATATTCTATTCTATTCTAAACAAATCTTCGAGGTAGCATAAATATTTTCTAGTTCTATTATACTGTATACTCTACGTACAATTAAAACTTACATCTTTTATGAAATTGGAAAACTACATGAAAACATTTTAAAAGTGCTGAAGTGACAGAAAAGATAAAAGTCACCATTTTTCTCCTAAACCTTTTGCCACAGATCTTACACATATGTTTTAAAGCCATTTAATTATATTACTTAAAGGTTTTTATGTTTTTTTAATTATTAAAACTCTAGTTCTGTGTGAGTTGCTCTGTGTTGTAACACTGAAGAGAATTTGCATCTAATTGCTAGGATACCAGCATGTGCTTTAAAATTGAAGCACATTAAAATATTTTAAATAGCACTTCTATCCTATTAAGTTTTAAAAATTATAAAGGTCAACTAGAAAAGTAAACTGGCAATGAAAGGGTGCTTCAGCAGTGGTTCTCAGACAGCATATATTGTCCGTCTTTCACCATACAGAATACATCAAAACATTCCTAAAGCTACCCTTATCCTGGAGGCAGAACCCAGAATATGCATTTGTGTCTTCACACTCACTGGCTTTTGGTGAGCTTTTCTACTCAAAAAAAACATGAGAAGCAATTGTTCAAGTCTCCTCCATCCTCTTCATAATCCGCCTGGATGCATTCCAGTGTGACCTACTCTAGGGAATCCTGCTCTGGAAGGGGGCTGGACTAGATGATCTTTCAAGATCCCTTCCATGCCCTAACATTCTGTGATTCAGTGATAGCAGATTTTTCAACTATATTGAACACTTTCTACTAGCTCATTGAAATTTGTGTGGAATAAAATAAAATATGCCACAGACTAACAATAACAAAAGGTTTCTTCTACCCTACTGTGTCTATTGCACCACACTGATTTGTTAAATATCACTCATGTATGAAAAAGGCTAATGAAATAGAAAGAAGCAAAATTTGACCTGCAAAATCTCTGAGATCAGTTGTGTGACAGAAAAAAAATTGTCATGGCATCAGATTGTATAAAACCTCAATATGTGGCTTTTTACTTCTTGAAATTGTGTAGAATTGTTCCATGTAAACTGAGATTAGACAGAAAATGTGCAGTGGAAGCAAAGTTGGAAAAATTTCTAATAATATGATACAATTTCAATGATTTTTCACAGGTATTAAGAGCATATAAAGAACATTTAATTTAGAATTGTGTACATGAATCTTACAAGAGTCAGGAAGCTTATTCAAAGGGACAGAATATCTTGCTGCTTTTGCAATTGAACAGTAAATATTTTACATTTAATAAAGAAGGGGAAATGCTATTGAAATTAATGGATTAAATTGATAGATAATTAAATATGAATTCTTATGGAAGAAGGCACAGTGTATGTCATGATTTATTTCCTGTGTAAAATAGTAAAAGCAGTAAGATGCAATTAGTCCTGGAACACAAGTTCACAGAATTAGAGAATGCTATGAGTTGGAAGGGACCTGGAAAGATCATCTAGTCCAACCCCCCTGCCACAGCAGGATTCCCTACACCAGGTCGCACAGAAGCGACTCCAGACAGCTTTTGAATATCTCCATAGAAGCAGACTCCACAACCTCTCTGGGCAGTCTGTTCCAGTGCTCTGGCACCTCAACTGGGAAAAAAAGTTTTTCTTGTATTCACTTGGCCTTATTGAATCTCATTAAATTTCTCCCTGCCCAACTCTCAAGCCTAAGTCACACTGAATGGCAGCACAACCCTCCGGTGTGTCAGAACAACTCCTCACAAGAGCATATGATATAGCTATAGCTCAGGAATCATATTTAGACTGTCCAAGAGGCAGATGTAGGCCACGTTCTTGTCTCTGATCCAACAGACAAGTTGGATCTATATAGAATGGAATTTTGCATTAAGAAATCTCTGTGCAACATCCAAGTCACTCACCTGAAAGTCTCTAGTTCAACCAAGGTAGGACAGGAATTTGAGGTTTCTAGGTAAGCATCTTGAATTTGGTGTTCCATGATGTGCAGCTTCACCCTTCATCTGAAGGAGCATCAACAAATCTGGTACATTCTTGAAAAAAATGTCTTTCCATAAATCAGAGTTTTCTGGAAAAACAAATTAAGCATTTTCTAATTATTTCAACTGTGATCTAGTCTTACTTTCTTTCTGGTAGATATCCCTGATAAATGGCACACAAACCAGTAAAACGTTGCTTTGCCATATTCTACCTCAGTCTGATTTAACATAACACTGCAGTATTTTTCTTTGTATTTATATCCCAAATCACTTGATTGTGGAGTCATATCATTGCTTAACCCTGGCCCATAAAAAACCAAGGGAACACAATGACAGTCAGCCAAAACAACACAAATAACTTCTTGTCTAGACATAGTAGTAGTATCCTGAAACCTTGTCAACCTGGTGACATAATGTAAAAAAATTTGCAGAACTATTCTTGAAATGTTTTATAGTGATTATGTAAATCTACCCATTTATTTTCACTGGAAAATATAAAAGTGCAGGAAAATTGTGTATTATTTCCCCCTTGGTTCCTAACTAACAATATAATTCAAAGAAAGGTATCTGCAAGATTTTTCTCTAATGAAATACTCCTAAGAATAGCATATTCTATAACATGAAGGGAAAATTAATAAGTGTTAACAATATAATTATTTTCTTTTTTTGTGTGTTTATTTTGCTGTGGCAATTATTTTTTATAAGCCATTAAGTTATTTGAAAAGCCTATTTGATGTTCCACTTCTGATTTAATTAGCAGAAGACAGTCCCTTTGAAGTAAACAAAAAAAATTTAACTTTAAAAAAAAATCCAGTTTAATTTATGATTTTATTTCTTTGGGGTTTAGATCCACTTGTAATTGTAAATAGATGGATTTGTTCCATTAAAATGTGCACATAAACTACACAAAATATGTAACAGATCACCCTCAATAATACAAAGTATCAAAAGTCCCCACACAATCACTCTGTACTCAAAGTTCCTCACTCCTCAGATTGTGAAGAAAAATAACTATTTTGTGGAAAGAAAAGCAGATGATGGGCTCTGACTTGCCCTAGCTATAAAAGATGTTGATGTCTGTAGTCAAAACAAGAAGATCTAGAGACACAGGCCAGAACTTTGGGTGCTTCACTTCTGCTGCCTTTTTTGTGTGATTTTTTTAAAGTTACATCAGGTTGTCAGTGATCCAACTTGCAACTTTTTCTGACATCTTTGAAAAAACAAGCACCTTTGAAATAGAGAGCACCTCTGAAGACTGAGACCTGCACCAAACCTCTTGAGGTTTCAAGAGCATTTAATGGCTAGAAATATTCTGACTTTCTTAGCTGCTCAGAAGGGGTTTAGAGGTAGACAAGAAGAATAAGGGGACCAGAATTTGGCCCCTTGTTTTTGTCACTTTAATATTTTGTATTTCTCTGGCCTAAAAAGACTAAGAAAATCATTTAAGAACTAATGAAGAGCTATTTACCTCCTAAATATTCTTCCCTTGAGTAATGAAATAATTACCCTCCCATAATCATGGAAATATTCAACTTGAATCTTAAATTGAGCTGTTGTGAAAAGTGGTAGTGATGTTACATAGGTGATCACCATGGTAACATTTGGAAACTGCACTGTTGTCATGCCAAGAATATAGTTTTGCTTTTCCCATAAGAGCTGTATAAAAGACTGGGACTGAACACTTCCAAGATCCCATAACGATAAGTGAAAGCGAACATTTATCTGTCTTACCCACTGGGACAAAGGCTTTAAAAAAAACCCCACAAAACAAAACAAAACTCAAAAAATTCACAACCCAACCATCAGCACACTGTCCATAAACTAAATTACTTTGTAATGTGATATTACTGTGTATTACTTTTCTTTTGTTTCTTCTCTGTACTCCACCTCAATGTGGATGCCAAAGAAACAACGTGGTACAACTGCAAGGAGAAATCAAAATATGTTATTCATATAACTTAGATAATTAGACATCCTGCAAACTATTAGAGCAGTTACCATTGAAAATGTGACTTTTACAAATAAGCTTTCTCCTTCTGCTTGATTCTTTGATTTCTTATGCAATATTGCATTTCTTATTTCAGTTCTTATGCAGTGATGCATCTGAAGCTTGTTCACTCCAGGCTACCAAGTCCAAGAGCCCCAGGCATAATTCTTGCTCACTGTTCTAGGGACAAGCCAAGGTATGAACAGTACAAAGAATATTTTTTTTATCAGCAGTCTAACATTCATCTAGTAGTTACTGAATTAAACTATTCTCTGATAATAATGGGATTCACTTCTTCTAACTTTAGCTACCTAAAACTTAGTAATCTAGTGTAAACTGGCTATCTTTGTAGCCAGTGACAAATGATGAATAGATAAAAGTAAACATACTACATCTTAAACATCTCTCAGCATTCAGAGGGTAGTTTTCTCATCCTATTCTTTTCACAGAATCACAGAATCATTACGGTTGGAAAGGACCCTCAAGATCATCTAGTCTAACTGATAGCCCTACACTACTCTTATCCCTAAATCATCCCCTGAAGAACCACATATATATCCTCTTCTTAAAAACCTCCAGGGATAGTGAATCCAGTTGTGCACAGTGGAGATTTATCTTCTAAATTTGGCATTTTGTCTGCTAAGCTCTGAATTACTTAAAAAGTTGTTATTGCACGTGAACTCTAGCCTTAACCAAAGGGAAGACTGACCTCACCTGCTCACCAACAATATCAAGCCTGGGAGGGGAGTGATGCAATGCCACAGTTTGGCCTGAAGCTCCCTACTATCCAGTGGTTATAGTGACTAACTGGACTACTGCAAAAGGCAGACAAAATTCTGCCCCAGTGAAATGGACACAGAAGACACAAAGGATTCTTCTATCTGCTTAGCACAGAAGGAGAAGATGCAAATACTGCAGAAGGAAGTAGAGCTAAAGATCACTTTGATGGATGTAAAAAGCTGCTGAGGCAGAAACAGTATGTGGTCTCAAGTAGAGGAAAAAATAATTAAAAAAAGACAAACCCACAAACACAAAAAAAAAACCCCCAAAAACTGCTTTAGCCAAGTACAGATAAGGACAACTCACAGACTTTTTAGACTGCTTGAAAGGCACTTCAATGCGGAGTGTTAGACTTTGAGCAGCACTTCTTTCTTCTGTGGACAGCAGGGGCATCTGGCTAATATACGATTGCCTACAGTTCATTCTTGGAGACTTTAGAAGCTGTAAGAGGTCTCTTTATTCCCAGAGAGGCAGGAAGAGCCATTTTAACAAATAGCACACTCATAGTAGCCTATGGTCATGTGAAAGAAATAGCATATTTCGTCCCTGGAAGAAGTTCTGAATCAAATGTCCCTTTCTCTGACGCCACTGTCCAAGCCATTGCAAATGTGCTTGCCAGTCTGTGGTCAGCCATACTTCTCAGAAGTCTTCCCATTTTCCTAAACATAGCAGTTTCAAGTTGCAGTCCTGTTTGTGTCCTTACCTTGAGTAGGATCAAATGGATTATCCTCTCACAACCCTTCCCAGGGCTGCTTTCTGGAGCAATCTGGTTTTGGTCAGGAGACAAAAGGGATGTCAGCACTCCGAATGGTTTGACCCCCCCACAGAGCCTGTCAGCAAATCTGTGGAGACAAGAAACAGCTCTTTCAAAAGAAAAGATTTAGTTCTTTGCCAAATAATACACAATTTAGGAAAATGAGTCCAAAGCACAGAAGAATGTTAAATAAATATTTCATTACCTCAGTGTAACCACTTCCAAATGAAAAAGATGCAGCTCTTTCCTGGCTCTCCTGGAGGATACAGCTGTCTTGCTTAGAGTGTTCTCCCTCTGTCTATGCCTGCCTGATCAACCTGTTGACAAAGCCTTATCCCCTTTAATGTAAAGTTTAGGATTGAGGAAAAAATAAGTCCAGTCCAGGTAAAAATTGTAAAAATTTAGGTCAGTTGGACAGATGCTAAAGATATTCACTAAACCAGCAGCGAGTATGTCCATCCCACCTTTTTTCCTCAATGGGATAATTTGCATTTTTCCCTTACTAGTGTTTCCATAAGAAACCACTAGGTCCCTAGGTCCCTTCTTACTTTCTCACTCAGATCAACCTCCTAACAATCTTACCTCTGCTGTGCATATAGTAGCCATATTTAGGCTAATGCTATTCCCAATACTGGCATCAAGGATCACAAAAATCAGTTTTGTGCTATTCTTGGTTTTGATTTCAAACAGTAACTGAATTGTTGGATAAACAGATTTTTCACTTCACCCAGGAGTGGCTGAATTCATCTACTCTTCCACATCTTCTAAACAGCAGATTTTCTTCCAACCGTTTTAAACTGATGTGGAATTCATTAACAGGCAAAGGATTCAAATAGTCTTTAGTCATGACCTCCAATAAAAATAACATGCAAACACTTCCAGGTGAAATCTATGAATCTTATTTTTCTTGAGATGCTAGTCTAATGACTCCAGTTTCACTTTTCATAGTGGCTCCAACCCATTCAATATCTTTCCTAAGAATCATTTAATACACTGTTTCTTAGATTCCTAAGCACCTCGAGCAGCTTTTGTCATCGCTGCACAAAAAATACCCCCAAAACAGCACAAAGAGCAAGAAATATGATGTACTACAAAATTAGAGCATAAGTCACTCTTAGGTCTGCACCCATTGAGTCCTGGTGTTTGGAGTATTGTTAGTGCTTTTGACACTTTTATTCAACTTCTTTTAATGCAGTTACCAAGTCTGGATTCCCTTCACTTTGAAGTGATCCCAAGCTCTTAACTTGAAGCAAGCGCAATTTCTTTTAGACCAAACATGGAAGTGTGAGATTTTTCAGTGAATAATACAATCTAACAAAGTAATAATTCTAAACCTATCCAATAATAGTGATTTGAAGAGCAAGAGGGATCAAGGATTGATCTTTATACTCTATAAATGTTATAGTAAAGGCATGAGAAGTGAATTAAACCACCTCAACTTTTTCAAAATAATCTATGTAATTTAAGATTGTCTATGCTATTTACTTATGCTTTTGATATTTAACTACCTTTGAAAATCCCTGCTCTGTACTACCAAATTATTAGTGCTCCTTGTCTCTAAGATTACTGTAATAAAAGCATAGCTTGCCTGGAATTGGGCTGCTGTTTATAATGCAAATTAGTAAGCGTTTCCCCCCCCCCCCATAAAAAATGATTAATTTACAATGTTTAACAAGTTTACTTTCTGGACCAGACAAGATAAATCATTCACAGAAAATTATACTGAAACCCAGTCAACATATCTTTAGTAAATATGCTTTGAAGTGTCGGAAATGAGAAAGCTGGCAGTTTTTAATTTTTTTCCCCATCAAACTCTTAAGAGAACAATACCTGTATATACCATGTTTTTTCCTAAAATACCATTTTCAAAGAGTTCACAGGGTAAGAAATTTAGGACACCTTGATCTCAAGTGACTGTTGAAAATTAGCTTTATACTAACCAAAATATTCAGTACGTCAACTATTCATGGTTCAAGACTTGGAATTATTTCTCATACCAAGGCAGAGTTACAAAAGAGAAAAAAACTACAAATATGAATGCAATTACTTTAAACCACTACATAGGGATTGAAAAATATGGATTATCTTAGTCAGACAACCTACTTTCTTGACCATAATTTGCAGATGACCTAATAACAATGCAGATATCTGTATTTCTCACAAAACTATTACAAAAAACCCTATTATTTTTATTATCTGTAATCATATATGCAACCCCACCTTGGAAGGCAGCTAATGTCCTCAACATGCTATGCCATTCCACAAATAGAAAGTGGGACATATTTTTGATGGACCAATTTGTCTCAAATCTTACATTTCATCCTGAAAGAGCAGCAGAACATAACTGCACCTACTCAAACACAGAATCACACAGTCACAGAATCATTACAGTTGGAAAGGACCCTCAAGATTATCTAGTCCAACCAATAGCCCTACACTACTCTTATCCCTAAATCATCCCCTGAAGAACCACATCAATCCTCTTCTTAAAAACCTCCAGGGATGGTGACTCCACCACCTCAACACTCTAGAATCAACTGTGACTCAAAGTAAGAGCTTATGTATCATTTTATCATACATATCATGTATTATCAACAGGAAGAGAGGGAAAATTTTACTTCCACAACAAACAGTTATGGTGAGCAGAGGGAATGGCACCAGCTTTATTTTCACTTGGTCTTACTTTGTCCCCATAGAGAAGAACAGAAGCCAATCCCATATACATTCTTCTTATAATTTGACTCATCATTTGAGAAGGGCAGGGGGGGGGGAAATAAATAAAAAATGGTGGCCATTTACTTCCACTGTTAAGTGATGCAAATTAAGGTGCATATTACATTGCACAATGTGTAGTCAAATGCACTACATAGCTATGTGCAAAGCAGTGGTTTTTAAATTTTAACAGTGATGTACCTAATAAAACTAATCTGTTGAAAATTTGCTTTGTGTTCAAGCTGAAAACTAGGTGATTAGTAACTAGAGACATCAGATATTATACTTAATGCAGCTTTTCCATACTGTAATGTAAAAAAGCATAGGCAATGTGACTTTTCCTGGATTTCCTACTCTCATCAGAGGCTTAGAGTTGCTCTCCACTCACTCCTCAGGCCTTTTCTGGACACCACTGGTCCAAGGCTCTGCAACGACTCTGTGGGAAATGGCATTACTGGAGGGAGTTAAAATAGCAATGGTGCCACATTTTCATATTGTAAATCTGGTAGTTCAGCTTACAGATGTTGAATTAGCCTTGGCAACCACTCTATCCTAATGTGCTCTTCTATGTTACTGGCAAATAATTAGTATATAGCTATACACTGCACTGCAAAGAGAGGGCAAAGAGGGCTTTTGGCAGGGATGTGCTCCGCACAGAAACCAGCAGCTGCTTCAGTGACCAGAGAACCCAGAACCAGCCCCTTCTAGCCCTATATACTATGTGCAGCACTGGGATAAACTGTTCTAGCTCAGAGTTTTACAGCCTGGGCTGATAATGAAAGCTTTGGAGAAGGCTGTCTAGAGACTAGAGAAGGCCATTATTTATTTACACAGTTCATCACTTTAAATCAGGATTTTTCTTTCTGATTAATTTTATTGATATGAAGCAACTTGTATTATTCCTCCGTAAAAGTTAATAAAGAGCAACACATGGTACTTGAATTCATGCCACTGGCAATACCACAAAATTTTAATTGAAACAGCAGCAACCCAGTAGCTTATAGCAATGACTGGCAGACACACTGGACTTATTAAATTTGGTAAGCTCACGTGCCCAGGAATGAACAGTACAATAAGAAAGAACAAGGCCTGAAGCAGGGGAGTTCAAACTGCAGTGAAAGAATTTATATTTTTCTTCATTATTCTGAAGAAGTTATTTAGTAATGGGACATTTGCTTATTATAAGTACATTACACCACACTTTGATGGTTCAGCTGTACAGGTCAGAAGAGGCAAAAGCTGAAAATGAATTCCTGTCAGTTTCTTGCGTCTACTCACTCATGTATTACAGAAAAAAAGCATCCATAGATACATAACCTGTACCAGATCTTTTGGCCCTCAAGGCCTTAATAGATTGATAGTTATTCAGATCCACAAGTCACCTTTTCATCAGCAAATCCTGATATGGCTTGTTTTAAGAGCTAGATTCTGACAACTTTTGTCTAGCAGCATTTACTTAGAGAACAATCTTCTTGACATTAACAGGGAAATCAATAAAGCAATCTACTTGTTAGTGTGAATAAAATCCAGGTCTTGACAGTACACTCTGTTCCCTCATCCAGACTGAAAATGAATATGTTGAAAAGTACTGGTCCCAGTACTGACCCCTGAGGGACTCCACTAGACACAGGCCTCCAACTAGACTCCACCCCATTGACCATGACGCTCTGACTTCTGTCCTTCAACCAGTTCACAAACCACCTCACTGCCCAGTCAACCAGACCACACTTCCTCAGTTTAGCTGCAAGGATGCTGTTGAAGACAGTGTCAAACTCTTCACTGAAATCAGGATAAACAATGTCCACTGTCAGCAAGTTTGCTGATGACACTAAACTGGGTGGAATGGCTGACACACTGGAGGGTTCTGCTGCCATTCAGAGAGACTTAGGCAGGCTGGAGAGTTGGTCCCTTCCAACTCCTAACATGCTGTGATTCTGTGATTAGTGGTATTCCTTCATGCTATACCACTTTCACATGGTTTAGCCACCTATTTTGCAGGAGTCAGACATCATTATTCCTATCCAGATGTAACTAAATCTTTACTGAAAAGAAGAAATGCATTGTGAGTTTGTATGCAAATTCTGAGGGGCAGAAAAAAACCCCAAACAAAACAAACAAAAACACCTTATAAATCATATTCTTAAGGGCTAATCACACAAATTCCATTTTATAAAAATATTTTAAATTAAACAAAGCAGAAGAAAGTATCAGGGGGATTTAACTTCATGCTCTATTTATAGGAAAAAATATTCAGAAAATAAATTCTTGTCTACAAACCAGTTTTATTAAGGAACAAATTTTTAAATAGTTAATGCCATATCCTGGTTTTAAGTAGAAAAATTATTCTTGAGTGTACTTCTCAGGTGAAATCCTCAAAAACAGATAACTTGTACAGAACTAGACAAGGATAGCAGATCTTTAAAGAAAGGAAATCTTTTTTAGAATTTGCTGGGCACTGTTTCTGGTGTTCATTTTTTGATTGATGGTAATCAGTTTTGATTAACTTCTTGTCTGAGAACTGCCCTGATATTCTCAATCTTTTTTTCCCAAAGTCCTAGAAAAAGTAAGTGGTGCCTCTTGCTGTTATTTTAACAAGCTTCTGTATCTTTATATGACATGAAAGATTCCAAATCTGAAGATAATCAAGACCATCAGACTGAAGAGTCAGCCAATTGTATGTAGATCTAGGATCCAACACTGTAAGGTTAATGCCTCCTTGTTGAAAGTGCATAAACATTTGAGGTGTCTGCTTTGTTTTGTGGTTTTGTTGTTTGGTGGGTTTTTTTGGTGTGGTTTGTTGCTTTTTTTTTAAAAAAAAAGAATGACAAAAAAACCCAGAGACTAATTTGATGTGCCTGGGACTAGCTGTATAAGCTTCAGGCAATACAAACGCTGCTATTACTGTGGAGTAAAGCTCTGCATAATTAACAAACATCATCAGCCTTACAGTTCCTGTAGAATGTAGTAAGTTCCTTGCCTGAAGGCTGCTCTCAGCCTAGTAAGTCTGTTTACCCTGTCCAAGATTAGATTAGTTTAATTATTATGAAAAAGACTGCTAAGATCTTGCAGCCTAATTATGCAAATGTTTCTAAATGTTCACAAAAGTAATTTATTTATTTGGAGATAAATGAATCTGTTTTGTCATAAACCAGATTGCAGTCCTGGCAATGTACAAAGAGGGTTATGTGCCCTTAGGCATACCTTTCACCACAAATATCAGTGGGACTCTGGATTACAACATTTACAAATACATAAATGTTGTTTGGCAGGTTTTTATTGTTTTTGAAAATCATAGTAATCCCAGAAATAACTATCACAGGTTTAATACTCACCAACCTTGTTATGAAAACACGGTTTCTCAGCAGAAGCATTTAAAAGATGCTAACAGCTAAAGCATTCCTGGTAGGCCTATTAAGATGCACCTGTTCTATTATGCTTTGGAACTGATATCTTCAAGAGTTCTCCTCTCCTCTTACAGACTCTTGCAGCTAAAATAACCAGCATCAGTAAAATACTATTATTCTAAATAAGGTGGTAGTGTTCTTCTCAAGACATACGGTGCTAACCTTAACTGAAAGCCACTCCTTTTACATTAGGAATTCTGCAGGTTTTCTTGTAAACCTTATTGCAGCTCAGAGATTTGATTCTTCATCTATCTGTAATTACATGACAGCACATAAAACACACGCAGAAAAACTGTTCTATATTTAGCTACTGCTCTAGTTTCATTGCTGTTATCATGGAGATAACCCCTAGGCAGCACACAATTGCCTTCTGTGAACTCATGCACATTCAAGACTGAGTATTTAAATTTTGGAACAGTAGACACTTAAAATCTGATCTTGACCACAAAGAATATTGAAAAGCTTAACATCTTCCACAGCCTTGCAAAATGAAGTGGGACATAAGCCCAAAAGAAAACTGGCCTTTAAAGAGTTCAAGTATTTCCTCACTCAATGAGACAACCCATCTGTAGGCAGGGGCTCTTTTGTGCCCTGTAGAGCATACATCCCTGACTCTTGAGGGAACCAAATTACAGGCTTCTTTAAAACAACAAACATGATAAGTTAGCTAGCATGAAGGCAAATTAAAAAGTTCACATTTCTATTAAAGTGGGACATCTTGAGCCAAGTTCATTTAAACTGTAATATCAATTTGATGCAGTAATGCTTTCTGTCACCAATGCTTATATTCTATGTGAGACAATAGCATAACTTTTTACTGGAAATATATCACATTAAAATCAATGCAGAGTGACTTCTTGGTTTGTTTATAAATTAACTGTTATTTAAGTAAGCAGGGCAATAGCTCTATCTGGGAATTACACCCACAGTCCTCCTGTGTATTAAATGGAGGATGTGAACTAAGCTATTGACTGGCTGCTATGACGTCACCATGATCTTGGATATTCAAGACATTAGAAGCTGCTTGCTGTCAGTTAAATGATCACATCTCATGTGCACCTGCTTTATAATTATTCACTTGGAGCAGGATCATTAACATATTCCTTAAGTCATTTACAGGCAATTTGAATCTACCTTTATGATTTCTCCCTCTTTTAACAAATAAATTTTATATAGATATAAAAATACACAAGTGTAAATGAAATTCACACAATTCTTATCGTAATTAGTATACACCAAAGGTCTAAAGGTTATCTAACTTGCTTTTTTCCTGTGGTAGACAGCTATTCTGCAACCCCTTAACAGCTACTGCCCTATTTATGATTCTTTCAGAAGAAAGATACATGGCAATCAATATACTTTCAATGGTGAAAACAAGGTTAGTAGTCATGTTAGTGATTGGTACTTCGGAAGCAGCAGTTGTGGTCCAGGCTCAAGAGTCTAAATTAAAAAAGTAGAAGAGCTAAGAAGCTGGAGATTTATTAGCTCAATCTGTTCACCTACAAAAATGACAGTTACTTGTCTAGAATCACCAATGCAATGAACTTGCTCCAGTTTCAAATACATACCAACAACTTTGAGAAACATATGGCTAATTAATAAGCGTGTATAAATACAGAGGATCGTGTCTGCCTACCTGCAATACACCTTAAATATTGGTAACCCATTTTAGGATTTTCTGCAGTTTGCACACTGACAGAACTTCCCTAAAACTGTAAAACCTCTGTCATTAATGCAGGATAATGCTGATCTCATCTTGGCTTACATACAAATCTCCTTAAAGAGGACATTATTGCTGGGGTGAAGGATGCTGTAAGACTGTCGGAAAAATGCAGTGCACACTCATTTTAGCCCAAAGAAACCTCTATCCTGTAACACCTGAGATGCAATAATTGCCTTTCGAAGCAACATCTTTTCCTCACTCACTGACTTTTGGCCTGCAAAAATCCACAGCAGTATTTGCACAGATCATTCTTACATGCTGTTTCTCCTTAGCATATCATTAGACAGTATTCATTGGGTTTCAGCAAAGAGGCAGAGTGAGGAACAAGGGAATTAAATAAATTGCTTTACTTTATTTAAAACAACTCCCTCAATGATATACAAAAGAGAGGCAACACAGACCAGTGAACTATTGGATTGAACTGAGCAGGTCTTCCCTGTCTCTACTGGCCTCATTTGTCACATTGGTGATGTGACAGTGAGCAGAAAATCTTCTGCAGGCACAGGGAGAAGAGACACAGTGGGACGCAAGCATTTCTTCTTCTAACCCACCCCCCTGAAAATGTCTGCAGAACACCTGCCATTTGGGGGGTTTCTTCCCTTACAGAGCTGTTCTGTAGGAGTAACTTTGGAGGATCTGGAGAGATGGGGAAGGAGGTGGGGTAAAATCTGTTTAAGTTTCCCTTTAGTTTGATGGTAGAGGAACCTAAGAGTGCCTGAAAAGCCCTGAATGTGTCTGCAGTGGTGATATCACCTCTGTCAAAGGTAAGGAATCTCTCTTGGACAAGTCCATAAGAGGAACTAAAAGTGACCTTGGAAAGAGCAACTGCATGTGAGCACAGGGAGCTGTGAAGTAGCAGTTTACAACTCAAAGCATGAGACCAAGGCAGTCTGGGGAACGTACATAATACTGTATGAATAACATATGTAGAAAACCTCTTAGATTTGTCTGCAGTTCTCTCTGTGCTAGGCTTTTCTTTAGAAAACTTGGCCTTAAGATGGCAAGGGGATTCTTCCATTCACTTCTACCCCACTCAGGTTATCAGATAGTGATGGTGAACCAATGCCATATGAGAAACCCATATGAGAAACTTAGTAACCTGATGCAAACATCTCTGAGCTTTTGTGATCTGTTTTCCTGATTATCCTGGTGGAAATTAAGGCATCCCTTTAAGAAATAAGACCATTATAAAAATAATAGTTTGTTCTTCAGTTATCAAAACCTGTGGTTACAATGTGCCAATTTGACAGGTGCATAAAAAATTAAACTGACTTATTTACTAATGCCATCAGTAGGTGAAAGCACCACTATTATTACAAATGTTACAGAAAGCTGAAGAATACTAATTACCAAATGTCACATCAGTCATCAAACCAAAGGAAAGAGACACTGGAGTGGAAGCAAAAAAAAGCTGAATCCTCAGTATTTTTTTCAGGATATAGATTACTCATGCTTACATTATCTTCCAATAGATCAACACTCACTGTGCAGGATATGTATCATTCACAAGTATCAATTAGAAATAGAGATTCAAAAAGACCTTTGAATACTGCACTTATTCTATCAGTGTAATTTACTGGGTTTAATACGCAACTGAAATTCTACAGGGGAAAAAAAAAAGGATTACAATTTATTTTGCATTATGGGAAGGCACATCCTCCAACAGTGTGAAAACAGAGCATTTGCCCTTCATGTTCTCCTGTTACAGCTCATGTTTCTATTACTGGACCAGATGGCTCTGTTCGGCAGCCCTTTCTCAGGATCTGATGTTTATGGTGTAGCTTTGGAAAGGCCTCGGGGTTTCACTTCTCCCAAAATAAAATCAAACAACTTGTCTGCTCTCATATCAGCATCTAGCCTGCACATCCCTGCACACCAGCCACAGTTAGCTATTTCCTAGCCAAGTAAGCTAGGATGGGCTTCTCATCAGATTTATCCTGCATTACACCATGACAGCAACCATTTAAAGCAATTCACAAACAAATGAAAGCATTTGTTATTCTGCCACTCAGTGATGGAAAGTCTCAGTGTCATGGTAGAAAGCCATACATACATTCTACTTAAGCACCACCTCTTATTCTAGCACTTGAGACAACTTGGCTTACCTGTCCAGCTTGTGATAAGCAGAAAGCCCTCAGCCTGCAATTTCTTAGTGCCCTGATTCTTCTCAGGGTCTGTACCACACTTACTGTCTCTCTCTTTTGCCCTTCTGACCCCTCCCCTCCTATCTCTCTAAAACCCCCTTCTCTTCCCTCAGGACAGAAGAATAGCAATTCTCCCTGGCCAGAAAGTGAGCCCTGGAAAAAGTAAACCATCCTGCTCCAGACTCTTACAGTGACAATTTAAAGCATCTGAAGTTACCTTACCTGTCCCAGCAGTCTGCTCTTCCCTCTTCTAACTTCAAAGACCTTTTTAAAAACTTCCTTGACATAAAACTGCATTCACTCAGTCAGCAATGCTCAAGTTTGAAGAAACCCACAATACACATCAGCATAATGCAGAGAGCTCATCATGACTCATTCTTATTTTCTCTGTATTCACTGAAAGCAGTTTTACATTTGTGAACTGCATGACACCACTGAACAGTACCCGAGTGCCTTCTCTGAGTGACAAAACTTACCACTGCCAATTTGTTGGACTTGTGTTCAGAGCAAAGCAGTATCCACTTCCTTTCCTCAGGCCCATCTAACACCTGACCCCATTCTCAGCCTCCAGGCAGTTGGGGACCCCACTGAGCACTCCTTTCAACCTCCCTGGGCCCCTTTAACCATAACCACTGGCTTACCTTACCATCATGGACTTGCAGCCCCTTTTTTAGATGGCAAAAGGGAGGGAGATAGACCCTCTTTGCTCTGAATTGTTGCTTCACTGATGTGAGCAGAGGCAGAGACCTCTCTTCCCCCTATCTTTGCTATAGTTCTGCTTGGATCACCTTCTAGTGTATCAACTGAAAACACATGCCACAGTAAAACAGTTATCTTTAAGAAATTAACATTTACCAGCAGTTCAGGTACCTTGACATCTGACAAAAAATAAGGAAATATAGCATCTGTATATTCCACAGGGAAATAACCAAACTTAAATCAAGTATTACATCATTTCTAATCTCTGACTATTCAAGTAAAAAACAAAATGAAGCAAAAGCTGTCTACACCGTATTTCCCACTCAAAATAGATTTATTTCTTCTTACTGAGGGTTTCTGTATCACTCATCACAGGCATCCAGAAACAACATTTTCCTTATGAGAACAATAGCCTGTAAATTTCTGGATCTGAAATATTCATGAGAAATAGGTAATGACGTTTAAAGCTCAACACACACACACACACACACACACACAATTTGGGCTTCTAATGAAAGATCAAAAAAAAAAGCCAGAATGCAATACAACATTATCCTTTGTTTTCAACTATTCTGAAAGACTCATTCTACATAAAACAGCTAGTAGAGTTGAGTATTTTCATTTATTGCAGTCATCTTCTGGGAGATCTGTGGCCATGAAGTAGAAGGGAATGCTGTTTTCTAGAACAGTGTTACTGGTGGAGCAGATCTTGACTGACTGATGAGCAGATCAGGGCTGACTCATCAATTATCATATATTGGTAAATCTTAACCCTTCTTTCCATTTGATACAGTATTTTTCAGTTTGGCTTTTCTAAGAAAGGAAAATGTTATGTCATATGGTAGAGAAAGTTGCTTTCAACTGAATGGCTAATCTGGGTTTTGAGATAGAAGAGTAATAGTCTGCCAACGCTATGGCTGATTCCCTTTCTAAATTAATGTTATCACATCATTACAGATTTGTCAGCACTATGCAACAATTATGAAGTTGATTATTTCAGATCCCATACTTCATATATTCTTGCTAATACTTGTAAGTATTTCACATAATTCAGACTAGTTTCCCAAACCTTGAATGTGGAACACTGTAGATATACACCTTCCACGTAAAATTGACTTTGAATCGAGTATTGCAAATGCTAAAACACAACAAATGGGGACTGCTGCTTGGGAAAAACAAAACAGATCAAACTCTACATTCATTTCTACATCAAAATTAAAGGTATGCTGTGATTCTGGATGCAAAAAAAATATTCTAATGTGTATTTATTATTGATCTATCAAAAGATCACACTAGACTGAATTTAAATTTGACTTCTCCCTATTTCGTAGCTCATGAATCCTTTGTAAAATGAGGTAGAAAAGCAAAACAAAGCAAAACAAACAAACAAACCAACAAAAAACCTTGATGTCTCAGTTAAATCAAGGCTAAGTTTCCCCTTGGGAACAAAATCAAGCATATTGAAAGGGATTGACACCTTTGACTGAATTTCAGTACTCTCAGAGCACCTGTTGACTACAGCACTTAGAGTACTATATAGTCTCGTGTTAATTGTTGCATAAGTGTTGAGATCGATGCCTGATCAGAAGAACTTACAATGAGCCAACTTGCCTACATTGAGCCTTTACCTGCTGCCTCTATATGGCATTTCAGTGATCTGGCACCACTATTCCTTGCCTCATATAAGGGTTGAAAAGTATGGCCCATCCCTGTAACTCAGGAAGGGAAGGTAGGACATTAGGCACCATTTTCATTTCCCTTTTTCAAAAGCTCAGACACTGCTAGACTCACATCATCTGCTCTTGCCAGAAAGATGCCCTCTGCTCTTTTTCTTTTGCTTGAAATAGGAGCCCCTTTCTGTTACACAGAGGGGTTTGTCAGTCTATTTTCTCATGTTTGCAGCTTCATTAGATGCATTTTGCACATCTCAGGCTGGAAGCTGCAGATGAGAACAGCTTTTTAATGTTCGCTGTAGTCTGGAAGAATTGTGCATTTATTCAACTGAAAGCAGTAATGATGAAGGGGAAAATATTATTTTCAACTACTTCCACTGCACATTTCCAAGATGAGGCAGTGAAGCTTCATTTGCAGTCTGTTACAAAGCAAATCAAGACATATATTTAATATCTAAATTGTGCACAGTAGCAATATGGAAAGAAGAGAAGAAACTGCTGATTATATGGTTCAAGACTGGGAGAAAGAACATGCTGTTCACATGTATCAAGTGCCAGCAGCCAAATGTTGGAGCAGTATCCTTCCCTGCTCACTTAACAAGCCTTTGTGCAGAAACTGACATATCTGTATATATATATTATAGGACGCTCACTTGTAATTGAGGTCTCTCAACGAAAAAAATAATGTCTCCAAAATTAAAAGCTTCTGAAGTGCCCGTCATCTAAAAGTGGAAGATATTAAAGCAATCTTCCACTAGATGGCGCTCCCCCTCTGCGCGTCTCACCGACTCAAACCTACACAGAGAGAACATAAATAATAGCATAAAAATGCGACTACGGTTTGGAGGAGTAAGAGTGCCTCCACACGGGAGCACAGATGCTTCACTGAATTAGAGTAGCCTATGTGACAGTGAAGAACTACACACCATCCATTTTCTACAGACTGTAAAGGGCTGGAGAGCTTTGCAAGGTGTTCTGCAATTGTGTCTTTTGAAAGGCATGTGCTTGCTCCACTAGCAATCCAAGATGCTGGTTCCAGTGCAGTTTTCTTTCACCAGCCACATAACTAAGGGGAAGTGTCTAAACTGATAAACTCTGCCAGTTTGAACAGATGGCTCTTGGCCTGCTATAAGCATGGGTAGTGAAGCATCTTTGAAATATAAAATTACAGTGGAACACCAAACTTAAGAAAAAAATGAAGTCAAAATAATAATAATAGACATTTCCACCATTTTTTTTTAAAAAAAAAAAAAAAGGTTTTTTAAAACATAACTTTAGTTCACCTTTTATATGACAGTTATGGAAAAATAACTCTCCAACATCTGAAAGCATGCAATGTTGAGTAACTTTAAAACTTATTAGACAAATAGAGCTCTTTTCCCCACATTTATCCTGGATCATTATACATCTTTACCTTATTTTTGATGAAATGCTCTCTCCTGTACATTGTACTGTTTACTGTGCTTACTGAAGCCTTGGGGTCAGACTTTTGCTTGGGAAAAAATTGTGTAACAGATTTATTTCTGAAGTGTTCATCCAGGGAAAATTCTCTCAGGAATGAAGTATTTCAACAACCTGACTGAAACAGAAATGATAAGATCTTGCCTTATTCTATCAATAGCTTTACATTAACTGATCTGTCTGTATAAATATTCATCATTATAAAATATGCATTTGTCCTATGACCAGTATTTGAAGTGGCTTATCTTTATGAAGTAGCTGATTCAGGACAGTTGTGTTTGTCAAATAACTGCCCTACTGAGCAAGAGAGAAACAAAATATCATCAAAATCGAAGAGTAGGAGCATTTTTTCTACTGTTGCTTCTTTCATCTCCAAGCACTGCTCTGGAGTAGATGCAGAGGCAAATTCCCTAGTCCCTAACCTCTATTTGCTGCAGAAAGTGGGAAAGGGCTGTGAGGGAAGTCTCCAGGTCTGTGCGATTTCTGGCACAGTTTTGAGCTGGTGTTACACTGCAGGTAACAGGCAAGCATCCTCAGGTATATCACTGGAAAAAGCTGTGGCACCCTCTTATCACATCTAAGGCAGCTTGCAGCTTACAACTTCAGGTTGCCTCACTTGGCCCAATTTTGACATGATATGTGCAGCATGGTTGGCAGGGATCTTCTTTCTTCTCATGTCATTGTTACATTGTCTCTGCAGAGCTATAACAGGGTACCAAAAGTGTAGACCCACATTTGACTTGATAATAGCCAGCAGAGAGTTCTTATATCACAGGAGGACTCCTCAGTGAGCATTTGCAGCTAGATTACATCTCTTCTTCATAGTCTGAGCACAGGAAACTGCTTACTGGGTCCCTGAAGAATATGGTCTATTAAATTAGAAAAAGCAGGGTTAGGTCTAATGTTTAAAAACAATCAGAAAACAGCATTCCCTACACATTACAAATTAGTACTGTTTTTATGCTGCTAGAACTGGCCATTGACTACCTGTTTATTGCCATACACTGTACCCCACATCATCAGCTGGCTTCCTTACACACACACAGTGCCTTTTTCCAGCACTTTGGTTGCCTTTGTACCATTTTCCTAACAAGGGAAAGGAGCTCTGCTCTCTCTGTTTTATCTCACCCACACTGAGGAATTCACGTGTTGGTCCATATTACGAGATGATGGAGAAACCTGAGTTCTAAGTTCATCTGCCATTCTGTCTTAGTTGCTACCAGTCACAAGCAGGGCATGCAGCTGAGAAATACCAAAGAAAAAGAGAAATGCCCAAACTCCTATCCTTGCTTATGATGCCATTTACACCAGATTTCTGCTGAAGCAACTCTGTTGTTTTCTGTGTGGTTAAGGATAATATATGCCAGCAGAACACAAACACATACACATTCATGCTCACAACATGCAGCGTATCGCTGGATCACAACACTGGACCACATCATCCTGTTCTGTCTCCATCTCCCATCATAAGTTGTGACATACTTTAGGGTTTTTAGCAAGCTTCTAGCAATCATTTCATATGCAGCCTTAAAATTAAGCAAAGAAGAAAGAAAAAAAAAAGATTTCTTCTAAGTTTTCTTTAGTTCTGGTAAGATATGTCAGTCATTAGTGTCACTTGCTTCTTTCATAACTACTTCACCAGCACAGTAGACAAAGTCTGCCTCCAGTGCTATCTCATAGTCCAGGTACTGACCATCTCATTTGAAACAGTGACCTCCTCCTCTAAGAACACTCCTGTTTTCTATGTGTGCACATAGGTAGCAGCACTGGTAAATAGAGTTCAGTTACAGCTTGGCAAACTGTACAGCGTAAAGTAGCTGCTTCCTTTGTTGGGATAGGAAAAAAACTAGCTGAAAAAAAGTAAGGAAGATTTTCAGAAAGAAACACAGAGATATATGCCTCACATGCTCTTGACATGTGTTAATTAAAAGTTATTTAGTTTTACGGTCAGTGAAGCTTAGGCACGTTACTGAAACCTCTAACATCCAATTCTGATGGAATACTGATTTGAATCATTTGTAATAATTTTGGTTTATAGAGCCAAACACAAGCTATTCTGAAAAAAAAAAAAAAGGAAAAAGAAAGTAAGATTTTTGCTTGCAGCCTTGTAATTTCCCTGAATCATGCTGTGCTGTTGACTTTTAAGCAAAAGTCTTTATTGAAACCCACTGGAAGTTCCACTTAAGAACTGGTGGCAAGACATGGGTCATTGACTTCACTACAATTACTCCAAGTTGTACTGCAGAAGTCTGAGAATCAAGTCCTGAGTCTTTCATATAAGCTTAGGCATGCTTAAGATATATTATGCAAATAAAAGACATTGAACTGAGCAAAAATGTATACAGGAGTCCTGTGGAACATGTATGGACCTCTTTTCTGTTCGCTTCTGCTTCTGTGGGTTTAACTTAGACTTGAAGAGAGACTCAATTTAAAGGTAGTTTATTATCCTTCCATAGAAAAGTTCACATGAAAATTGCCATCACTGCATTACAGATTACTTTATACCTTTTTAATGATGCTTTGGAAGAATCTCTGCCTCTTTATTAAGTGTCAAAATTGTTTTAAAAATTATATTAAAATCCAAATAAGGTAACCAAAATGTGAATAGAAACAAGTAGAAAAATTGATTAGGTTTGCTAAGGTTCCACTTAAGAAACTGCAACTACAATCTTTTTTATTCCACCCCCCCTTTCTTGCATATGTACTTTCTTGCATAACAATTTTTTTCCTTTTCATTGCTCATTTTCATGCAGAGCATGTTTGCTTATTTACTATGGTCAGCAGACACTTCATTTTAATTACTTCAAAGGTAAATGTATTTTAAGACATTTGGCTTTCATTTCAGGTAAGAAAAACAATTAATATAATGGTTTTAGAACTGCATAGGAAAAATATTTCAAAAATATGAGGTGCTAACACCCAAAAAACATATACATTAATAAATATACTGTTTGCTTTGCCTTTACCTAGACCTTTTTCTAATGAACACAGTAGTGGAAACAAGTTAACTTATTTGCTACCTAGATCTTATCAAAGGTTACTGTGCAGTTATTTATGAGCTGCAAACCTACAACCTCATTACTATAATTATGTAGTAACAATCCAATTAACTCCTGGGGTAAATGCACATTGCTCTTGCACTTCCTGCTCTAATACACTTTCAGCTTTAAAATTCTGTTGTTACTAAATATGTGATACTCCAGCACCTACAAAGCTGTTTAGAGACCAGAATTCCACTCTTACCTACAGTGGGCAATCAAACAACATAAGACTGCATGCCTAGATTTAAGAAGTTGTTGTTGCCATGTGAAAGAGACACTTACTGTAAAACAGAAGAAAGGGAGCAAGACAGACAACTCCTATGTGCAATAGACTTTCTCTGTCCATCCCCAGATGGACAAGAGGAAGTAGATCATAAGCTAGCATCAATCACTGTAATTTCAATTTAATCAACCCATAAGAAAACTGCTGCTCTTTCTGTAACATAAGATGTACATTAAAAAAAAAAAAATATAGAACATTGATATGGAACATCAAGTAATATATCTTGATAGGAGAGGGATACTGATACAGTCTATCAAAGGAGGACCTGGGTAACTATATATATTATATACATATATATAACAGCATCACCTCCATCCCTGGAAAGGTGATGGAACACTTTATCCTCGACTCTGTCTCTAGGCTTATCAAGGATAAGGGGGTCATTAGGAGCAGTCAGCATGAGTTTACCAAGGGGAAGTCATGTTTGACCAACCTGATAGCCTTTTATGAGGACATAACCAGGTGGATAGATGATGGTAGGGCAGTGGATGTGGTTTATCTTGATTTCAGTAAAGCATTTGACACTGTCTCCCACAGCATCCTTGTGCCTAAACTGAGCAAGTGTGGTCTGGCTGATTGGCTGGTGAGGTGGATTGTGAACTGGTTGAAGGACAGAAGTCAGAGAGTCGTGGTCAATGGGATGGAGTCTAGTTGGAGGCCTGTGTCTAGTGGAGTCCCTCAGGGGTCAGTACTAGGACCAGTACTTTTCAATCTATTCATTAATGACCTGGATGAGGGAACAGAGTGTGCCGTCAGCAAGTTTGCTGATGACACTAAACTGGGTGGAGTGGCTGACATATGGGAGGGTTGTGCTGCCATTCAGGCTGACTTAGACAAGCTGGAGAGTTGGGCAGGGAGAAACTGAATGAACTTCAATGAGGCCAAGTGTTGAGTTTTGCACCTGTGAAAGACCAACTCCATGGATCAGTATAGGTTGGGGACTGGCCAGTTGGAGAGCAGTGAAGGGGAAAGGGACCTGGGGATCCTGGTAGATGGAAGAAGGACCATGTTCCAGAGATAGTTCAAGTACAAAAAAAGAGAAATTCTGCTATCCAGCCATCTAAAATAAACTTAATAGACTTTTTATTATGGAAATGTGAATAAAGTGGATTGAAATTCCTTTTCAGACATGGGTCAGAGAGGAACATTTTTGAGAAATGTAAGGAAGATGTAACAGGGTCCCTCCTGATAATTCGCAGCCAATTGCATTACCCTGAATTCCAGCACAGATGAGTCTATTCTTTCCCTCAAAACCACATCTGGGAATATATTTATTGCCCTCATCCTCTTTGAGATTCCCTAGTCTCTTCTAGGGCATGTAAAAAGAATTGCTTGGCAAATAGAATTTAATTGCATTAAATAGCAAATTAATATTTTCCCCCTAGATGTCTTACATTGTCTTGCCACACCAGAAAACAACTGAAAATATAGCCACACACCAAATAGAGTCCTATTGTAAAAAGTTATTCCAAGATATTGGCTTCTGTCCAAAAGGTAAGAGAAATGGAGGTAATTTAAATATGCTTCAACACAGGAACGAATGCCTCCGCGTTGCTGCTCTCTTTGTCAAAACCCATTCTTTCAGAAAACCATTTTCTTTACCCATTGGACAACAAAATGCATTGTCAAGAAATTTTATAGCAATAATTATAAAAGATGTCCATTTGAACCCATCGAGGTCTTACTGATTTTATAACACCCAGCAGACCTCTCTGCAGGAGAACGCTATATTTATGTTAGCAATATATGCGAGAATTGAGATCATAAAATTAAATGACCACATAGAACTGTCATTTGTATGATGAGAGCCTACATATGTGAAGGCTTGTTTATCTTGCAAGATAGGGTAGTACTAAATGATCCACTCTCAGTGAATGCTTTTAATCACGCATTTCTTCACTGTTTCTGCAATATCACACTTGAAGGACTGGTAAGCAGTTTGCTAGGAAATGTTAAATGGGTACTGGCAGTGCAAGCCCAGTGGAAGTGCTCACTAAGATAGAAGTACAGTAGATATTGTATGCAATTGTTTTATGAGAGACATTATGGTTACTAGAATAACATTTCACCATTACCAACTGCTGAGAGAAAAGTCATTAAGATATTTGGCAAGCCAGTGTAATATTTCAGCAGAACTACAGCATAAGACTTCAGAATAGCTTCAGTACAAAAACACTAACTGTCTCAAGGAAACAACTTAAGTCTTTGGTGTCATTTTATTCATAGGGGTTTATTTTCAGATTCCAATGGAAAGTTATTGGTGCTGGAGAGTGAACAATTGAGCCTTAACCCTTATTATAATGGTGCAATTTCAGAACCACTATAATAAATCTTGCAGCAGTGTTTCTATTAAAAACCTCTTTTCTAAAGAGCTTTTATAGCGTGTAGTTTTGGTCAGACACTTTTATGAGAGGTTTCTGCAAACTATAATTTTAAAACTAGAGATAAAACTGAAGTCACTGTTGTCACCTCAGCCTCTTCCTGTATTTTTACAAATACTGCAGCAACAGCCACGAAAATTCATGCCCTTCACAAAAATAGCACAGTCCATGTTGGGCAGAGTCCCCCTCACTACCATCAGTGAAGTCAGCAATTGCCCATTTTTCATATTTCCATTAACATATTAAAGACTGACTCACAAACACACAGATGTCATTCCATCCTGATTGTTTCTAGTAAATATGCTTTCCCTTTTCCTAGGACTGTACTTTAATGATGTGACAAGGCACTGCAGCTTCAAGGTGCAAACATTTTCAACAGAAACAGCCACTATGCATCACCTAACTAAATCCTTTTCTCTATAACAAGAACAGTAATGACCTATTACAGTATTATCACAAGGTAACAAAACATAAGTAATGAGGCCCAGTGCAACCAAACACTTCCAGTTGTCAGTATTTCCAGTGGAAACAATGACTTCTGGTTAATGTGAGCTGACAGGAGATCTCATGAAAGCCCTGAAAATGATGTAGGACAGCACTAAACAAGATGCTATTTTATTCTGGTTTCTTTCTGCTAGTTTGACCATGTCAGTCTCAAAATGGTGAGTGGTTTCAACAGGATTTTCCATTTATCTGACTTGGAAGAAGACAATTCTGATATTTGGTTTTTTTATTAATCTGATACTGTATACTTTCCACACACATATTTAACAACACAAATTAAAATATACCAACCAGATTCAAGCTCAAGGAAACATTTACCAGGTCATCCATTTACTAACAGAAAAATAAGTGAGTAGAAGCTCCATTAAATGCAATGCAATTATGTGACATTATGTGAGAAAGGAATTATGCTGAGGAATGTTTGTCTAGAAAATTTTGTACAAATGTTTGCCTCCCAAAGTGTCTACAGAAGAATGCAGTTCACATGAACAGAGGTTTTCTAGTCATTCATGGCTATCCCTTGAGTTCAGAGAACTCTATTTAAAAAAGCTTATTCTAATCTGACAGCTACCATATTCTAAATAATATTACAGTATGGTTGATCCAATGTCTGTAACTTTCAATAACAACTAGGACCTTAATACAGAATCTAAAATTACACAGAAAATTGGTTACTTACTTGCTTGGATCTCTCAGACAGTTACATCTCTGATTCATTGTCCCTCATTTCTGTAAGGTTTCACATGCATGTACGTGTACAGGTACCTGGAATACTCCCAAGAGCAGCAGCTTCCTGATGTATTCTGTTTGAAAAAAGCAGTTTTTAAAACTAGAAGAGAGTAGAAGGAAAAATCCTAGTATACTTGGAAATTGTCAGGAGTAACTCCCAAAAGGAAATATGCTTCAAAGAAAGCAATAGTGGAAATTAACTTTAAGGTGTTGGTATTTATTTACCAACCACCTAGTGAAGACAGAAAGCACTTTCTGACACGCACTCACTAAATTCTGAGAAGCTTTCTGTAACAATTGAAGTTAGATGCAATTAAAAAAATAGGAAAAGGAAAGCATAGATGCTCAAAATTTTATATAAAACCTTCAGCAGCAGGCTTTCTTTTGAGCCACCAAGTCAGTACCCTTCCTCTGGAAACTACAAGGCACCCACAGGGCTGCAGAAAATTCACAGCTTTTTGCCACCTCACACAGCTAACTGGAAAAAAAAAAATCTATATTCCTTTCAACAGTGTATTGCTGTAGCAATCCAATTGTGAACTTGCAACTTTGATACTAACTTTATTGCTGACTCCTGAAAGGGGAAAGGTTTCCATTCCCACTGCCTCAGCAACATCACTCAGTGTTTTGCATAGGCTGGGTTGCCATCAATCCTCAGGCTGTTGGCTGCAACCAAGATCAAAAAGTGTTTAGTTTGCCAAAATGTCTGGAGTTTAACAGGCTTGTTCAACAGTGTTTGCAGCACTAGTCAGCATGCAACAGTTTAGTGTGTGTCAGACTCAGATTTGATGTAATAACACGTCACTTTGAAGCATTTAGTTTCAGTTTAAATACATCAAACTTCTGCAAAACCCAGAGAAAGAAATCTCTCGGGGCAGAACAGCAACTGGCTGGTATCTAGAGGGGGTTTCATGCATGACTCCCTTTTCAAAGGAACTGAACTATTTGAGGTGAAGAAGGAATTTCTTTTGTCAGACAGCAATAAGAATGCAGTCAACAGCATCACTACCCAGTTTTTTTAATTAAGCAGAATAAGGCTGAGAATTTAAAACTAGGAAATAACAAAAAATAATCAAATTTTGTTGCAAATAAATGGCTAAAATATCTCAACTTTTCCAACATAAGTTGGACTTGGTTTTCCTTGTAAGAGAAAGGGAAGACACTGGAGTTTTACAAAACAATATACCTTGCAAAGGTGTCACCTTTCCTCCTGGCAGATGATCCAAAGGAAAAATACACACAAGAATTAGGCTAAAAAGAATGAAGCTAAGCCTAAATTTCTACAAGGTGTGCCAGGAGATACCCACTGACAGACCTGTTTAATGCCTGCCATTTAAGTATAAAAGGGCTGTTAGTTTCACCTCTTTACTCTTGCAAATAGTGATAGGACTAGAGGTAATGGTATGAAATTGACTCAAGGGAGATTTAGGTTAGGTATCAGAAAGAGGTTTTACACCCAGACGGTGGTTGGGCTCTGGAACATCCTCCCCAGTGAGGTGGTCACAGCACCAGGCCTGACAGAGTTCAAGCACTTGGACATTGCTCTCAGGCACATGGTGCAATTCCTGGGGTGTCCTCTGCAGGGTTAGGAGCTGGAACAGATGATCCCTGTGGGTCCTTTCCAACTCAGAATATTCTATGATTCTGTCCACTTATTTCTACTCTTGCAATGGAAAAAAAGAGATGCCACTTTGCAATCATTCACAATATATTCGTGCTCCATTCACACACATAACCTAGAAAAAGAAAAAAAAATTCCCAAGGATATTGCTTTAGAATTTACTTAAGGAAATTCAATATCCATTATAAATCTCCAGTGCTATTCAAAGAGAATTCAGAGTTAATTTTCAAAGAATGGTTGGTTTCCATCTATTAAAATGATCAGTATACTCCTTTCAGGAGTTTCATAGTTTTGCAGAACTGTGAGATGAGGCACTCTTGATCAGGAAGGGAGGTAGGAAGACAAAAGAAAAGATTACAAGTCTAGAAGTGACCTCTGCAGATATTTGGAATGACAGCAGTTGACTCCACAGTTTCATATGACAAAGATTTTAAACAATATTCAAAACAGAGGCATCAGAATGAATATGTTAAATGAGTTACTTGAGAACGACCATGTTTAACTGAGCAAAGTATTAGACTTAAATTATTTGCCTCCAGTGACCCCTGAAAAAGGCTTATTTTTGCAGTTTGAATATAAAAAGCTTAGAAATGCTAATCATTCCATCTGACAATCAAAATCATAAGCTGTTAGATTAATGAATGCTGTAAGTAGCTCTTACATGCAGAATAATAAAGACATTGTTAGCAATTTGTTTTGACAAAAGTGATTAGAATATTTATTTTTGTTAACACTTCTCCTACATGCAGACCTGAAAAAATAAAACCTGTTTGTATAATTCAGTAATACACAAATCTTTATTAAAACTCAGAATGCTGCTTAGTTAATTATATGATATTACCAAGAAGAGGGAAAATCAAGAAACTCTCCATATGTTCATAATCTGAAAGGCAAACAACTTTCCACTGGTCTGATCTGTAGTGCCACTTAGAGCTATTTTAAATGGAATTACTAGTTTTTACTATTTATTATTAAAATGGGTGGAAAAGCAGAACTGCTGATTATAGTTTCTTCTGATCATAAGGAATGCAACACAACAGCACCGAAACCATTACATTTGGTTTAGATTACATTGACTGCAAATACTGCCTCATGAATGAGAGAGAGGAACTGCTGTGAAGGCTATTTTGGTGATCTGCTTTGTTTTCACCTATTCCATTATGGGTGACACTTCCTCAGAGGACTAGAAAGAGTATGTTTTCTTGGAGAAAAAGACCCTAATTTTTTAGCTACAGTGAAATTAACTAAAAAGAAGGAAAAAAAAAAATCTTAGAAGTCTTAGAAGTTGTCACAGACTGAAATCTCATCTGTAATGTCAAACTGAACTGGAGGACTTCCCTCACTTTTTGCTTTCAAAATAACCACTAGTGCAAAGAAAGCCCAAAAATTAACAGCAATTATTGACAGACTCCTAGTTCAGCAGGAACCATGTTGCTTAGGGCTTCCAGTCTAGCATAGGCTAAAGATGCAACACAACTTCTGTCTCAAGCCCCTTACTTGTGGCTGAAATATAGAAAAATATTCCACCCTTCTTAGGAGCAACAGAGAGTTTTAGCCTGCTTCAGTTCCAGTGATTAATTACTCCCACTGTATAAACCAATTACTTCTGCCTTCAGTTTCTAGCAGCATAGTTTCATTATGCCTTTCTCTGCTAGATGAGGGAATCAATCTAGTATCAGAGAGCTTTCTTCTACAGGAATAATCATAGGTTGCATATATCACAGTTCAGATGAACAACTCCTTTTATGTTTGATTCCAAATGCAAAGTCCACCTCTGCTCTGGGATTCTCCTGTAGGCTTTCTCCTGGGTGGGTCAGACTAAGAAGAGCCCTAAAGCATTTCTGCAGCTTGTAAAACCTCAACAGCTAAGGGGCTGATTCTTCTGCAATGAATGGAAGCTAGATTTTGATTCTGAGTATGACCAAGTCCCAAAGTCTCCTTTTGATGCATAAAGTGCAGTCTTCTAGTTTCAGAGCAAAATCTACTTTTCACTTAGCCTTAGCTTTAGAAATTTTTCTTCTGAGAAAGTGTGTGCTGGTAGGGAAAGGGGGAGGAGAAGAAAATCAGCAGCAGTTCTGGAGAAGTTAAAGTGATATGATGTTTTGAATTAATGTTTTCATGTCTCCAATGATAAGCTGAGATTTTGCTGTGCATAGTAGGTGGGGCTTCCTCAGCAACATGACCTCTGTACCCACATACACAAGCCTCTCTGATTGCTTGCAAGACAACCACTAAATTGAGGTGAAGGGCTGACCCCAAAGAATCATATGTTTTGCTGTTTTGAGGAAACAGGAGTTGTGCCCATTCACCACTGTAACTTGACTAGAGGAATCCACACTTACATCACTGTAACCTTAGTTCAGCAGTGGTAGCCTACAGTAGACAGAAAAGAGGGAAATGGGAAAGTACTGGGGAGAATCTGCTAGAAAACTCAGAATTAAGGCAGTCTACATTTCCTCACTATTTTGGTGTGGTTCTGTTTTTGTTATCAACTTTGTTCATATCTGCAAACCAATGTCACCAACTTCTCCAGGCAAACAGCTGCCTCTGAAACATTCAGAACCATCTCTTGGCAGCAGCCTTTCTAGCACTACATCAGTGAGGCATTGCTTCTCTGAAAAACAGCAGCTGCTAATTCTGGTGTTGTACATAACAGCATGCTGCCACATCAGGTTGGGTCTTGCAAGAAAATTAATTTATCTGGCCTGGATCATTTGACAATTGCTACCATATGAATAATTCAGTCTATGAAACTGAGCAAATGCAAGCAGCAAATAAAACAGCAAGCTGTATACTGCACTGTACAGCCAGAAACATCACCAGTTCAGCCAAAGGGTGTGACAACTTCTTGCCAATAGTGATGGCTGGCCACTGCATACTGACTAATTGTTGAACCATCATGAGGCTTTCCAGGAAGATATTTCTATGTTTCAGACTGTATGGCTTGCCATCCTGGTCCCTTTGATGTGAGTTAGTAAAATTAGGGTTTAAACCTATAAAAATATGTTCATTGTAATTCCTTCTCTGGATTATCTAACGTGATTTAAAGCACACATTTAACTAAACCTATGCAATTTTCCCATGTCTGAAAAGCCTTTATCTTCATTTTACCTTCCTTTGGCTTTTGGATATAAAACTCTGTTCAAGGAGAGCGACTATCACAGCTTTGATCAAAAAAGTTTCTTCAGCTTGAAATTTAGTAGTAAGTACAGGAATATGTTAACTGAATGATGCAATGCTTCCTTCCTCTGTCCTTCAGTTTTTCTTGCCCTTGTGTCATCCACTTTTAGAGCAAGAAAGGAGAACACACTCAAAGAGATCTTTGCTGGTTTTGAGATGAATTTAGTCTGCTCATCGATTCTGAAATACTCTCCAAAAGAGGAGGTGACTGCAGCTTCAGCCCAGGCTGCCTGCTGGGCTGTCTCACACCTTTGGCAGTCCACCTGTCCTGGTTACAGGCAGTAGCCTGGAAGTCTGGGAGCCCCAGACCCAGGGTAGCCTATTTGGCAGAGCAGCCAAACAACCTCCACACCCTTTGCAACTCACTTTGTAGCTGGCATGTTTCCAGCAAGCTGCATGGGTGAAACAGCAGGAAACCAAGCTGAAACTTCACACATTTCCAGCAAGAAGTTTGTAAAATTGGACTATTTGAATGGACTACTTGGATGAATTAACAGCCCCACCATTGGAAGTTTTCTGACTGAACCTGCTCTGTTTCATGCTTAGATAACACAGTAGCCAGTGAGTGCCTCACATTTGGGTAGGTTATTTACATGGGAACAGGGAAAAAAAATATAAGAACGAAACCTGACTTGTAAAGCTGTTGTTAGAGATATATTCCTTTGTACTTTCAACAAGAAATAACCTGCCACTATAGCAATCAAAAGGTACAAAAAAAAATATTGATACTTGAAATCAAAACAGAAATCAGAGAGGGAAGGAGGGCAGGCATGTATAGAAACAAGAAAAAACTTTTAAAGACAGGAAGAAAAGATTGATGAGCTAAGCAGATGAATCTTGGCAAGAAGTCAACAGGATTAAACAATCTGTTCTAAAATGTGTACAGATTTATTATGGTTAGGACTACTTACTCTCCTTTGATAGACCTGCATCACACAAGGCACTTAACTTCCTGCCAAAATTTGAGATTTTGTTTGCCACAGTTCAGGTGAGAGGGACTTGAACAACTCCTCAGTCTGCTCTTGGCTGTATCACCAAGTGTGTTTTGCCAATGTTTCCATGTCTCAAACTGTCCAGAAGCTGTTTTCACAGCCTCTCACTGCTCATGGTTTCTGCTGAGCAGGGTAATGAGCATGCTGAATAGGACACATTTACCCAGCCTTTATTATAACCATGGTCTGCTAACCAAAGTCATCCATGCTTCCCCCCAACATGCATGTACACTCTCTGCAGCAAGTTCTGGCCAATACAGCACTGTACAGACACTTCCCCAGTTGGTCCTAGCAGTACTTCTCGTACCCTCCTTGCTCCACACGTAATGAACTCACTTCCCACACAGCTCCCACTTGAATGCATATTCACAGCTTGTGTGAATGCTAAAAGTTCTACAGAGCACAGGCACATTTCAGGGGAGACTTACACAGCCCTCTGAAATCACCATCCTTCTAGGTAAATAAGTCTCTGATGACCCATACTGTATGTATCGCATTACACTTGCATTTGCGATTCAGATGCCTGCTCCACATCTAAAGCACCCATACTGTAGTAGGGAACTTTCACCATGAAGGAGGTTTGTAAGTGGAGCTGATTCACTCTTAGCTACAATCAAGCCACAGGAGGATGCTGAATGATTCCCTCTGCTCTGGTTTCGGATGTCATTATCTACTTCGTTTCTTGCTTGTGACATTTTCTTGGGCAGCTCAGTGCTCATATATTATCATTCAAGCCAGCAACACTCAGAGTCATACAAATGTGAGTGTATGTGTATTTCTCTGTGTATTTGTCTGAAGGGGGATAAGGGGTGGGGTAAATTAAAGGCTTTTAAGTATTGCTGATTGAGAAAGATAGAAAACAACATTTAAAGCTTTTTAAATTGCTATTCCTTCCCTTTGATCCTAAATTCCCTTTTGTTTTGTTCTTTGCAGCTGGCTGAATGATGACAGAGTAGCTTGCAATTATCTGGATGACATTAGATTCTAGATGAAATGGACACTAAAGGAAGAATCCAACATCCTGCATATATAATTCCTACTCCATTTGGCATTGAACCAAGTCAACAAATATACATTCCTTCCCCCATCACCGCCAGTAAATCCCATGGCCAGCTAATGCTGCTATGGTAACAAAAGCCTGGGAAGGGGAAAGAGCTTGGATACAAGCAGAGTTTTCAAAATGTTGGAGAAGAGTTTTAGATTCAGATCTGCACAGGCCTGTAGGTAATTCCCACAAGCCTTGTGCACTGAACTCTAACCTGCACCCCACAGACCTGGCCTTCCAGTGCCCACAGAATTCTGAAGGGCTCTAATTAATCTGGGAGATCTCATTTTCAGTCATACAGTTTATTCAAATCACAGGTATTTCTCTGCCAGTTCTGTGAAGCTTACTAAAATATACCTTAGAAATTGCGCACAGCTGTCAAAATAATGTTATTGTTTTCCTGAATCTGTTTCAAAGATAGTTATTCCAGAGAAACTTAAAAGTTATATTCCTATATTAGCACACTAAGTAGTTTAGTAAATCAAATATTCCATACTGCTAGCTTAATAAGATGGGGAGTCATGCATGAAATGACTGCCAGGTTAATGACACAGGGAGCCATGCATGGCATGTATTTGCATATAATAGTACAGAATGTTCCCCTAAATCCTTTAAATTACTCATCAGGTCTTAAATAGGCATTTAACTAAGTCTTCATCCAGAATCAAAAAGAAAGAGTGAGGCACCTACAATTGAAAAGAACAATAGAAGAGGACTAAAACATAAATGCCAGCTTGTGGGAAGAGCTGGAAATCTGCACATGCAAATAAATCAAACTATACCATAATGTCTACAGCTAAAAGTAAATGGATAAAATTTGGTTCTGTACAGCAGCTCTTAATGAACACTAAGGGGTGGTTTTCCATCAGGTGTTGCACTATGGAGATGTGATGGAGGGAAAATACCAAAAAGATTGAAACCAAGTCTGGAGCAACTTGCAGAGGGGATAAGGAGAGGAACAGTATTTGTGCCTGTTATTTTCCTGATGACTTACAGAGTCAGCCTGAGAGACTGCTTAGGGGATGTAGGCTTTAATTTGTCCTTCTTTTGCTGTTGATATATTTAAAGAAATGTTTCTTGTTATTCTTAACCTTGGAGGCCAAATTGATTTCTAACTGATCTTTGGATTTTCTAATACCCTCCCTGCAGAGCCTCACAACAGTTTTGTAGTTCTCATGAGTGGCCTGCCCCATCTTCCAAAGTCTATAAGCTTTCTTTTTCTCCCTGAGTGCCAGCCAGAGCTCTCTGTTCAACCAGGCCGGTCTTCTATGCCACCGGCTTGCCCTACAGCACATGGGTACAACCTGCTCATGTGCCTTCAACACCTCATCCTTAAAGAGCATCCAGCCTTCCTGGACTCCTATGTCCCTCAATACTATCTCTCAAGGAATTCTGGAAACCAGGCTTCTAAACAAATTAAAGTCTGCCCTATGAATGTCAAGGATGGGAGTTTTGCTATTCCCCCTCCTCATCTCTCTGAAAACAGAGAACCTTACCAATTCATGTTCTCAATGCCCAACTCAACCTCCAGCCGAGACATCTCCTCCTAGCCCTTCCCTATTCACAAAGAGGAGGTCCAGTAAAGCCCCCTCCCTGGTTGGTTCACCCACTAGCTGCATCAAGAAGTTATCCTCAACACATTCCAGAAACCTTCAGGACTGTTCCCTCGCTAGTGTGTTGTAATTCCAGCAGATATCAGGGAAGTTGAAATCCTCCACAAGAACAAGGGCACATGACCTTGAGATCTCACCCAGTCATTTATAGAACACCTCAGCCACCCTCAGTGCTCTGGCTGGGAGGTCTATAGCATACACACATGACAATATCTGCCTTGCTGGCCTTGCCTCTAATCCTGACCCACATGCACTCAACTTTGTCATCATCACACTGAATCTCAAGACAGTCATAATGGTTCCTGACATATAGAGAATACAACTTGACACAAATGTTCTAAAAAGGAGTGATTCTCTTGTTGCTAATCACAAAGTCTGCTACAGCAGGTACAGCTTGGCAGCTCCTCACAAGCATGGTGTTGCCAGTTATTGCTAGTTTATCTCACGTTGTCCACAGGTAAAACACAATTACATCACCAGTGTGCAAACAGGCACATGACATACTAATATAAAATGGTCAGTGGGACTTCTCCCATAGCAGATGTAATTTAAAATGAAAAGCTTCTATAAAACTGAGAAAAGTAAACACCTAAATTTTACTGTTCATTTCAGGGTTCCCTCAAAACTGAGAAGGAATAGGAAAATTACACTCCTTCTTTCTAAGGCTCTAACAAACAAGAAATTTGAGTGAGCATAAGGGAATATGAAATTAAAATATGTTTTACCCTTAGACAATTTCAGTGTTTCTGCTTCCATCAGAGACTACTATTGTATGCCAATAGTTTTCACTTTTCTTCTGGAAAGCTTTCCCTAAATGCCATCAACACAGCAGTGCTCTCAAACCTGCTCACTGAATTTAAAACATCTTGAAACAGTTGTGGACGTTGCTGTCTATCTTGTGCAAATCAGAGAAGCAAAAAAATTTATTTCCTGATTAGTGATTCCTCAGTGGTAGTGGTGGGGAGAGAGAATATGCCTACAAAAATCTTAGCTGGCTGGAAACATCAGCCTGCCTATAAACAGATGGCTAGTCCTCCTGGGATATTCTCCTCTCCAGGAACACTGCACTAAGTCCTGAACCTCCTCCAATGCAGCCCTGAGCAGGCTGTACTCCTAGCAAAGGTGAGGAAAGTTTGAAATGGAATAGAGCCAACCTGTGCATATAAAAGCCCTAAATTCATTACTCTCAATTAAAATGAATGAGTATAAGGATTGCTTCCAAGTACATCAATCAAAGAAAGTACTTGCTGCAGGAAAACAGAAGACACTGGTGTGTACATGAAGGAATTTATTCACATATATGTGAAAATGTGTTCAGGCAAGTGCACACGAAACTGGCAGTTTATTTTATATCTATTATCTAGGAATGATTGGTTAAAAATCTAGAATTTTTATATTTTTTAAAATAAGCTACTTTCTGAAAGAAAGGCTGGTATGCCTGCACACATGATTTTACAGAAATAAGGGGGTGACTCAAATCAGAGTGTTTCATGCAATATAAACAGTTCTATGACGCTTAGTAGACAAGTACAAATTTGCTTCCGAAGTAATTTGTTCTGTTAACTGTTCTGTCAGCTTCAGAGAGAAGTAAGTACCCTTGACACTTTCTGAAACCAGCAACCAGAGAAACTGCTGAGCATTGCAGAACTAGCTCTTGAGGGAAAACAAAAATCCTCAGACAAAAACTAATGCTTCTTATTCTTGACAAAAATAGAGTCCTTTATGGTAGTGGTGTATTTCTTATTGCGGTTTTGCTTCACTTTTATTTTTAGTTACAATATGAACAAAGCTGAGGTTTGGGATCATAGAAAAAGCTATAATTGAGTAAGAGTAGGAGGGATTCATTTGGTTTTGTAGCTGCTATATACTCTTCACTGACAACTTACCATAGCATGTGTTCTTCATCTCCTCTAAAAGAGCTGTTAAGTTCAAAACACAAATTAAGCTCTGCCTGCAACTTCTGCAATTTTATCTCTTAGAGAGTCTGAGAACTTTAAGACAGTCCAGTACCTACCATAAACTTAGACATGTCTCATAATATTACCATGGCTATAGAACTTAAAAATTTAGCATATCAAGGAGCATTGCAAAGGGCATGGTAAAGATAGACCCTGGGATCAGAGCATCTGACTAGAAATTTGGCAAAGAAGGACACAAACCACTTTGTTTCTGCCCCAGTTTAGCTAATATTGCCTACAACAAAAGCAGTATTGGAAATCAATTTCCATTATTTGTAAAGGAGTAACTGATCTTTTATATGCAGGATGCCTATAGAGTCAAGCCTTCCATTTGTGGAGATGTGTCAAGAGCTTGTCAGTTTCAAGGCTATAATTTCATCAGCCTATGCCACAAAGCAGAAAACAGCATATTTCATTAGGTATGGCAAAAATTTGTTATAATCCTGCAGTCAGGCTTAGAGAAAAAAATCTGCAGTGGCAGCTGTAGTGCATCAAAACAAGCCAAGTGCCCTTCTCAGACCTGAACAATGCCTGTATCCTGCCCTGGGTGAAAATTTCTTAGTGCTCCTAAGGGACAATTATCAGCTGCAGAAAAGTTCAAACTTAACCTGCATCACAGCACAAGGATTTTAGATTCTCCCAGGATAACTTTCAGTACAAGCCCTATTTTTAGAATCATATGACTAGTCACCTTTGGCAGGTCATAACTCTGTCAGAAACTAAGATTGCATTACATTTCCTCCTACTAACATCATCACAGGATGATTTTTGTTGGAAAGGCATGGGACAAGATTTGTGAGACAGAATGAACAGAACTGAAATCAACCTATGGCCACAGTAGTGAAGAGCTGAGAAGGAAGTATGGGTTATAACAACACCACACCTAGCTGACCAGGCCTGGGAAGCTGGAGCTAAAGGTGATGTACCTTCTGCTTTCACATATTTGTTGACTGTCTCAGGGAAACTGGGCCTCCAGCTGCTAACACCCTCACTGTAGAAGCACAGCCCACTTGCAGATTGGAAACCCTAGCTGTCCTTGTATTTATACCTCTAAGTTTTTCTTACAAGGACAGACTGGATGTGCAGTGGGCATCCATCCCATTTGCACTGTCTGACATTTACAGATATGCTATTCAGGTCTCCTTTTGCTGTCCAGCATTCCACTGGGTCTGTGATGTGAAATGCATTGATGGGAGTCACAAACATACATAGACATATAATTGAAACATGCAGTTGTACACAGATTGCATCAATCTTCAGAATAGGAAGAGCTACTTCTTCAAACTCTGGTATAAGGCTTTTTTAGCTATAGGAATTTCCAGGACTCAAAACCATCAAAAACTATGACCAAAAAGCTCACAAAACCAGAGCTAACTCTCAGTGATATCCCTGCTAGAATGTATACCAGTCTACAAGGAGAAAATGTTTCTATCAGGTAAAAAGGAAAATGAAAAATGAGGAAGACAAAGGAAAACAGAAGGTGCAAAAGTGTAAGAACATCACCAAAAATGCTCAGTGTGGTAGAAACAAACCTTAAGAAAGCTTCAGACATGAAACAAAATGAAGTCCCTGTTTTGATATACCAGCTAAGCTCTTCTGAAAATGCAGTCTCATAATAAAATACAATAAATACCTAGACATAAGCCATAAAGAGATTTATAAGAAAAAGAGGAGGTACATGAGAGCTTTAATATAGTCACAGAAGCCATCACTCTTAGGGCTGTTTTTAGCATACAATTAAACATAACTATATATACTTCTTGTAGTATCACAGGTATTACTAACAGCTGTTCTGGTAGAGCTGTAAATTGAGTCATACAGGTAGTATATCAGAGGGTAGGGTTTAAAGACAAAGACTTTAAGAACTGTGAATAATTTACTAATACTATGCACAGAACTCCCCAAATTCAATTTGTCAGTGAACATTCCATTCACTAAAACATTTTTGAGGCACTATTAAGATTTGTAGGATAGCTTGGATCTAACACATTAAGGGCCTGCACAGATTTTTGCATTTCATTTAAGGCTTGAATCCAAGAGGGTTTCTAGTTTAAATATAAGCTGCTTTTGTCCTAGGAAAAGCCACTGCATCACTCTCTATCCCAGTCTACATCAGTAACAGGAATTTATGTTCATTTCCTTCCCCCTTCTGCACTAGAAGCAACTGGTAACAACCCAAAAATGCACAAAGATTCATCAGTGACACACTTAGCCTCCTGCACTCCAACATCACACTCCACACGATGGAGTTCAAGTCTTCAATGGGACTGCCAAGTGCTACTGAGACATAAATGGAATCTCTTACAGTAACACTATAACTAAACCATGTATGTTTGTGCACAAGCATAATTCCAGAAACTGGGGATTGAAAAAGTCCACTTCATTAACTGGATTTGTTCCCTAAGTACCAAAAACTTCAACAGTTAGTCCCAGTGGACTTTTCAAAATTGATTTAACAGCAGACTCCTCTTGGGAACTCTCAGGAGAATTCACTAAATAACTCATGCAATATTTACTTTTGATAAGTGTGAGCACTTCATACTTATATTCTACATAAGACATTTTTGGACAAATTTCTCAAACACACAATCTATTCATCTTTGATCCATTCATGTTCTAACCCACACTATCTTGAATTAAGGTATGCATATATACACTGCTTGCAACTTTTTGACTGAAATTTACTGTTTCACTATGAATGTCACACTCAGTGGAGAAAGGCAGCAATGAACTTTTCAGTGTCAAATAAACATAAACGTTTTACTAACATTGCTTAAGCAAAACCAAGGGTGGATGAAAGATGCAAGACAGTTACCATGAGTGTTTGATGCCATAAAAGTGTGGAAACACTAGATTACAGTAATTATTGTATGTTTATATTTAAATACATATCTACTTCTAATCCTGTTATGATACTACACAGAATCACAGAATGTTAGGAGTTGGAAGGACCTCAAAAGATCATCTAGTCCAACCCTCTCTAGACTCTTTCCAGCAGTTCCCTATCCTTCTTCAACTGAGGGGCCCAGAACTGGACACAATATTCCAGATGTGGCCTCACCAGGGTAAAGTAAAGGGGGAGAAGAACCACTCTTGACCTAATAACCACACCCCTTCTAATACACCTCACAATCCCATTGGCCCTCTTGGCCACAAGAGCACACTGTTGGCTCATGGTCATCCTTCCATCTACCAGGACCCCCAGGTCCCTTTCCCCTTCACTGCTCTCCAACAGGCCAGTCCCCAACCTATACTGATCCATGGGGTTGGTCTTTCCCAGGTGCAAAACTCAACACTTGGCCTCATTGAAGTTCATTCAGTTTCTCCCTGCCCAACTCTCCAGCTTGTCTAAGTCAGCCTGAATGGCAGCACAACCCTCCCATATGTCAGCCACTCCACCCAGTTTAGTGTCATCAGCAAACTTGCTGACAGCACACTCTGTTCCCTCATTCAGGTCATTAATGAATAGATTGAATAGTACTGGTCCCAGTACTGACCCCTGAGGGATTTCACTAGATACAGGCCTCCAACTAGACTCCATCCCATTGACCACGACTCTCTGGCTTCTGTCCTTCAATCAGTTCACAATCCACTTCTCTACCCAATCAGCCAGAACACACTTCCTCAGTTTAGACACAAGGATGCTGTGGGAGACAGAATCAAGGACAAACTGTTCCATCACCTTTCCAGGGATGGAGGTGAGGCTGACCGCTCTGTAGTTATCCGGCTCCTCCTTCTTGCCGTTTTTGAAGACTGCAGTGACATTTGCCTTCCTTGGAAGACTTGGAATACACTCCAGGACCACAGTGACCGTTTGGGGAAACTAGGACATTGTTTTATAAGAGTACAGGGATAGAAGGGACAGTGCAAGACACTGAAGCTAATTCTCACCAGTCACAAGCCATAGCACAGCCAAACCCCTCGGAAGCCACTTTGTCTTTGTCCCAGCCGTCGCCATGATCAGGAAAGAACGGGGCACTGCAAAGAAATAAAAAAAAAACAAAAAAACAACGAGTAGTCAAGATATTTCTGATACTACAGGCAAGAGTTCGGTGCAGTTGCTGTTGTCTGTCAGCTTGTCTCTAGGCACAGCACTTAAAGAGTATTCCGATGCCGTGTGCAATACCAACTCCATTCCAGACCCGGATTCCTGTGGCTCCAAACCCTTACCCTACAGAGACATCTGCTGGCAGAAGCGGAGCGGAGCAGCCGCACCACCCCTGCTCGGGGAAGGGGTTGAGATAAGAGTTCTCCGCCCCCGCCAGCAGCCAAACGCGGGATGCAGGTCTGCGGGCGACGTTGTACAGCGCCCGGCCCTGCGGCTCTCCCGGCCACCGCCCCCGCACCAGCCGGCTCACGGCTCACCGCCCTCCGCCCACCGGCCCCACGCTGTTCAGTAGCGCTCTCGGGACGGGTCTCCGCCGTCAGCGACGGGTAATTAATGTCGTGTTGGGGATTTGCATACCACCACGGGCTCGGAGCTCCACGGTCTGTGGTCAAGCCTGACTAGCGACTTCTGCTCCGCTGTTAACAGAGCAAACGGTAAAATAATGAAAACGGTTCCAGTTGTCCCTATAGTAACGAGTGGGGTTTAATTTTTACAAATTACTTTTTCTTTCCCCCCAATACTGATACTCTTCTACTGATTCTGCAACTTAGAATCATAGGATGTCCTGAGTTGGAAGGGACCCACAAGGATCATCAAGTCCAACTCCTGTCTACGCACAGGACAACCCCCAAAATTACACCGTGTGCAGTACGGTATTGTCCCAACACTTCTTGAATTCTGTCAAGTTTGGCACCGTGACTACTTCCCAAGGGAGCCTGTTCCAGTGTTCTGCCACCCTCTGGGTGAGGAAATTTTTCTTCATATCCAGCCTAAACGTACCCTGGCAGAGCTTCATGCCATTCCCTTGGGTCTTGTCACTGGTTCCCTTTCTTGGGAACCAAAATCAGTCTAAGAGGTTTCAATTTCTTCCAGATTAGGTTGTATTAAATGACCCCAAAATAATTTTTTATAGAAACAAACAATTTAAAAAGAATAGGATTAATCTGAAACTTGCAATGTTTCCTGTGAAAATAAAAATATTCTAATTTTTACACTGATCTACCTCAAATTAGCTAGTTTCCTTGCCTGTCTTAACAACACAGGATGTTTGAATCCAACTGTTTAATTGCTGTTTAGCTATCTCTTTAATCTTTAAGAAGATAACTAAAAATAAGAGTAATCTGTATCAGTTTTTATTTTCCCACTCTGTAAAATCTTAAGAAACAATTAGTCTTAAGTTTAAAGAGTTTCCAGCTATTCCCTTGCCCCTATGAGCCAAAGGCTAGTGTAATTCCAGTTAAGATTCCAGTTATGGTTAAGGAAAACTCTCTTTTAATCACAGATAGTGATTGAATGTGTGTGTAACACCTCTACTGAAAAACAGTCAGTTTCAGTATATGTGCTTTCTAGCCACCTACAGCTATCATACATTAATGTTTATAGACAGCTACATAGGTATTTACTAAACCCAGGAGCTCAGAAGTGCTGAACTTCCTTGGCTCAGAACGTCTCCAGTGTCATCTGTGTTCTGTGCAGGAGCTCTCCTATCTCCCTGCTACATAGCAATACTCTTTCTCACATGCAAATCTGAGCACATACATGAATGTCCCCATTTAATGTGGTAGGAAAGGAAGGAGAGTTCACTCTAACCTTTCCCCTTCAGAAAAACACTGAACTCATAAGCTATGATTTTGTTTTTCCAAGTAGTATCTTATAACAACCCGTTAAAACTCATCACTTTAATATGACTGTTCTTTTCTTCTGAAACAGGCAACAAACCCAAACAGGAACATTCTTAGAAGTGTATAGGAAAAAAAAAGAAGACAGAAAAGAAAAAGAAAAAAAAAAAGAGGTATCTGTTTACCAGATCAGTGAAGATCCTCTTAAATATGAGGTTCAGTTTAACAAAAATTTTACTGTGAAGTACTGGATGAAATTGGGTGAAAATTACAGTACTGAATCAGATTACATTTACTTGTAAACTGGGGTTTTTTTTTCCTTAAATCATGGGAACAACATATCTTTCCATCTGTCCCTTCCCTCATATTACCCAAAAAACCCAACCACAACAAACAAACAAACAAAACCAAAACAAACAAAAAAACCAGGTCCATCTTAGGAAAAAAACCCAGCTCTTTAGGCTGTAGTCTATAAAGCAGAGTTTCACAATTGGTCACTGATTCAAAAAAAGGAAACTAGTGCAGAAATATTCAGATGGCTGTTTGAAAAGAATTTTGGGATATGCCTGCCTGTAATACAGACCTAGAAAAAGATTAAATGGAAATAAGTAATGCTGCAGAAATAAAGATATCCTAAAGTGAACACATGCAAAAATGTATTATACAGTCAGTTACATATGTTGTTGTCTACAGATACTAGAATTGCAACAAGTCTAATTGGAGAAGTCTGTCTGCAGACTTTTGCAGCTGAGTACAACTGCCACATACAGGACATAGACCTCACCAGGCAGAAGACCCATCACTGTCCACAGTGGGAGAGGGGAGCAGGGCTTTCTCAGCTCACCAGCAGTACCTGTCTGGCAAAGACAGTTCAAACCGTGGCAATGACACTGACAGTTTGCTCCTTACTGTGTCTTTGTATCCAGATCCAAGCCTTCACTTTACAAGGAAGAAAACATTTTCTGCTAACTCAGTCTAGGTCTGAAAGTCAGCATGGATTGTTATGAAACAGTAATTAGGAATCCTTGTATTATCAGTAATGAAAACCAGCTCTCCTTCCATTACCTGTAGCCTGAAAGAAATCATAAAGCACTATATTTAAGTACATGGTAGAGGAAAATAGGCAGTTCTCAGAATACAAGTGTGGAACAGTTTCACTGAGGAAGAAAGAACTTTCTTCCTGTGATCATGCTATCACACAAAGATTTTAGAAACAAACAGCAGGGAAAATAAGAATTTATCTCCATATTTCCTTATATGTGCCATAAATAACAGTCACTCGTTAAAGGCCTTGAAAAAGTAAGAAAAATGACAGCAAGAGCAAATAATTTGTGGAGTTCTTACACTGTTCACATCTGCAGCACAAACTCTAACAAAGCATTTTATATCCTCTATGCTTATGAAAGAACTTTACTTCATTATTCTTCCAAAATTTTTTTCTCCAGAAAATAATGTTGCTCAGAGAAAGCAATTTTCCTAATGACCAGAAACAGGAATTCTCCTGACAAATCACCATGACAAGGCATCTCCCCTCTTCTCAGAACTTCAAGCTTGAAAGTCATCAAAACAGGTAAAACAAGACAGCAGGGGAGGTATGAAGCATATTCAGAAACACAAGGTTTCACAGAAAACCAAATTCTTTTCAGTCAAGGGAAAGGAATCTTGGGAAAAAGTCTAGAGGGGGGAGGCTGGCTTTATAGGTCTCTCCTAGACTTTTACTATGTTGTCAGAAGGGGTAAAGATACCTCAGGGAAAAATTGCTGGGATAGAGCTTAACAGCTTAACCTTTTCCTTGTATTTTTGATTTCATGGTATACCTATAGCAGATCTGTATTTCCAGTATTACCTAAGCACAGGAAATTGATCCAAATTAAAGCCTTTCTCAATCAAGAAGCAGTTAAAATCCACTGAAAAGAAAGCATCACTGAGCAGCAGGCAATGCTGGCAAGCACAATGGAACCAAGACCAGAATATGTACCTCACTGTCTGTCAGCCGCCCTTTCTAGCATCAGAGTAAAGAGACTCACTAAAGTCAATGAAAAGGTTTCCATGGAAATCAATGATGTCTCAGTAAGGCTGTAAAGATGCATCATTAATTTTTTCAGCCTCACTTTCACACATATCCATTCCATGTCTAATATCAGGTCTTACACTATTTATACAACTCAGGATCTAATCAAGACGTACTCCTACTTGCTGGGAGCTAAAAAGATCACGCTGATTTGTTACTTCTCTTTTAATATTTAGGAGGTACCCAGCTACAATGGGGACACAGGCTCTTTGAAAGCCCATACAGTGATGTTGAGAAGCACTTTGGACATCTGTACACAAGAGCTTCTACATCTAAAGACCTATCATCACATAGTCACTGAAGCAAAAATCGCTTACAACCTAGCTCAGTCGAATTTAAGTATTGCAATCACTTTATTATTAATACCTAGAGTGGGAGGTCGTTGGGGGTTTTTATTGGGGGCTAATATAAATCTAATTTAAAAAACCCAGACAGCATCAGTAAGCATTTTCCATCTAAGCAACATATAACCAAAAACTTCTTTTAGTTTTGTCACTGCTTTGTAAAAAACAAAGTTTCTCAGGCAGATGTCCATAAAGTTGTTGGTTATCACTTCTGATTGTTTTTTTAATTCACAATTGCTAGTACCTACAAAAGAGTTGAGCAGGTTGGAATTCATAACTGCAGAAGCTGTTAGATACTCATGGCAGTCTTTCACACAGCTAAAATGCAGGCAACAGACTTATTTTAGTATTGCAACGTACAGGGCAAACTACAAGTAAAAATTTTAAATTATTTACCTTTCTACTTCAGCACAAATGTCCTACAGCCAATTATCATGAGATATTGCCTAGAAATTAACCAGTCATCTTGTGTTTCTATCTCCAGATTTACAATTAGTAATGCTATTAATGCGGATCCTGTACTTAGCATCACTAATTACATTGCTATGAACTAATGGTGTTAAAAATAGCAATAGCCATCAACTACCAATTAATGCTTAATGAGAGCATATAAACCCTGGCATTGTAATGAATTTCCAAATTACTGTGGTTTGTGTGTCTCTGGAAATCATACAAAAATGGGTGTAACACATAAAGCAAGGCAGTGACTGAAAGCACATTTATCATGAAATTTTGAACTCAAAAGTGGAACAGGAACAACAGGAAATGTTTAAGAATTAGCATACATCTTTCATGCAAGTAAATAGTTAAATATAGACAACTTTAAAGGGAATCTTTCCAATTTTATTGAAGTTAAGAAAGATGGTGGTCATGGATTTAACTGTTGACAGTCTTGGGCAGGGCAGAGCAAGAGCCTAAAATACAGGAAGGATTGTGGATACTTTAAATAGCATTAATAAACTCATTGTATGTTGAGCTGTTATGAAGCAGAGTAACACCTTTGGGTTTTTTTCACATCCAAAAAGGTTTTGTTTCTCTAAAGACTATGGTAGATAAGCCAGAAATGAATCCTCATCACCTGCTTCATAACATTTATAGGTGGTGTTTACTTCAGCAACTTTCAGAAGCAGAAACCAAGATGCACTTTAAGTCATAAAACACAAATCATGCCTTGGTAGAAGGAAATAAAGGTTCACCCCAGGTCTGGTTTCTGGGAACAAACATAAGGCCAGATGCATCCAAGGTAAAGGCAGAGTTAAAAAAGGGAAACTGTAGGCAGGAGCAAGAGGAAAGCAATGCTGAAAGCAAATAAGACATTCTGAATGCTTGAGAGAGTCAAAAGAGATCCTTATTTGGCAGGACAAACTAAACCTGATAACACTGAGATATCTACACAGTGTTTGACATACCCTCAAAATTGGGGGTTTACTGTTCTTTCCAATGGGCAGTCTGTTGATGTGAACCCTGGTATGCTAATTGCCATTGTAATGAAGCATTAGCATTGCAAGCAACAACAGGTAGGAAAACATGTTATATTGTTAAATCAGGGAACATTTGCTTTCTGGGAAGGAAACAGTTGGATAAAACCACTGGAATTAAAGACGACCTTTAGGACCAAATCCCTGATGCAGGATGTCACCCTTAATTCAAACGTTGAGAGTGAGGAGAGGTGAGATGAGTACCAGAAGTGTGACTGCAATGGAGGGCAGAGGTAGCACATAATTAAACAGCTTTCCTGTCCCAAAAATGTAAAAATATGCAAAGGATAGAGAAGGGGAAGAACAAACATGCTGCAGTGATAGCCAATCTGACCAGCCCTCGCCTGCCAGGCTACCAGCTTGCTACCAGCTGAGGCACATGGAGAAAGGGACCTGGGGAGTACACAGCTCAGTTCTCCCACACTCCACAGAGTAAATGCAGCCTGGGGATGCCATAAACAGCTTTTCCTTTCATGGAGCAGTATAGTGGGAAGATTCAGTCTCACAGCTCTACATGGCTCACAGGGAGGCACACTCACTGCTTGCTCCTGCTGCAAGCAGAAAATTAATCCATCTCTCCTACATTCAACTGAAATCCCACAGCCAGGTTGCTACACTCTCATTCAGACTCTGACCATGCTACACCTGAAAAACCTTTTACAAAGGAAACTTGAGATAGGTGTAACTAATGAAAAACATGTTTTTCCCCTCAGTAAATGGTCTGAAATTATTCTAAAATATTGGAATAGAAATGTTTTCTTACACATTGGCTCCTCACAAATTTTTTGACCTAAACCAGTTTTACTAAGTCAGCCTCTATCTGCTTCAATTACTTGTCTGAAAACAGGTATCTATGACATCTTTGCACAAGAAATTTAAATGCATTTGTCCAAGATCATGTGTTGTACAAGACACAAGATTTCCTGCTCTTTTCAAGTTGCAGCCATTGATAAATTTAAGTCAGGCACCAGAACTGACCTGGAGCATCTCTGTCTCCTTTGGCCAATAGCATCAATCTACCATGCCTGCATGGTGGGAAAACAGGCTTTATCTGATGTATTACAAAGGATTCAGAGCAGAACTGATAGTATACAGCTGTGATATTCTGGGAACACATGTTGGGAATACATGCCAGGGTTCTGGGAACAGCAGGGAATGTACATGTAGACCAACAACCACTGTGGTTAGTTTATATGGTTCAGGGCAAACACTCAAAGCATGAGGTGCATAACTATAATACAGAGCCAGACTCCATATGCATGCAGTATTCACTGCTGTACACCATGTTATATAACATCTCCATCTCTGAGATAAAACCATTAATCCTGAAGTTTAGCTACCCTTTGAAAGTATTTGAAAAGTACACTAGAACTTAAATATCTACATCTTTAGCATCATTCTTGGAAGTAAAAGAATTCTGTGTTATTCATTCACACCACCTGTATTTGTTCATTCACAGGAGAATATTTTAAATGCAAATATATTAAACTTCTCTTTGCTTCTTTCAGTTCTTTTTCTTCATGGACCTATTCTCCCTTGTTTTCCTCACTCACAATCCAATTTCTAGTTAGAGTCAGATATTTGCATCGCTACTTAGAAATGCAGAGACTTATTCTTTGCTTTGTGCTGGCTCAATCACATGATGATCCTTTTCTCCAGGTTCATTTCTGTGCTGGAAGAGCTAGGTTCCTTTCAGAAAACCTCCTGATCAGAACACAGGTCTATCTGTGAAAGGACTTCACAGAAAGCAAAGATTACCCATACAAAATGAGAATGTTATGAATTAAGGTCCTGCAGTAGATCTTGAATGAAGTTGCTGAAATATTCATCATCACACACACACACAGATGCAAAACACCAAACATATTTGGCCCTGCTAATTTGGCTGCTTCACAAAAAAAAAAGGGAAAAAAAGAAACATGATCAATTTAGCTCTGTATAAAAGAAAACAGATGGGATCTCAAACTCTTCACTGTCTCCTTCACAAGAAGACAAGGGAAGTAGTGCTTACATAACAGTGCAAAAGCATCACCTTCATTCATATTGATCAACTGAAGATTGGTAAGTAAGATGAAATGCACCCATCATTAAGCAATCAGGAATTTATCCTAAGATTACATACTCACATATATCATCTTTATTCAATGCCTTAACAAAATGTTTCTGGGAACACTTCCATAGTTTGTTCACTAAGATTGAAAAAATATACAATAAATCTGTATTATTCCTGCATCAGCAGAGATTAATTGATTTTCTTTATTGTGGTGTTAAAAAAGAATATTAGAAGTATTAAAGCCAGGCATTTTTTTCTGCAATCAAGATAAGTTAAATTCACTTTAAAGAGTATTTAAAAGATGCTGAAAATGTGACTCCTATCTGCTTAGCTTGTGACTCTAATGCCACAAAATTTTCAAGAAATTGCTAGGGGAAATCTCATGGGACAGGGTACTAGAAGATAAAGGGGCCCAGGAGAGTTGGTTAACATTCAAGAACCACTTCTTCCAAGCTCAAGATCAGAGCATTCCAACACACAGAAAATCAAGGAAGGGAGGCAGGAGACCTTCATGGTTAAGTAGGGAACTGCTGGGCAAACTCAAGTGGAAGAAGAGAGTCTACCAATCATGGAAGGAGGAGCTGGCCACATGGGAGGAGTACAAGACTGTTGTCAGAGGATGTAGGGAGGTAACTAGGAAAGCTAAGGCTTCTTTAGAATGAAACCTTGCAAGGGAGGTCAAGGACAATAGGAAGGTCTTCAAATACATTGCCCAAAAAACTAATACTAGGGGCAATGTAGGCCCTCTGCTGAACGAGGTGGGTGCTTTGGTGTCAGATGATACAAAGAAGGTGGAGTTACTGAATGTCTTCTTTATCTCTGTCTATACTGTTAGAGAGTGTCCCGAGGAGCCTCAGACCCCTGATGCCCCAGATGATGTTAGGATAGTGGAGGAGTTTTCCTTAGTTGAGGAGGATGGGGTTGGGGAATGGTTAAGCCATCTGGACACCCATAAATCCATGGGAAGCACCCATGAGTGTTGAGGGATCTGGGCAGAAGTCATTGCCAGGCCACTCTCCATGATCTTTGTTAAGTCCTGGGGGACAGGAGAGGTGCCTGGGGATTGGAGGAAGGCAAATGTCACTCCAGTCTTCAAAAAGGGCAAGAAGGAGGAGCCAGATAACTATAGACCAGTCAGCCTCACCTTCATCCCTGGAAAGGTGATGGAACAATTCATCCTTGACTCCATCTCTAGGCATATCAAGGATAAGGGGGTCATTGGGAGCAGTCAGCATGTGTTTACCAAGGGGAAGTCATTTTCGACCAACCTGGTAGCCTTTTATGAGGACATAACCAAGTGGATAGATGAAGGTAGGGCAGTGGATGTGGTTTATCTTGATTTCAGTAAAGCATTTGACACTGTCTCCCACAGCATCCTTGTGCCTAAACTGAGCAAGTGTGGTCTGGCTGATTGGCTGGTGAGGTGGATTGTGAACTGGTTGAAGGACAGAAGCCAGATAGTCGTGGTCAATGGGATGGAGTTTAGTTGGAGGCCTGTGTCTAGTGGAGTCCCTCAGGGATCAGTACTGGGACCAATAATATTCAATATATTCATTAATTACCTGAATGAGGGAACAGAGTGTGCTCTCAGCAAGTTTGCTGATGACACTAAACTGGGTGGAGTGGCTGACACACCCGAGGGTTTTTCTGCCATTCAGGGAGACTTAGGTAGGCTGGAGAGTTGGGCAGGGAGAAATTTAATGAACTTCAATGAGGCCAAGTGTTGAGTCTTGCACCTGGGAAAGACCAACCCCATGGATCAGTATAGGTTGGGGACTGGCCAGTTGGAGAGCAGTGGAGGGGAAAGGGACCTGGGGGTCCTGGTAGATGGAAGGATGACCATGAGCCAGCAGTGTGCTCTTGTGGCCAGGAGGGCTAATGGGATTGTGAGGTGTATTAGAAGGGGTGTGTTTATTAGGTCAAGAGAGGTTCTTCTCCCCCTTTACTGTGTCCAGTTCTGGACCCCTTAGTTTAAGAAGGATAGGGAACTGCTTGAAAGAGTCCAGCAGAGAGCCACAAAGATGATTAAGAGGGTGGAACATCTTCCTGATGAGGAAAGGCTGAGGGAGCTGGGTCTCTCTAGCTTGGAGGAGACTAAGGGGTGACCTCATTTATGCTTTTAAATATGTGAAGGGTGGGTGTCAGAAGGATGGGGTCAGGCTCTTCTCAGTGAAGCCCAGTGACAAGACAATGGGCAATGGCTGTAAGCTGAAGCATAGGAGGTTCCATGTGAATACAAGAAAAAAATGGTAAAATAATATCAAATGAATATTTGTGGATTTGAAGAGAAAATCATCCTATTGCAGCTAGATTTGAGATAGTTTCTATAATATGATTTGATGAAGACATGGGAGAAATTACTCCACATGTATATGTAACAAACAACAGTTTATCAGCACAGTAGTCATCCTCATTACTGCTTACTAAATAGAGATGTGCACTCATTCCATTACCTCTCAAAATAAGTACAGCATATACTTTAATTTTATGGAATGAGAAACCTTTTCTGAAGAGCATCAAATCATAGGATCATATGATTGTCAGAGTTGGAAGAGACCTCAAAGATCATCCAGTTCCTACTTCCCTGCCTGGCAAATCCTACAAACTCAAATTTGTGTAAGAATGTGTGTGTGTGTGGGGGGGGATGTATAAGTTTATATAACTAACTGAATTCAAAAGAAATCCAGAGTTCTGTCCATGCATGCACTGCTATGTAAGACCACATATTCCACTCTTAATTGCTACACTTGAAAGTTTTTGTTTTCTTGGCTTTCTACTGCAGAAGTACAAGATTTACCATGTGAGAAAAAAAGGACACGTTCTTTCTTCGAGTACAATACCAACTGTAGGAGAAAACATGCACATACAGTGTTACAAGGTGTAGTGACTTGCTAACACAAGGTGGTGCTCTCTTCTTAGTAAACAGCTCTAAATATGGTTTTTCACGTTGAAAGGAAAAAGTGAATCTTTCTGAGAACTCGGATCAGTTTTCAGAGGTTGGGGGTTGGTTTATTCTTTTTTTTCCCCAGAAGAACTGGAATTTCAATGTCAGGAATTTAAATAAGTACTAAAGCACTTTTGTCCTAAATATGTCTTACTGAAAGAAAGGAAACCCTTCACCATTATTTATCAATTCTCCTGCCATAGCTCTGCTTTCAGATCTTCCATTCCATCATCCAAACTCTCTACCTGATCTCTCTCATCCAGCTCACCAGCTGGGAGAGATACACAACCTCTTTTCTGTGAGGCTGATAAAGAACAAATAAATCTATTTTGTAGCTTCGTATCAAGTGGTAACAGCAGGTCCCTCTGAGAGAGTTTATTAACAAGGTTTCCTCAGTGCACTTCATTTCCACCAATGAGACTCTAAACATTAGATTTAACTCCAAGCCTGGTACTATATTAAAGATCCAGCTGTGGTTTTGTTTGTATTAGTGTTACTAACAGTAAGTGTCAGCATTACAGCTTTATCATTTTCCTCCTAAGAAAGCACTGGTAGGTCTTCATTACCAGTAATTCTAAATCAATCTCAAATATATCAGTCATAATTCTGTCCACCAGACCCAGTGTATGTGCAGCACTTCCAGATGGAAAAAAAAAAAGAACAAAACAAAGCAATCCTGCTTGCCTATTACAAAAGGTTTTCTTCTAGATGAAAACATATATTCAGAGCTGTTTCAACCATACACTTCTCTCAGGTTTTGAATTGTCTAAGGTTACATATTTGCACAGCAGCAACAAAATTGACACACCAGTGACACAGGTCAGTCACAGAAAGCACTCTGATAAATTTTTTGTTTTCAGTGTGGTTCAGATACATGGAAAACTTTGCACCACCTTGAAGCACTCCCAGGTAATAGGTGAAAAAAATAGTCCCTAGTCTCTTAACAGGCCATTTTGACCTTCTTGTAAGCATTTCAGATATGCATGCTATACATTACAGAGGTGCACCTTGTTAACTATAAGAAGATCAGTGTATCTAATCCCTTGTGCAGATATCAGTGATGGAAATTTCCTACTAAATATTGGATTCATGCCATGTTCAAAAGCATGTGCTACCAAATGGCTGACTACCTTATCAATCACCTCCATAAATTCCATGACAAACTACAGACAGTGGAAATCCCAAAGCACAAAATGAACATTTCTCATTTCTCCTTTTAAACTAATGCATCACAAGAATATTAAGCATATGAGAAATTAGTTAACTTTTAAAGACCAGTGTTACATAAACATCTCTTTAATAAGATTACTCTGGTGCTGTGGGATTGTGCCATGTTTTATTTCCTCAAAGAACACACTGTTCGGTTACTGTAGCATTTCTAGATCTGGATTAATTAGAAACGGAAATGTGGATACAATTAAGTTTGAAATTATACACACTTTGTAGCAGGGAAGATAATCACCGTTTTAGAATGATCTGGCTGCTCCAACCTGTGAAGTATCAAGCTATTCTCTCAATTAATTGGAACAGTACTATGTGTTCTCGGAGCCAGCTAACTGTGGCTCTCTGTACCAAGTATCTGTGAACATATCACTTCTCTGACCTATTATTTGATCATAATAATAAAAATTAATGTCCTTACACAATTCTTGATGTCAAGCTTAGTACTTACATTTTTAAATTACTTTGGTCTCTTCCACATCTTCTTCTGGTTGCCCTTTATTCACATTTCCCACTGTGTTCATCAGCACATCCTGACCAAGGAACACAAAGTGTTAGTGAATTCAGGCGAAGTTCTCCCTTGTGAGACTGAGCAGAAATTATTATCAGTTTTAATTACCATTAAGTAAGTTAGTATAAATGTAATTCTTTTCTTAGCAATAGAAATTTCTCTCTCAACAGAAAGACAGCAGAGTAAACTTTACACTTTATCCTAACAAGAAGATATGCCATGTTCTTGGGGCTGCAGCTCTAAGAATTCAATACAACTCACAAGGGCCATCTGCAATTCAGAGAGATCCCAGCTCCATTTTTTTGTAATCAACTAAGAAGGCCTGGAAGACATAGAACTTCTGACTCCACAGAAGGTCCTAAAAATAATCATCTAAATAGTTCCTTCCTTTTTTGCCTTCTGCACAGCCATATCAATTGGAAGCTTATATTTTCCCTATTCCCAAATAAGGTGGAAAAGAACAGATACATAGGGTTGAGGGAGGACACCAAGACATGGATTAGGTACAGACTGCGTAGTCTTCAGATTCAAGGCAGTATGCCAAAATCTTCCCATACTGATAACACTGGTGTAGATACTCAGAATAAAATGCAGAGGGAAAGTAAGGTTTTCCAAATGAACCTTGCCAGGAACAGGCCATTGGGAAATTCAGAACTGTAAGAACAGGGAGTATTTCTTCCTGTGCATAGATGGAGATCAGCTCTGTTCAGCAGGCTGGGAATAGAAGTTTCTATGTTATTGAAACACCTAAGAAGGTGAGGAAAAAAAGGAGAATCAAAAATAAAAAAAGAAGAAAATTTACATAAGCTTTCCATATAAAGGTTTCATATAAAATTATAGGTAGCTCAAAATTTCAAATCTGATTTTCACATTTTAAAGCATCCACTGTGCACACATAAATAAACAAATAATAAAGACAATGGAAAATTATCCAGACTGCATAATTAGAACACCATGATCTTCTTACTGCCAAGCCCTTGGCTGTAACTACTGGACCACACGCTTCTCATCCTAATTAATTAAGAAATTCAATGTTATAAACATTTCAAAATCTTCTTTTCTTTTTTTAAACATGAGATGGAGATTTCCAGTCCCAAGCAATCAGAATTGTCTTAATCCATTCAGATTCCACTTACAAAGATTAGCATGTGGCAAGAGCATTTCTCCAGTCTTGTTTTTTTGGCTTTGTTGCTCTTATGTTCATTTATTTCTTAACTTCTATTAAGAAGTTTTTCACATTTTGTAATCTTATTCACAAGCCAGCTTTACTGAGGCTGGGAAAGGACCTTGTGGTCTCCTGCAAAGCTACAGCATAAATGAACAGAGATTCTATTACAAGCCTATGACAATTAGGTTTCTAGGGGGGTTTTATGCAAATATGTAAACTACCTTGTGGAACCTGCAGAATAAAAAAATCCTATGCCAAGAGACTGTAGCATATTCACCACAAGCTGTCTAACAGTTATTTGTAAGCATAAGAATGACAAGAATAATAATGATAGACAAAAAGGATTTAAATATCACCATGGCAATATTTACACAAATACCAGAGAAGGAGGAAAAAAGCTTCTGTGTAGATTTATCATTAAATGGGTATCTGATATTTTCATGTGCAAGTGTTTTTAAAACATAGAATAGGAATAAAGTAGGACAAGCTCCTGAAAGTGTAAAGTGTATTATTGAATCTGTGGAATTATGAAGAACTGTTATAGAACAGTTTCCTTTTTAATCTTGATATCCTTCCATAAGGCCCTGGCATTGTTGCAAGATTTTCCAGTATAGAAGAAGACTCTCATATGTGGCCATTATTCCACACACAGCATTATTCTTCTAGAGCTTGAGGGCAATTAAGCAACTTGGTTTTCTTTAAACAGAAGAAAAGAAAGAAAAAAACCCAAACAAACAAAACAAAATAAAAATAATTTAAAAACCCAGCAAAAAAACCCCACCCCACCATATGACCTTACAGTTGCCAACTCAAAACAAGAGCAGTTTTAAATAATTACTCAAAGTCTTTCCTAGACAAAGATTCTCCTCAAAGGCATAGTAGTTTCATGCATGTGATGAGTTCCAGGCAAAACTTGGTGGACATTATCAGAACACAAAAGCTGACTATGTGTCTTGTAAAAAAACTCTTGACACATATGTGTGTGATGACAAGACTAGTGTTACTTTCACACCTGTTTTGCCATCAACACTTTTATCTATAAAGTTTAAAATACTTCTATGCCTGGTTTTCCCACAGGCTCACTATGATACTTGAAGAAAACCACTTTTCCAAATGGAAAAATGCAAATTTCCCAAAAGAAAAATAAACAAGCCCAAGAAATTCATAATCTTAACTTCCTATAATGCCTTTGACATTCCTGCTGCCTATGCTTCTATTTTCCTGACTCTAAAATAATGGCATAGTAAACAGAAATCCTGGCTGAAGCCAGTAATGAGCTCTTTCAGAATTCCCAGGCTTACCATTCCCTGAGGTCACCAGTGAATTACAGCAGATGCTTTACTACAGCTCCTACTTTGGGCAACTGTTCTGCAAAGAACTGTTCTCAGGACAACAGTGAGAAAAAAAAATCAGGAATCCTCAACCCAAAGATCTTTTAACCTGCAGCTCCATTTGATGTTAAACAATCCTCTTATTGAATGTGGCACAATTGGTTCTGTAACTATTTTGATATCTAACCTCACTGTTATTGTTATGATATCTAAACAACATCAATAATGCATTCTGAAGATGTGGGATTTGGCATGGTTCTACTGTTTGCTACTCAGTTATCATCTTGGTTTTGGATAAACCCAGGAAATGTGTTATATATAACCCTTAGCATACAATTCTCATGATCAGAAGACAGCAGACACAAATAGGTCTGCTCACACAGGGTTGAGAAATGAAGGAACACTTCAGATCTAAAGCACAGCAGGCATTATTTTCCTGCTGACCTTTTCTTTGCAGCAAAGTGACGGCCCTGGTGAATAAATGACCAATCTTGGTCTTTTTTTGTTAAACTGATTTTTGCCATCTGGGAGCTCCAGACCTGTCCCTTTCTCCCTGGGAAGGCCTGTCCCTGCTGTGAGTGGCTCTCTTGGTCAACAGCAGGAGGTAAGGCAGGTGGCAGCTGCCTAAAGAGAGAATACAACCACCTATTACTGCTTCATACAGGAACAGCAGCCACCTCTGACTGTGTGACGAAAGAGAAGGAACACTTGTTTCACTCTTAGCAATCTCCCTTATTTCATCCCTACCTATCAAAAATATTCACACAGCTCCTATTGAGGCCAAGCAATCTCCAGTGTCCTTACAACACTTCTGCATTACAGAAAAGTATGTTGTATCTTCATGCACATCAAAAATCAAGGCATAGAAAAGTCAGGTTGCTTAAGATGACAAAAAGTCTGTAGTCCAGAGAAGACACTTGATACTTAGAGAAAAACTCTTTAAAAAACAGCTTACATATACAAACTCACCAGAAAATTGACAGCAAACAGCAAAGTTGATCAGTTTGCAATAAACCCTGTTCCTACACCTCTCTTATTCTCCAGACACTATAGCAGTAGAACATAAAATACTTGCAAAGCTAAACTCAAGAACCAGCCAGCCATCTTACAATAGATCAGACAGGTAGCAAGGGTGGACTCAAAGACCATGGTTCCTCTGCAAAACATCCCTGAACAAAACTCTTCCGTCTGCTCCATAGTGCGAAAATCCCAGCCTGTAAAGCACTTTATGCAGACACAGAGCTGTGAATACACCAGTATCTCAATGTGAAGCAGGGAAGACAGAGGATGGAGTAAGAAGTTACTTCTCCCCAGGTTGTCTGTTAATTAACCATGGTAATTTGAGTGATATGTACAATCACTAGCTGCTTAAAGGAATCGTCAGCCATTACCTTCATCATCTCTGAATAACCAGGACAGATAAAGTCACGTTATTTTTGTGTGACTGTGCAATGAAAGACACATTTCAGGGGCTTTTTCAATTTAGCCAGCACTTAACATATAAGGTAGGAACTACTGATTCTATTTGATGTGCACAATGCATTTCACCTCTGCTTAAAGCAGATGACATATTTTGGCTTGATGTTAGTGTCATTCCATATGACTCTGGCAACCCAGACTTTCAGCACCAGAACATATGCCCAACAGAATCACAGAATCATTAAGGTTACAAAAGGTCTCTAAGACTATCAAGTCCAACTGTCGACCCACCACCACAATGCTCATTAAACCACGTTGCAAAGTGCCACATCTATACAACTTTTTAGCCTCTACAGGGATGGAGATTTCACCACTTCTCTGGGGAGCAACCTCCCCTGGTGCAATCTGAGGCCATCTCCTTTTGCCCCATCACTAGTTACCTGGGAGAAGAGACCAACACACCCCCTGCTGCAACCTCCTTTTAGCTAGTTGTAGAGAGAGAGAACATTTCCCTTAAGCCTTCTCTTCTCCAGGCTAAAAAACCCAAGTTCCCTCAGCTGCTCCTCATAAGATTTGTGCTTTAGACCCTTCATCAGCTTAGTTGTCCTTTGTGGGACATACTCGAACAATTCATTGTCTTTCTTGCAGTGAAGCACCCAAAACTGAACACAGTATTGGAGGTGTAACCTCACAAGTGACAAGTATGTGGGGAACATAATTTCCCTAGTTATATTGGCCCATTCACTACCCCAATTATTTCTATGGGGAGTTCTAATTAAAAACTCATTACAAAATACAGTTTGCAAAGAATTACACAGATAGGAAAAAACACAGACCCAGTGCTATGCTTCTTTGGATAGATGCCTGAAATGTAAAAAACCCAAACCCTATCAGATTCAAATACTGTTCACAAGATTGATTCTGTGTTAAAAAAAGACAAAACAACTACCAAAAGAATCCCAGACAAAAAACAATAATAAAAGATGATGACTCTAATTGGACTACAATATTTGCAACCTTGTTTTGTAGGTCAGCACTGATAGAGAGAAAATAAACTCCAAAAATACACTACTACTTCCTAATGACCTGTTATGTCCCCAGAAAGATATGTCAAATTGTTAAATAAGCAATTATCTCTTTGCATGCTTAATTAATAAAAATTAAAATAATTTAAAAATCAGTTTTTATAGTTTCTGTCAAAGAACTAGGAAAGGAAAGAGAGAAGATTTTCATGAGCAGAGAAAAGAAGGGAACACAGAGAGCAAATTCACTTCCGCTGAGGATGTTGTTGTGCTTAAACATCAAAACCTCTTAACCAAAAATATGAAAACAAAGATTACTGACCTCAGTCTCAATGCACAACATTTTTGATAACACTTTTAGTATTTCTTTTCCATTCTTTTCTTCTTCCAAAACCAGGAGGGCTTTGTGCAGAACACCACAGTAATTAATGGCTGTTTCAAGGAGGTTTCTCTCCAAGAGTAAAAAGAAAGTGGTAGAAGCAAGAAAGCCACTGTTAGAGCAAGGAGACAAGGTAATCATTCTGCTTAACTAGAGAGATTCTGCAATCACTGAGCAGCAACCTTCATGCATGTTCATTACTAGCAAATCAGATTAAGAAGGGAATTTCAAAAAGGTGATAATATCCTGGTGTGAGCTCCAGCATAACACAAATTCACTTTCTCCTATACATTCACCTTGATATGGCTTGAAGAATAGGCATAGAGCAGCCTTCCCCCAAGTAAAGCAATAAGGAAAAGCCATGATCTGTATGCTGCAACTCCCCACAGTGACTCTGGTTAATAGGAACTCGATAGTAACAATGTGAAACATGAAAAATTAAGGAAAATGTTTGTTGGGCACATCCAGATAGGAAGGAAGCACCAAAATATCATATTATAACTCTCCTTTTGTGCCACATTGCCTCTGCCCATCATAACACTTCATTGTATGTAATCTTATGATTAGATATAAGGCTGTCTTGGAGAAGCTCCTGCTGGTTACAAACAGAAGCAAGGGTATCACAATGGGGCTCTGACTGGGACTCAGTGGTCCTCAAAGTGTAACAGTGAATAACTGCTAATTACTGGTAGCTCATCATTACACATGACATATTCATACTCATTCTAGAAATAAGCAGAGAAGAAAAAACAAATCTTAAATTATTTTCATTTAGGCTCTTTAGTAGCTTTTTGAGCTATTAAAACAGCTGAGAAAAAATATCAATACCTGAATGCTCTCTAGCTTAAAGACAGAAAACAAAGTTAACAGATGTACCTCGGTATGGAATAGCAAAGTCAGATATTCATTGACCAGAGTTCTTCTCAGGTGTCAGAATAGCTTTAAAGACCCTACTTAGAAAATTGGTATTTTTTCTACCAAGATCAATATCTGTTATTATTCTTTTGAGAGATATAGGGACACATTCATAGTTCAGGATCTTTGAAGAGACTTAAGGATGAAAAATGCTTCATTGCTTATTTTGAGTTTAAATAAATCACTATAACTTCAGGCTAATATTCAATAAAAGAAATTGAATTCTGCCAGGAGAATATACACAGGCAATGCTATTTATATTGCTAGGTGCACAAGGTCAGGAATAGATAAACTCAAACTATCTCCACAGGACTGAGGAAAAAAACAAACATCTGTAGTAGACAGCTCTGAACCAGAGCCTATTTTGGCATCATGTAGCACACTACTCTGATCTTTGGTGGCATTTCTATTGCAGGCTTTGCAAGTCCACAACTAACAAGTACCATTTATAACTTGTCAAGCATGCCTCTGCAGGTGTTCTCAGCTGTTTTAAAAATATTCTCTTCTGTCATGATGATGAGGAATAACATAACTAGGCTTGAAGATGAATTTGTCACTCTTTGAATGGCTACCAGAAGCATTTCTACTGACAGTATTTCAAAGAGAAACTGCTACTTCCCTGTAAAGCCCTGCAGCTCTTTGAAGAAGGGAAGGCTACTCCAAAGTACTGTAATGCAGAAGTGTGCAGTGTTCTGCCTGAAAAAAACAAGTCAAAAGGAGGGGTCTTGAGGAATATCACAAAAATAGGAAGATATATTCATATTCCTTCCAATTTTCCACTTATCTTCACACAGCACAACCACAGCTCTAATAAAAGAATTTTGCCATGTAATACTGGAATTTGGGAGCTGCTGCTGTAAGACATTTTCTCACACAAACCATGGAAAACAGGTGACAGCAGATGTATTTATTCATCTTAATTTGCTGCTAACAACGTCTTGTGCTTTGAAAACTCTATCCACCTAATTTTAGCCTTTCTATGAAGGTGAATGGCAGCATCATAGATTTGTAGGATACTAAATATCATTTGGACAGACTCATCACAGAATCACAGAATATTAGGAGCTGGAAGGGACCTCGAAAGATCATCTAGTCCAACCCCCCTGCCACAGCAGGATTCCCTAGACCAGGTCACACAGAAACATGTCCAGACAGGGTTTGAATCTCTCCATAGAAGGAGACTCCATAACCTCTCTGGGCAGTCTGTTCCAGTGCTCTGGCACCTGAACTGGGAAAAACTTTTTATTGTATTCACATGGAAGGTCCTATGCTTCAGCTTACAGCCATTGCCCCTTGTCCTGAATGCTTATAGCCCATATCCTTTCAGGCTTTCCTCTGGCTTTTTCTTGATGTCCAGCATCATTTTACAAAGTATATTTCTAACTAGACAGGTGTTGGCAAATCCCTACAGTAGTTACCTTTCCTTTACAGATGATTGCAGTACTGACCTACTTAAATTTCAATTCATTTTTTGTCCTTATTTGTTTATGGAGAATTGGTTTAAAAAAGAAAAAGAGAGAGAGAGAGAAAGAAAAAAAATAAACCACTGGGGGGTTTTGAGGGAGGTGTTCTGAGAGATGATGACTCTCTTCTCCAACTGCCTAAAGGAAGGTAAAGGGGTTCCCCTTTTCTCTAATAATTTCACTGATACTGGTGGAATAAACTCTATCTCTCTGAAAACTATTCTCTCATGAGTGTGTTCCCTGCTTACATGCACTCATGACTCTTTCTTGACATATTAAATATTTCATAGAATGGCCCAGGTTGGAAGCGACCTTAAAGATCATCGAGCTTCAACACTCCTGACATGGGCAAGGATGCCACCTACTAGACCACATTGCCCAGGGCCACATCCAACTTGGCCTTGAAAAATTGCCAGGGATGGGAACTACTAAGCATTTACCTCTGGGGAAGTACACCCTTTTCAGCCTTGCAGTCAAGAGTTTAAGGTAGGTTGCAAGGTTTCTACCACATAACTGATAATTCATATTCAGTTTGATATTCTGAATCTTTACTCATCATCATCCCACACCAGAAGAATTAACATGAGAAAATGAAATATGAATGATCTTACCAAAATCTGTTTCCTCCTGTGAGAGTAAAGAACCCCTGGATGGCCCCTCCTCTTTTCCCCTGTCTGTCCCTACAGGAGATGAAAGCATCTTGGAGGTTTTATGCTGCCTACAACACTTTCATTTTTTGCTGTGGGAATGAATATTTTTGCCCTTGTTAACATAAAAGATACATTAGAGTTGGTAACTTCAGCTGAAGGATTTTGTTTCTGCCTTGAAAAATCAGTCTTTACAAGTGTGATCAAGCAAACAGGTTCCAATACTACTCATACCCCCCAAATTTGACCTCTTTCAGCCTTGAGTCTGAGCTCCTCAGCATTTCTTGGCCATACTATGGTTTTGACACACTGCATATTATTGTAGATTAATTGAAATAATTGAAAAGGGAAGGAAATACTTTACTCAAGATTCTCTTCACAAATCATACTGTATTTATATAAAAGGTCACAGTCCAATTCTCTAGGGTCTTAAGTACTTCCAAAGTTTGCTGTCTTCCTTTTTTACCTTATCTCACTAATATCATTCATCTTTAAAAATTAATGATTCTCCTCTCACCAGTTTTTCCTTAGTAACCTTCAACAAACACAAAGTCACTCCATTTCCACATATAATCAGCTAAGATTGGAGTCTCTTATTAAAAAGGGGTGAAACAGCATCTCACTGCTTCTACCTTAGTTATGTCTCCTGACAGATAAAACATTCCCCAAGTCCCAAACACAAAAAGTCTTCATTTCATCATATAAACTTGCCTTTCTTTTGCAACAAAAGATCAATTATGCTGCATACTTGTGCAAAAACTCATGGAAATGCCTTTCTGATGGCTCTCTTGGTTTTTGGTGCAACCTTACAGATAGAGGTTTTCCATCTGATAAGACTGAAAACACAGTGTTTCCTTCAAAATAGCCCATCTTCTTCTACCTAATCACCAGGGTACATATGTGCCTCTTACAAGCACATCTACTCAAACTAAGTACAGAGGAAAAAGCTGTGATCCCCAGAGGATGGAATTTATCAGCCTCCCTAGGGAAATACTTCCTACTAGTCACTAACTGCTTATTCTTAGTAACATGAAATAACAAATTCCCATCAATCTTCTCAGGCAAGGTAGCCCCCAGAGGCTCTCTGTGGCATTTTGCTTCCCTTAGCTCTGCATCTGTACTCTTATGCAGATATAACATAAGACCTTGGAGCCCTTTAAAGTCTCCCTCAGAGCAATATTTAACTAGTCAAGTACATAGAGAAAATGAGCTGTTTATCACTTGTAATGATTTACTACAAGAACTCCTTGCAGAAACAGAATTCTTTTCACTGGATTGTTTAAAGAATTGAAAAATCTTGCCTCTTTTCCCAGTAGACTACTCTGCCAGTTATTACTTATATTGTGTTAATTAATACTCAAAACCACATTCTTTAGTTTAATCTATTTAAAAATATATATGCTTACAGAGTGAAGGACTGATTATCCAATTACATGTGATATGTCTTCATTTAATTTGAGCTAATACAAACTTACCATAGTTGCCACAATCACTAGGCCTGATCCTCAGCTTCTCTATACCTTGGATTCACAGAAATTACCTGTAGGAAATCATGTCTTCTCCTATTGTCTTGTTACAGTTGTGTGTTCATTGCTGGCATGTCTCTCAAAACAATGCATACTTTCTGAAGACATAAAGCAAGAGTTTACTACTCCCAGTGCTTGTTGTTTTCTATGAAAACTGCAGTGCTCACTTCCTTCTTTTAAAACAAGAATCTCTTCCTTCATTCTCAGTTGAATTTTTCAGGGTCCAGCTTTCAAGCATTGCTCTGAATTTCTTCACATGATTTAAAGAGTCTTTTAATGTTGCTTTTATCTTTCTATGAAAAGCTCACCACTTTGCACCATTGTTCTTCAGAAAACTTAGGGTGGCTCAGGTATCTCTCTACACAATAATATTTCTCCAGTCTACAAATATTTCTTTCTGGATGATCTGCAGACATTGTCCAGTTCTTTATAACTTTTGAAGATGTTGACCCTAGAAATAGATGCAGTATTCTAGTATTTGTTCACTACTTAAATCCCTCTTCTTGGAAATAACTTCATATTTGCACAGCAGAAAAAGAGAAAAGGCCACACAACCACTTGTGCCCAATTAAGACACCATCTTCCATGAAGTTTACTACAATAACCATGAGTCTTAATTGCTTACTATGTCAGCTAAGCCCTTTGCAGAAAAATACCAGTTCACAATTCACTCTGCTTTCTAACCCAGTTTAAACATGGAATATTTATTCTTCCTTTCTGTCACATGAAAACTTCAGTTAAGCTGGATGCAAATGTCTGTGGTATTGTAGAATTCAGTTCTGTTGGATATAGCTACAAGCTGTAGTAACCATCTATTATCACAGTGCAATTAAATAACCACTTTACCTACCTCCAAATAACACAGCTCTCTCAATTTTTCTAACACAGAAGACTCCACTAATCCTTGACATGTCTGAGTGTACCTTATAACAAAAAATAATATAAAAACTAAAGTAACTATATCAATAATTACAAATAAAATTAGAGCTTTCCATCATTCCACTTGCTCACAGAGGCAAAATGATACATTCGAAGAGCTAAATAAAGAAAAACATTGAAATATGGTTCCAGATATCAAATATTCACATCTTCAATCTTGTTAAATATAAAACACAGAATTTTTCAAAAAAAAAAAACAAACAACCCTGTCCTTGAAATCCAGATTGAAATATGATCTTAATTTTTCCTGTGTTACAATTTTCACTTGCCTCACTTAATTCATTTTATTGGATAAGTCTGAATTACAAACTTAGAAAAGAGATGCAGTCTTCCCAGAAAGTAACTGATGATCACATAAATTTTGAAATAAGGACTACTTAATAATCAATAGAACCAACAAGGGCTATTTAAATACCAAACCTGCTCAGCCTATGAAGTCAGTTCTGTATAAATTTCTAGCTGACTCTTATAATAATAGCAACAATATTGAATAAAAGTGCAGAGGGTTTATTAATGGTTATGTGATTACATACTGTCATTATTTATTGAGGTTTTGTTTTGTTAATATTTTTCTCAGATGAAAATCAGTTCAAATTATGCAACTCTGTTACAGATGGCAAATTTTTAAGTGGTATCCAGACTGAGCTGTACATTGTGGAGGAACAGTCTCATTGTTCCATTTGATAATAAAGCATCTTAACTAGACAGCCATAAGCTGGCAGTCACCACACACTAGCTGTGTTCTTACTTTTTTTACACAGCCTCCCTCTTGGCCAAAGGGGCAGCATATCAGCATTAGACAGACAATGGGCTGATAATATTTGGACATTCTGATGCATCAATGAAATTAAATGCATCAAATATTAACATTATAAATGGGTCACATTTTACACAGACAACCTACTCCTAATACTGGAACATTATGCTGACATTTATGGATAAACCACATAATTGATAGAGATCCTTGTTTCCAGAATGAAGATTTTCTGCCAACTGGGCCGACCACCAACCCAATGACAGACACTCCCTATTACCCCCCAACTCTTCCCCGGGAAAGGAAAGGGGATAAGAGAGAGGCTTAGAGACTTGTGGATTGGAAAATAAAACTAAAACTACTTTAATAACAATAACAATGTTAAATGAAATATATACAAATATATACAGAACCCAATACCAAACCCAAACCCCCTTTCAATGATAACTACATCACCACAGATGCTGCGGTGGCAGGGCTCTCGGTACCAGATGAGTCCGGTTCCCCTGGGGGGCAAGGTCCTGGTGCTGGATGCAGGAACTTAGGGGTCATCTTCAAGTGCTTGGTGAAGAGCAATCTAGCAATCTGGAAACCAGGAATCTTGAGTCTTGAAAGGGAAGTCTAGCCAGGGAATCTAGCAAGGGGGGGGCTGACCCCCAGTTTATACATTGAATATGATGTATATGGGATGGAATACTTTTAGGAAGTAAAATCACTGAACAGAATTAGTTCTTTTCTAATCCAAACCAGGAAAATGGCATTTTTTCCCCAGTATTTTGAAATCTCTTAAGTTTGGGGACAATGTGAAAACACAAGCAATACCTTACTCTGCCAAGATACAACATCACACACAAAACACATAGCTAAAGCCTTCTAAGCCAGTACAGACTCTCATACAGCTCCCTTAACTCCCAGTCTTGTTTGTTTTAGTGCAAGATGCAGCTCAGCATGCATCAACCCATCAGAGAAGGGTCATCCTCCAACTATGAACATCTGTGTGAAGTTGTGAGGAGGTTGCACACTCTAGTTGTGTGGAGCCCTGTCTGATGCGCTTCATCACTTAGCCTTCACACTGACAAATCAAATAAAGATGCTGTCCTGCTTCTTTGCAGAGCTGTTTGGCATTTTAATTAGTTTACAGCTAGAAGAGTTAATCACATTATGAAGCAAGGCAATAATTCACAGCTAGTAAAGTCTCTCACAATGGTTTTGCAGGCACCAATGTACAGTTTACCACATCTAAAGAAAAAACAAAAAAGAATTTTAAATGCATCTACATATAATCTCTTTCTCAAAGAAAAACAGCTTCCAAGCATCCATTCCTAACAGAGGATTCTTCTTCCCTTTCATAAGACTATCTAAATCCCTAATGAGTTATTTCAAGAACTCAAATATAGTAACTTTACTACTTTTTTTTATTTTCATAAACATATTTGCATAATAGTCCTGACCCCTCCTTCCCATAAGCTTCCTTCCTTCACCCCAATGATGATATTTTATAAACAACATTTGCCCTTTCATTTTTCAGGTATTCTACATAGGAAAAGCTTTTTGCTCCAGCAAATCTTCAGAAAGAAAGCTGTAGTTGCTATTAAAACCATGGAGCAAAACCACGTTGAACAGTGTATATAAGCAGCTGAAATGAAGCAGTGATATATATGTATCTATGCCACCATATATTTTTTAAGACTGTAAATATTTTTAATTAATCATTTACTTGTTTATTTATTTGGGGAGTGCACATCTGCAAGATGATCTGTCTTCCACAAAGCTCAGCCATCTGGCTGTTGTGAAAGCATAGAAGAACATAAGAAAAACAAATTCTTAAGAAATTCCTTTATTCTTCTAAGGAATATTATGGGTGTGGTGGAGCTGTTCTGGCAGTGTGTTTGTGTGTGTGGATCCAGCAAAAGATGGCTATAACATAGCATAATCTACTTCATAGACAAAGTTTTTCACTTCAGTTATTGGATAAAAAAAATCCTGTGATAGACTCAACACTTCTATCCATGTTGTTTAGTAAAAGGAGGAAAGAAAAGGTAGTTTTTGAGATGTTGAAGGTGCCCCTGTACACAGATACCTCTCTGATTCAGAGAAGCACATTTAATAAAAACATGCTTCAAGAAATGCAAAACATTAAGATGAACTTCATTCTGTCATGATAGTAAGTGGAATAAAAGCTTCCCAAGTTACATTAGACTTACCAGACCCTATAAAGACTGAGGTAGTGTTTCTTTGCAAAGAGTTTTGATTTGTAAATCTAAAGGAAGAAAGGGCATGTCAACTTTTATCCATTTCTTTTACTTCTTTAAAGGTCTCAACAGATTCCTACATCAATGAGTCACCCTTGGGGATCAGTTTAGCATAAGGTTAATCTGCTATCACCTGCAACTATGAAGAAGTTTCTGTTGTCAAGCTTAATCCCTCAGTCTGCACATGAACCAAAGCAAAATAAAAAGAAAAAGAAGTTCTTACACATTCAGAAGTGTTGTTTTAGAGGGACATTGGACAAATCAAAACATGTGTATCAAACAGTTAAGATATCAAAAATCTCTTGTATTTTTTCCTATTGAATGCTGACTCTTCAGTCAGCAAGAACACTGGATCCCCCATCAGCAATTTGCACTCATAGTATCTGTTAAGATCTTATTAAAGTCTTTGCAATTCCTATACATCTTTTCTCCTTCACTGGATAAACATATCTTCAAACATTGTTTTAATGTAATGAAATGCACAAAAAACACAAGTTGATGTTCAAAATACACACTGCACAGACAGACAATTTCTTAGTAACACTAACCTCATGGGCAAGAAGCAAATCAGTTTCCAAAACACTTTCACACACATCATTAAAACTTACAATTAAGAAATGGGGCAAGGGTAGCTACAGATCAGGTCCACATGGTGTTTCATTTAACATGTGAAATACAGATCTTGGATCCATCAGTATGCCTTGAAGTCACAACAGAGGGAGGGAGGAGGAAAAGGGGATTATTTGCAGGCCAGAAAGAAGTGGGTGTGATCACAGATATATGACCAAACATACCCCCCTGCCCTTTTAAAAAATAAAATTTAATGTAATTTAAAAGTTGCACTTTTATAATCTAAGGACTCCTGAACTTCTATATTAATCCCTTCTCAATCAGGGGTATAAATTCCATGAATAAACCTTTGACTTGTAGCTAGCACAAACCTGTGGAATAGAGTATCCTTATTGTTCATAGCATTTAATTTCCATTTCATAACAGGAAAAAACAGAAATTTCATTTGATATTCCTTTCAGATTATTCTAGCCAATTTTTCACTCTGTGAATTATCATTAAAAACCCCACAAAACTATCTAAGCAAAATCTTATCCAGTGTTACTTTAGTGCTCAAAGAAGAGGTGCTTCCATTTAATAAGGCATCTTCTCAGTGTTTTTCAGAACTGGATTAGCCAATCAAGTAGCAAAATAAAAATACATGTGGCAGGCATTCATTGGTGCCATAGTCAGAGCTAGACTTTACTTTCATTCTTCCTAAGAAATGATGTAGTTCAACACTAATTATGCATTCAATCCCAAATCCTTTTAATAAAAAAGGAAAATGTGGAAGTCATGTTATCTCTTATGCTATCACAAGAAAAAAATAAAATGAACTTCAGGAAAACAAAAGCAAAAAAAACAGTTGAACCTTACCATCTCTTCCATAGGTTGTACTGGGAGATTGCTTAAAAAAGATTTTCACCTAGGGCAGAATTCAAACTCAGTTTTGCCCTGAAACTTGCACTAATTATGCAGAAGATCATGAGATCCTTGGGATGTTTACTGTTCTTCAAAAGTTGGGATCATGATTTCTGTGCTTACTTATGTAATTCCCATTTCTCTGTTAAAAGTGAAGTTGCCAGCATTACATGCAGTGCAGGAGAGAAAGTATTCTTTTTCTCTCCCATTTCCTCAATACAAAAAAATAAAGTGACTGTATATTTCCCCACAAGCTCTCAAATTCACAGTCAACACTGAAAGAGACCATCACCACCTGGAAGCACAAACAGATGTTATCTGCCAGCCACTGTAGGCGTATTCCCCTGTCTTACAAACTGGACAGTTTTTCTTCCTGGAAGCTGTCCATTCACATGGAACTGCAAAGCAGCCAAAAAGTTAGTCTTCATGAAGAAGAGGTGGACTTTTCCTTTTTTTTTTTTTTTTTTAATTTAAAATCAAAGATACTTGAAGCTTCAGAACATACAACATTCTTGCTCACTTGTTCACCACTTCATACCCACCTGCCACAAGCTGGCAGCAAAGAATTGCACCATTTCTCTGTAATGCAACTTGGCAAGGTAAGGTGCCAGGGGTTGTTCTGCAGGAGGGAGTGACCAAATGACAAAACTTGTGCATCACCCAGCAGAGCCCCATACTTAGAAATGTCTCTCCCAACTTTGCTGCTTTTTTTTATCTTCTTATGTCATGTTATCACCTGATTTAACCCACACACAGGTTGATGTCCTGTCACACAAAACATATCACCCTTCAGTTAAAAGCAGCCGAAGCAACCAAGAAAGTCTGGAGAGACTTCCAGTCTTTCAGAAATCAAAAATTTAAACTGGAGAGCATCTTTTTTTAGCTTGACAACACAAATACATATTTAATTTTTTTAATTAGGGTCATCATGGCTAGGCTTCACAAACGAAGATTTGGGAAGGGCTCTACCCACGTTTGTTGCAAGCGCATTGGTGGCTAAAAAGGCCAATACGCGATAGGCATGAGCGGTTGTAAAAGGCACAGCAGAAAGACTCCTTAGATGGTGTGTTCTGCAAGGCACGATTCTTTCTGCATTGTCTTTTCTCCTCAAGGGTGATCCTGCCTGCTTTCTCAAAAGCATCCTCAGCGTTATAGATGGTATGTCTCCAGGCCTCCCTCTTGGAGGCCAGAGTAGACCAGTTATGATGATCAATATGGCCAAGGCTGAGACGTTGTTTCAGGGAGTCCTTGTATCTTCGCTTTGGGGTTCCTCTTTCTTTTTTGAACAAAATTTAGGTTGTGGTCTGAATACAAGGTTCTGTTTTTTCAGACAGATAAAATACTTTGGTAACTTCATGCCATTACATTGCAAACCCAAGTTTTTTCTTAAAAGAGTTTGTGATATTTTTCACTCTTTGGGTGTTTTTT